>OY856409.1:315796557-316274057 GCA_963693085.1 Alisma plantago-aquatica
AACCCTGTGTGACCTAGAAAACTCCGTAGCCCTTTAACCAAATTCGGTGGGGGCAATTTGGAAATCACTTCGATCTTCACCGGGTCTACCTCCAACCCCTTGCTAGACACCTTATCCAAGCATGATCCCTTCGCTAACCATCATATGGCATTTTTCCCAATTGAGGACCAAATGCGTGTCCTCACATCGTTGCAAAACCTTGTCCAAATTGTATAAACATTCGTCAAAGGAGCATCATAGACAGAGAAATCGTCCATAAAAACCCCCAAAAATCATTCAACCATATCAGAGAAAATGGCAAGCATGCAACGCTGAAAGGTTGTCGGTGCGTTACACAAACCAAATGGCATACGGTGGTATGCAAATGTTCCGTAAGGACAAGTGAAGGTGGACTTCTCTTGGTCCTTAGGATCAATGGAAATCCGATTATACCCCGAATAACCATCGAGAAAACAAAAATGAGATCGACGTGCTAATCGCTCTAAAATATGATCAATGAATGGCGGAGGGAAATGATCCTTAAGCGTAGCAGCATCCAATCTATGGTAGTCTATACATACACGCCACCTGGTTACCAAGCGGGTTGTGACAGGTTCATTTAACAAATTATGTGTAACAATAATCCCCCCCTTTTTTAAGGACTACCTGTGTCAGACTCACCCACGTAGAGTCAGATATAGCATAGATGATACCTGTAGAAAGGAGCTTAATCACCTCCTTCTTGACGACCTCCATCATGCTAGGATTTAGTCGACGTTGTGGTTGAATTACTAGTTTGGCTCCCTCCTCGAGCCGGATCTTGTGCTGGCACAATGTAGGGGAGATCCCCTTGATGTCTGTGACTGACCACCCGAATGCACCTCGGTGGTTCTTCAGCACAATCAACAATTGATCTTCCTCCTCGGCACTCAGATATGCTGAAATAATCACTGGCAACTTCTCACCCTCAGCTAGAAATGCATATTTCAAGTGTGGTGGCAATGGCTTCAATTCTAAATCTGGCGGGCTGATCAAGGATGACTGAAGCGGTGGTGGGAGTTCTCCAAGGTCTTCATAGTACCTAGCGTAGAAACATGGAAGCACCTGAAGCATCTTGGCACACTCTTTTAGAGACTTGCTTCTCATCCAATCGTGTGTTATATTTACTAGGCAGGCTTCAAGAGGTAATTCTGGATATGCATTGAAAACAGAACTTGCAATGACCTCATCTTTAGTAGAAGGAGGGATGTCCTCCTCTTCATCATTGGGAAAACCCACAGCCTTGCTAAGAGACACAACCTTGGTCTGCTCCATGATGTCTACAACCAGTGTCCCCTTATCCACCTTAGTCATTACATGAACCATATCTAAAAATGGCTTCCCTAGACAAAGAGAGATATTCTGGTCAAAGTGCTTCACCCTGCGGCATTGTTACTTAGTTTTGGATTGTGTTGTGCTGGAAGGCATAACCATCTCAAACTGATCATCAGCGATACCCAAGGTCAACCGACCTCTCCCCATCTCCAGTATTATGTCAGCCGTGGCTTGGAAAGGTCTTCCCAGGAGTAACTCATTACCATGTTCATCCTGCATTTCCATTACAACAAAGTCTGCTGGGAAAACAAACCGATCCACTTTCACCAACACGTCCTCACATATGCCATATGGCTTTACCATTGAATTATCTGCCAACTGTATTGTCATATTGCTCGGCCGTGATTCTTTCAATCCCAATTTCTTGAACATAGAGAGCAACATCAGATTTATGCTTGCCCCTGAATCACATAGTGCTTCGCTGAATTTCACTTTACCAATGTAGCATGAAATATTGAAGCAGCCCGGATCTTGCCTTTTAGGTGGCAATGTGCCCATGATGAAAGCACTCACTGGCTCCTTAAGAACCATAACCTCAATATTTGGGATTTTCCTCTTCTTTGTAATGATGTCTTTTAGAAACTTCCCGTAGGAGGAAATTTGCTCTATTGCTTCTAATAATGGGATATTGACAGAGAGCTTTCTAAAACTGTCCAGAAACTTCTTGAACTGGGCATCCACTTTCTTTGCTTTCACACTATGTGGATATGGGACCGGGATAACCTGTGCCCTTTGATGCGGTGGCACATATGACATCCTCTTCTGTTGGTGTGTCTCCTCCTCAACAATGATGGTTCCTGATGTGACATTCTCCACCACATCCTCTATCGACTCGGTGATTAGAATAGGACCCTCGTTAGTGGCCTCACCTATGGTTTCTGGCTGGGTTGTGCTTGGTTCATCGGCCCTGGGGTTTAAAATCTTCTTGCCACTCCTTAGCAAGATTGCCTTAGCCTGTTGATTTCCCCCTGGAATGTTTGTATTACCCGAGAAGCCTTGCTGCATTGGCTTCTTTAAATTTGCTATTTCAGCTGCCATCTGCGCCAAATATGTTTCTATTGTCCTCATCTGTGCCCCATGGCTTTGTAGAGTCTGACCAAATTGATTCATGAATTCCCCTTGTTGCTTTATCTATTGGCCAAACGTGCTCATTAATTCTTGATTTTGCTTTATTACTTGATTGAGCAACTCATTGCTCTTATCCTCTTGTCCCAGTTGTAGTTTTGCGTCTGGGTCCTGCAAGAAATTATTTGGGTCCTTCCAAGAAAATTTCTTGTCCTTCCTCCATGAGTAATCATTGTTTTTGTACTCCTGCTGCTGGCGCATAAATTTTACTTTAGCCTCATCAATTGATTCTGTGTCCTCCTTCGCAAGCAGTTTCTTTGCTAGAAGGTCTATCTTCTCATTCAACTCTTTGATATCCTTTGACCCTCCTGCGACCCGAACATGCTCTATGGCGTCTCTGTCGCCCCAAGATTGCTTCTTTGCCATGTTCTTCAAAATTGCCCAACACCTTGTGCCTGTGTTGTTTAAGAAGAACCCTGAACCCGCAGAGTCTAAGTTACTTCTATCATGCTCGGAGAGAGCAAAATAGAAGATTTTAACCTGCTTCTCCTTGACAATCCCATGATGCGGGCACCTCCTTAGCATGATCTGGAACCGTTCCCAGGTCTCGGAGTAAGTCTCCCCTACCTTCTGGCTGAAATTATGAATTTTTTTGATCATATCATTTGTCTTCTCGGGTGGAAAGAACCTTTCAAAGAATACTTCCACCACGTGGTTCCATGAGTCCACATATTCATCGTCAAGATTATGTAACCATTCTCGTGCATTTACCGCCAGAGATCTCAGAAACAACTTCAGGTACAGTGTCTCCTGCGGGAACCTATCTATTTTTATCATATCACAGTTCTCCACGAACTGACTAATGTGAGTCACCGGGTCTTCATTCTTTAGCCCATGGAATGCATTTGACTTGACCAAGTTGATCAATGTAGGATCAATCTTATAAGTCGGAATGTTGATCGCCTACTTCTTGATTGGCCCCTTTGAAGAAGATGAGGAAGAAGCTTTGATCTTCTCCCATATCGTCTTCTCTTCTGCCATGGCTTCTTATTCTGAGTTAGAATCTATATCGTCTAGCTGATCTTGATTGTAATCCTCCTCGTCATCAGGTCCTGGTAGTGGAACCTCTGGTGCCTGTTGCGTGTAGTCAGTGCTATGCGTCTGCACCATGCACAATACCTACAAAATGATATTTTCAGTTCAGTACCGTGCTAGACGATTGCTAAATATGAAAGGTAAACTATGAATTTCAAAAATGATTATTAAATAATGAAGAATTAAAAAGTGGCCTAGAATGGCCGCTTGCAACACTCGTAGTGCCGACAGTTGTCGTGTCCCCGACAACGATGCCAAAAACTTGACACGATTTTACCGTGCGTCGAACATAAGTATACACGTCAATGTAGTATAGGCCCTTGTGAGGCCCGAGTCGAACTCAGGGACACTGAACTATCATTAGAGTACTACTAACTGTTTGCGATCAGATAGGATGATTAAAAGATTTTGAGAGTTGTTTGAAAAATAAAAGAAAATAAAATAAAACAAAGCAATCGATTAAGGGTTTAGTTTAATCAATTTGAGTGGAGATCTTTAGGATTGCGGTTTCACCGTGGGTTTTCATTGTATGAATTTCCATATAATAATTCAGGTTCATATCTCGATCTGGGTAGTGGCCTGTAGTCAGAATTGCCCACTGTCGTGGTACAATTCACTAACTATGTCTAGGTCGGTTCCACCGTCGTAGTAACCTATACCCTAAACTAGGTGCATTAAAATTGATCTCTGGGTTTCCACCATTAACCGTACATCGCCTTGTTCAAGGGATTTGTTAATTAATGTAAATTTCATCTCTTTCCAACTGTTAATTATTCTTTCAAAGTAATTAAGGGCATTAGATTATCATTATGGTGATCAAGCATAACAATATAATTGAGAAAATGAAATTATACCATGGATTTAAGAGATAAATGATGAATTAGTATGATAAAAATGTCATATAATGCTTCCCCGGGCTACTCCCGGTCCTAAAGACAAAAGGGATTAGCCCCACATGTTCATCTCAAAGCAAAACATGATAGAGAAAAGGGGAAACATGGAGAAAAACGTGAATAAGTAATGAAACCCCTGAACGGAGAAGATCCAAGCATTCCGCGGCATAGAATGCGCGATCTACAGCCTTTCGGCGGTGGAAAACGTCTTCTTCGGCTTCCAGAATGGTTGGGGTGTGCTTCTGTGCTCCGTTCTTCTCACCACACCTTCTTGGGACGTGTACAACGGCTAATGACGTGATACCCTGCTCTTGGCCGCCGTCATTAGGTATAATCACCGAGTTTTGTTGCAAAAATGTCACAGCCGTCGAATTTAGATCGATCTGAAACAAACTTGTATCTGACGGTGTCGATGCCATCGACGCGGGTCGATGGTATCGACCCTGCGCGATATCGACAAATCTTCTTTTCTTTTCTTCATTGTGCCTGATGCTAACTCAATACCATCAACAAGTGTCGATGGTATCAACTCTCTTAGGCGTCGCTTTTTGTCCTCTTCCGTCGCTGAAGCTCCACGTGTCGATACTATCGACTTTGGGGTCGATGGTATCGACTCTCTTCTCGCCAGCAACCTGATGGTAAATCGCTACCATCGATTTCTTCGTCGATGGTATCGACTCTGTGCTGCTCCTTGTGGCCGGAAAACTGTGGTTGTGTCGATGGTATCGACAGCTATCGATGGTATCGACACCTGCAGATATTTGTTTTTCCTAAAATTACAACACAAAATCACATAAGCTAAAATAAAACATATTATTGTATTCATTTATGCTCAAGACAATAAAATAATGGAAATTTGACACTGAGTAGGATCATAGACTAAAGTAAATGAATTATGCAATATTAACCACTAAAATGACCAATAAATGCATAAAACACAAGGAAAACAAGTCTATAAATGCGACTCAAAATCATCGCATCATCTAGACACCAATTATCAACATTCTGGGAACCAAATTTCTCTAACATCATCATTTGCTTCTATCAGATAAGATACTTGGTTAAAAAACAAAATATAGATGTAAACATGCATTACCCAGAATTAACACAAAGAAATTTTTGAACTTCTATAGAATTTGAAATAACAAAATATAGTACCTTAGTGAAATTCTAGATATAGAGTGATATTATTTTTAGCCTAGTAGAACTAGTATATCATTATGAAGTGATATCGTGACTATGTACCATATTGTAATGGACACTAATTGTTGACACTCTTTTTTTAGTCCACCCAATAATCATATTTTTTGAGACTATGGGCATAATTATAAAATATGCAAACATATTCAAACTAGTACATATTTAGCATTGAACCATGGGTGTAACCGTAGTTACTGAAATATGGTCATAAGGTAGTAAAGGTTATATTTGAATGAGATGAAGCAATGAGGAAATCTTAAGTCGACTTTTAGTCCTTCCAATAAGATATGCAAACATATTCAAAATAGTACATATTTAGCATTGTACCATGGGTGTAATCGTAGTTAATGAAATATTTTCACAAGGCAGTAAAGGTTGTATTGGAATCAGATGATGTGATGAGGAAATCTTGAGTCAACAAGTTACATCCAGAGGACATATTTACATGACACAAAATGAATATATAAAATTCTAAATAAATAGAAAAGACCATGAGGCATATTATTAGCTTTTTTTGAGGTAATTGTATAGAAGCATATTATTAGACACATGATCTGTTATTAGAAAAAAAAAATCAAAAATCACGACGAGTGATAATCACCAAATAAATTAATTGAATAATGATCCTAATACCAACAAGCATCTGGGATCATGTGTATATGGTTCAAACAACAATCTCCATAATGGAAAGGCTACCAGCTGAGATGGAGATCCAATTAATTGATATCTTTTCATGGGATACCTTGCTTGGATGTCATCACCACATATGCAACTAAGGGGACACATGTTTAATCTTATCTAAACCAAACCCAAATCACTCCAACGAACCACATTATTCATGCTATCAACATTAAAAAAAAGTTATCATGCATCTGATACACTTCCACACATACCTCTCTTTTCCAATTCAAAGCCACTTGCTACATCAAAATGACCAATGATTAAAAAAACTGAAGTCAACTATGGAACCCTACAAATGTGTTGCTCCATGGGAGTATCCTATTAGATCTAAGGGATCTAGAGGAGGGTGAATAGAGGCAAAACCACTTAAACAAAACTTGTTAGAAATTCAAATTATATCACAAGTTAGGTGCATGCCAGGAAATCAAGCAAGGATGTGAGAGATTGAACGGTCAAAAAACTGGTCATAGTTATTTATAGTGGTACCATCTCTAATGGATGTAGATCCACTATTTGTAGAGGTTAACATCTTGGGTTTTGAACACTTGAGTACCTAATTATATTATCTTGTAAGAGTTACACCAAGAAGATCCCCCTTTTCTGGCTTAGGGGATACCAAGAATTTCATGTTAAGCCAAAGGAACCAATAGCCATAACAAAGGGATTACCCATTCTTATCTTCAGAATTTAGCCTTCACCAAGGACCTACCCCTTCTAGGTCAAGAGTTTTACACCTTTGTCTTCTCATTCCTTCACTAAGGAAGATTTCTTTAAATCATCATCTTCAAGAGAGAGAGAGAGAGAGACAGAGAGAGAGAGAGAGAGAAATTGGGAGAAGGTGTGGAGAGCTTTACATAGAACAATAATAACTAGATATCCTTATAGATATCCAAATTCACTCAAATGAGTGTAGCGATGTGATAATCTTAAGTGGAATTAGGGGCTATATTTTGTGCAAGCACTCAACTATAGCATATAACATTGAAGATAACCTCAAGATCAGTGCAATGGGTCCTACTTATTGTTAAGGATACACCCTAGCCACTAGAATCAGTTAGTTTGATGTATAGACATTATCGAGAGGCTTTTCATTTTCCAATAGATATCAATCACTTGTGACCTCTATATAATGGATGTATTTCACTTTACAACCATTGTACCATCAGCTGGTATTCTAGGGCAATAACTTCTCTGATGGGACTATAGGAAAAGGATATCAAATCTCATCGGTCGAGATGTTGGGTGCCCAAACTTGACTTATGTACTTGATGTGTCTAACCCATATTTCACCAATTAAGATTTATGACAATTAATATCTCATCGGATGGAATAATTTGGGCATTGCAATTAAGATCATTAGATGAGATAGTTCTAGGATAATATAAGGTCGACGAAAGTTCCTAGATTGCATTAAGTCAAGTAATTGAACAAGCAATATTTATTTGTCTAATTAATTATAAAAATAGTTTGAACTTAATTACAAGTGATAGAACAATTTTGAATTATTATGAACAAATTCTAAGACAAAATGTGTCTATTTTAAATTCTTGAATTGAGATATTTTAACTATTTTTCTAACATACTAGGATTTGAACATTTGATTCCTTTTGGATGTATGTATTCATATAACATGATCTCAATTGAAATATTAGACACATGAAGAAGTTGTTTAGTCACCATTAAAATATGTATAATGATTAACTGTTAGGTCAACATTTTTCCTTTTTTGAAGAGGGCAAACCATTCCTAAAAATATTCTAAGAAAAAAATTGAAGTCTTTACCTTTGAATCTAAGGAGGTGTATGAAATTAAGTTAATATCTGATCCCCTTGAATTCATGCTTACTACATGTTTGGTTATCACTTTGCAAGAAATGAAAACATAGATGGCAATTTTGTTTAGGACAATTCCACTCCAGTCAGGATAATACTATAAAGACTCGAATTTTAGGATCTAATATTTACAAAATTGTATCAAAAATATAAAAAATCTCTATTACAATCATACTTTTACATCAGAGTCATGAAAGCTTTAAACCTAAGATTACAACATTGGAAATAATAATTAATTCCTCTCTAGTCTTCAATAGGGGACAACTGATGTATGTCTCTTCTATTCCTTATTTGTGTCACCTATCCATGAGTTCCTGGAGGAACAAGACCACACATGGACCCCATGAAGGGAAATCATAGGCCAACATGACTGTAACTAAATTCAATAATCGAGCTATTATAAAAATGAAGAGTTATGACATCAAATCTAGGTAATATTTCTTGGTGGACTATGGGAATAACAAAAGATAGTCTGGTTACATTACTAGTTTTTAAAAGGTACAATAATTCAAAGTGATAACTAGAAAACAACGAAGAGGTTCTCAAAGTAACATTAAGATTTTAAAATGAAATGATTTTTCTCAAAATCAAGATATCAAATTATTCAAAATGGAAAGACTTATCTATCGGTACAATCAATCTAATATTTTATCTTTTCCTATGGCTAGGTTCCTAGAATTCCCCCATCTATAAGAGAACTATAGGGAAATATGACATCAGGTAGGTAGTGTAAACAAATTTTTTTACTGCCATATTCCCCATTAAACTAGCGGATCGCGTTAACAACTATATAATGGAAAAGTTGGTTTTGAGGATATACCTGCTCCTGGAGAAAGTCCAGTCTCATTATTTTTGTGCAACTTTCTTCTAGTTGCACTTAGGCAATGTCTACAATAGCTCCCGATCTCCATCTCTGACAGTAGGCTGATGTTGTCCTCCTAGCGAGAAAAGGATCCACACCTCTAGAGAAGTCCACATGGACCGGCTAGAACTCCTTTAATTCTTACTAGAACTAACAGGAAGGATTTGTCCCTCCTATTGGTGTACTAATCGCCAACTTGCTCTCCCACATTTGTTCTCCCTTGCTATCCCTCCCTTTATTGGGTAGGACTTGCTCGGGTTCTCTTGTTTGCCACAACTAGAGAAGACAAACAATTGTCAAAAGCAACTGAGTTGTGATTTTGAAAAGCCCCCAATACCTCTCTATATATAGGAGGGTCAGGGTTCCCAGTCTATGTGACAGTGGAAGGGACTGAAATCTCACAAATTTTGCAACCTACAAATGACGAATAGGTCAGTTCACTGGAAAAACTAATTAGTTTCCATGCGAACCAATCAGTTCACCCAGTGAACTAGTTGTTTCGTCGTGTTTCCCAATTGCACATGTATTGGAAATTCTTAATCCAATTAATGCACGATATGACATCAGCACCAATCTTTGATACAATCAAATTACACCACGAACTGGGCATCTCATTTTGCAAAACCAGTCATCTCACAACCACAAACCAATCTGTTCACTAAGTGAACCATTCGTTCCGCTCCCCAACTCATACATAATTTAGCCAATGCAATATCCAATCAAATTGACACTCGAACTGGTCGGATCACTACATGAATCGATTGGTTGGGAGTACAGTCAATCAACTGATGTTTAAATCAAATACCTAAACACTTTAATAATCAATTTAATATCATTCATGATCAAAATCCTCTTCTAGGTGTATCCTATGTGTGTGACCCTATAGGTCCCATGTTGACAGTGAATGTCCATAACCACTTATTACATCAAAAGCAAAGAGCACTTCCTAGTCACACACCGTTTCTACCCAAGCAAATGAAAAGTTGTAGAACAACTTCAACCTACAATATGTGATTGGTTAAAGTGTTTGTATAGTTCCTTAGTCACTGATATCCTGATTGATCTCAAGGCATGAAGTAGTCATCCTCTTCAAAATTCAATTTATGGTCCTTGAACTAGAGCAGATTGTTTGAGATATATATAAGCTCAATATCACACATTGACCCACATGTGCATGTCCATGCATTTCTCACTCTTCCTAGTCAAGTTGCTAGGATATCACACTCCAGTAGGAGGGACAAATCCCATCTACATCACTCATAGTCATCCCCATGTGTCACAGTGCATATGATCACCACCTTTATGGCAACCCTTATTCAAGGGTATGATGGATGATATGAAAACACATCGAACAACATGCAATGAGTGTAGTGACTTCAAGTCTAAGCACCACAATCACCACCAACACTATGAGAGTTAACTATGACTACCATTGTAATGGTTTCCATGTGTCACTCTCATGGTAGGTCGGTCTGATACACTGTATCTATGTGTTTGGTTTGCTATCACATATCATGACTGATGAGATTTTGTATCAACCAACACATACTCTAGTCTTATGTGTTATTGTTGTCTATTGACCTTCCACAATAACATTCCACTAGGGACATACCAAGAATATATATACTCTTAACATCCATATGACCCCATTGTTCAGATCATCAACCCAAAGACATACAACTTTGAGCCATATCAGTCTTTAGACATTTATTATGTTACATCATTATCCCATAACTGAATAAAATATAATAAATTGGAAGCTTTCCTTTATTATTAATCAAATCATTTAAAAGATATGCCATTACAATCATTATATGATTGGCTCTCTGGGCATACATACCAACAAACTCCCACTTGTACTTAGAGCCAATCACCCATGAATCTTATTCCAAGTGATCTAACGTGACTGTTGTTCTTTTGCTATGAAAGTGCTTTTGTCAAGGGGTCAGAAACATTGTTCTCGGTTGGTACTCTACAAATTTTCAGATGTCCTTGTTGTACAAACTCTCATATAAGACGGAAGTGCCTTTGTATATGTTTAGAACACTTATGTGATATGGGTTCCTTAGATTGTGCGATAGCTCCATTGTTGTCACAATATGGCTCAATTGTGTCACTGATGCTTGGAACAACCCTAAGTTTTGTGATGAACTTCTTGATCTAGACAACCTCCTTTTTTGCATTTGATGCAGAAATATACTCGACCTTTATTGTAGAATTAGAAACTGTCTCTTTCTTGAAACTCTTCCATCTGACAACTCCATTGTCGAGGCAAAACACAAATCCAGATTGTGATATGTAATCATCTTTGTCAAATTGGAAGCTTACATCGGTGTAACCCTTTAACACCAACTCTTCCTCTCTCCTATAGACCAGGAACTAATCATTAGTTCTTCTCAAGTACTTAAGGATGTTCTTCACGACTCTCTAGTGAGCATCACCTGGATCTAACTGATATCTTCTCGTCATGCTCAAGGCATATGAGAAATCAATATGGGTACAGAACGTTGCATACATGATTCATCAAATTGCTGATACATATGGAGTCATACTCATGTGTTACCGTTCTTCACAAGAACTAGGACATTAAGCTCTAGAGATGGTAACTCCATGACACATGGGTAGGTTTCCTCTCTTTGAGATGTCCGTGTTGAAAGCCTCTTCAACATTTTGTTAGTGTATGTGGTTTGACTTAGTCTAAGAATCCTTTTGGATCTATCTCTATATATCTTGATTCCTAAGATGTAGGATGCTTCACCCAATTATTTCATGGAGAATGCATTTCCAAGCCAGGTCTTTATAGTCTGTAAAGTTGGGATGCATTCCACATTAATAGTATGTCATCTACCTACATTATGAGTAGTACAATCTTTCTCCAACTAACCTTCTTGTACACACAAGGATCATCTTCATTTTGACTAAAGACAAACTCTTTGATTGTTTTGTTAAATTGAAGATTCCAACTCTGAGATGCTTGCTTCAATCCATAGATTGACCTTTTTAGCTTATAGACATTATTTACATCCTTTAGATTTATAAACCCCTCATGATGTGTCATGTACACATCCTCGAGAAGATTACCACTAAGGAATGTAGTTTTGACATCCATGTACCAAATCTCATAGTCATTATAAGCTACAATGGCAAGCATGATCCTGATGAACTTAACCATGGCAACTGAAGAGAAGATTTCATCATAGTCAACACCTTGAACTTGTCTGAAATACTTTGCAACCAATATTCCCTTATAGGTTTGTACTTTGCCATCCATGTTGGTCTTCTTCTCAAAGACCCACTTGCACCCTATCAGATTTACCCCCTGGGCTGGATCCACCAAGGTCCATACCTTATTGATATACATGGATTCCATCTTAGATCTCATGGCCTCAATCCATTTCTCAGACTCTGGTCCCTTAGTAGCTTCTAGATAGGTTGTTGGCTCATCATATATGACAAATTCACTACCTTCCTGAGTCACAAGATATCAAAATCTTTCCAGTTCAATGTGTGTCCTACTACATCTATGAGGTTCCTGTGTTACTTAAGGAATTTGAGATTCCATAATGACTTGTGATTCTCCTTGTTTCTCTTCTACATATATTTCTTCAATGGTTTCTTGTTGATCTGAAACATCTTTGAGTTCTACTTTTCCCCATGGATCACTTTAGAAATAAAATCCTTTTCAAGGAATACACCAGTCCTGGCAACAAACACTTTGTTGTTAGATGGAGTGTAAAAGTAGTATCCCTTAGTTTCCATGGGATATCCAACAAAGTAACATTTATCGGATTTGGGTCCAAGATTTTCAGGAAACATTTTCTTGACATAAGCTTCACATCCCCGAATCTTCATAAAAGACACACCAGGACATTTCCCATGCCATATCTCATATGGTTTCTTTTGAATTGATTAGATGGTACTTAGTTTAGTGTAAACACGAAAGTTTCAAGAGAAAACCCCCAAAAGTTAGTAGTAAGATCAGCTAAACTCATCATTGATTGTACCATATCCAGTAATGTGTGATTCCTTCTTTCTGATACACCTTATGCTGAGGTGTTCCAGGTGGAGTCTACTGTGATGTGATACCACATGCTCAAAGAAGGTCCTCAAACTCTTGGCTTAAGTATTCTCCACTTTGATCAAAACAAAGTTCCTTAATACTTTTACCAAGTTGTTTCGGTAATTAATTAAACTCCTTGAACTTTTCAAGAGTTTCTGATTTATGTTTCATCAGGTAAACATAACCGTACTTACTGAAGTCATCAGTGAATGTAACAAAGTATTAATACCCACCTCTATCATTTGTTCTAAAAGGGTCACATACATTAGTATGTACAAGTCTTAATAGATCAGTAGCCCTCTCATTATTACCAATGAAAGGGGTCTTAGTCATCTTGCCCAACAAACATGATTCATATGTTTCTATTGATTTGAAATCAAAAGAGTCTAGATAACCATCTTTATGGAGTATATATATGTGATTCTAATTTATTTTCCCTAGACGACAATGCCAAAGGTATATTTTGTTTGAGTTATTGAGTTTTAGTCTTTTGGTATTTACTTTGAAAATATCCATTTTTAGATCTAGAAAATAAAGACCATAAGATGTTTCTTCTTATGAAATAGAACATCGACCATTCTTAATATGAAATTCATATGCATCCTTGTCCATACAATATACAAAAATGATGTTTCTATTTATGGTAGGTACATAATAGCAGTTCAATAACTCTATTACAAGCCCTGTGGGTAGAGATAAACTATAGGTTCCAACTACAGTGACAATAACTCTTTCTCCATTTGGGACTAATAGTTTGACCTCTCCCTTTCTTAAAGGCCTACTTCTTTTTAGATCTTACATATTTGAGCATATGTGAGATCCACATCTAGTAACTAGTACCCATGACGAAGAGTATATAAGTTTACCTCAGTAACTTATATACCTAGAGTGCTGATCTATATTCCCATCTTCTTCTTCCTGAGTGCCTTCAAGTACAAAGATAAACTCCTCTTGTTCTTGTATTTCTCCTTATCTCGAGTACTGAAAATCTAGATTTATGCCCAACCTCAAAACTCTTCATGGCCTTTCTCTCATCCTTAGACTCTGCTCCACTAGTCAACATCACTGATTTGTCCTTCTTCATTCTTGATTCGACATTAATTATCATGCCAAGCAAATCTGATAGCGGTCTGGCCATATTATACAAGTGATAGAATTAAATAAAATGGCTATATGATTCAGGTAATGATTTCATAATCATATATGTGGATAACTCTTGGCTCAAAGAGAATCCCAACTCTTCTTGATGATCCACATGTCCAATCATGCACATGGTCCTCTACTGAGTCTCCATCTGTCATCTTACACTCAAAGAGTACCTTAGAGACATTGTACCTTTGTTACTTTGTGAGGTAATGGTTCATATTCCTAAGATGTGTTACCATCTCAAGAATCCTCATGTCTTCACATTGCTCATACAACTCACAATTCATGCAAGTTTACATAAAGTGCTTTATTTTTAAGGCATTGTTGGCATGCTTCCAATAAGCATCTGCTTTAGCCCTATGCGCATCAAGAAGAGGTATTTATGGCACTGGTTTATTTTAGACATAGAGCTTATGCTTATCATCCAGAACCCTTCTCAATGTCCAAAACAAGTTGTGAAAATTTGTCGCATCAAGTTTTTCCTTCCTAAGGAGTGATTGCAACCACGATTTGTTTGTCATTTGATTCTACAAGAGAAATTTAGCATTTTATCAAAATACTTTTGATTTGATTATATTTTAAAGATATTTGATGATACTTAATTAGGCCTTTAAGTAATTTTCTCTCCCACTATTTTATTCAAATTGATAGCCCTCATATATCAATTGAGAAGATTAAAATGTAAAACCTTCTAGTGAGCCAAGATCCAAAATGATTTAATTATTATCCATCCAACATCAGCATCCATAATAAATCATGAAGGTAGGAAACATTTTCCAATTGCATCACTATACAATTCTTGGATATATGATATTCACAACTCTTTTCCATAGTCATATGCATGCTTCTAGGTGCTTAATCTTATTAAGGTCATTCAATTAAGCATGACCCAAAAGCCAAATCAGTAATAATGCACCCCGGTTGAGCGGACCCACATTACTACCATCACGCTTCCACGATATGGACAACACACAATTCTAGGGTGTACCTACACTTAGTTGATCAAGCTTTTCATGTGTGATGCTAATGGAAAACATCTAAGACTTAATATTTAATTCAGGAAGTCTGTATTTATTAATACATATACTTTATCCAATCACTAAATATACAGTACATATCATATACATGCTATATCCCACAAATGAAACATGCAATAAAATAAAAGATGATGGTTACAACCATTATAATGTAATTACTTGAAGCTGTAAGGAATTACCACAACCTAGTATCTACATCTCATGCAAAAACCTATTGTTGATGAAGATCTGTGCTTGCCAATCTAGGTTGATCGATTGAACCCTTTAACCGATCGACTTGCCTCTTGGTCGGTCGACTGGTCACCACCTTGGTCATTTGGACTCTAATCCACCATCTTCTAGGTCCTCTAGTTGATCGACTGGGCCTCCAGTCAATCGTTCCTCCTTAGTCCTCCAACTTGTCGGCTTGTCGTCATAATTGTCACAATAATTTAAACTATTATTATATTACATGATTATAGAGAAACCTTGAGTTACATTCGAGGGAGAAAAGGTAGGAGAGAATAATACTTTTACAATGAAGATAAGGTAGAGGCTCGATATGCAAACCATGATATAATAGGAATTAAACAAACAACCACCATGAACACATTATTACAGTTATTGGACATAACCATGCACATCCACCATCAAAACCAATTTTAGAATGATACGTATAAACTACACATATAAATCATATATATATGAATATCGGAATTAGGTAAATATTATTCCGAAACCCTCAAGCAAAAAGCCTTTGGGAAAAACTACAATGTAGTCCTTACCACTACATTACACCAATTTAAAAACAAAGAGATTTGTTACTTTCTATCTATACATTTGATACTGTTGTATAGAACTTTAATGATTTTGTTTGCTAGGCTTTCCACATCTCTCTTCTTTGCCATGTGCTTCCTGCTGTTCCTCTCCTTCCAGATATGGAAGTAAATGGCCGATAGGACCAACTTCTCAGTCCAATCTTTGGTTGCGATCATCCTCTCCACAGTGCCTAGCTGCTTCATCCTGAGCTTTCTCTGCTGCCGAACCTTCCTCCAGACCTCTTCAGTGTACTTACAAGATTCAAATATGTGCTCCCTCGTTTCCTTTTTCTCATCACATAGCATGCAGGTATCATCCACTCCTGGGTACCATTTAACAACCTTGTCTAAAGTTGCAAGTGAGTTATGTACTACCCTATACACGCACATGTTCCACTTTGGAATTCCATGATCAAACCAGACAAGTCTCGAAATGTGTTGGCTGTCCTTCAAACGAACGAGCTCCCATAATCTATCCCTTTTCTCCTTCAAGGTCCAGGACCTTCTTTCGTCATCTATGTTCTTGATATCCTGCCATATCTCCGTCATCCTGTTAATGACCCTTGAGTAACCCTCTCTGGTCCTTGGTTTGAAGTCCAAACCTTTTGGATATCGAGTCCTCATCCATTTTGCCCATAGAGAGTCGTCCATCAGGTATTTGAACACCCGCCTTGCTGTACCCCAATCTGCAATGGATCTTGGGGATTTCAATCCAACTCCTCCTTCTTCCTTCGGCCTCACCAGTCTGCTATACCTCATAGGATGGACTTTGTTTGCCCAGACAAAATTCGAGATAGTGTTCTCCATTCTGTCTAAGACTGCTCCCGGTATTTCGCCCTGCTGTACCCAAAAGATCAGTAAACCTTCAATCGCTGCTTTTGTTAAGGTAATCCTTCCTTTCATGGACGTTCTTGATATGGGCCACCTGCTTATCAACTCATCTAGCCTATCCGAGCATTCCGTAAAGTCTGCAACTCTCAGATTGCCTCCTGCCAAAGGGAATCCAAGGTATTTTGTGGGCAATTCGCTGACAGTGATGCCCATTGCCTCCTCTATTGCTGTTGCGTTTGTGCCACAGTTATTTGACAAGAAAAGATGCGTCTTTTGTAAATTTGTCTTCAAGCCAGTGTCCTTCCCAAACTTTCCCAGGAGCTCCTTCAACTGGACCATGTATGCTTCCTTTGCTTGCATAAAGACCAGGACATCGTCGGCAAAGATGAGATGACTAAGAACTTTGGTACCATGCACTGTGTACGTAGCTATCTTCTTCGTTCTTTACTTTCTTTCCATTAACCTGGTGAAATACTCCATAACAATGGTGAAAAGCAGCGGAGAGAGGGGGTCTCCCTATCTCAGTCCATTGCCCCCTTTAAAAATGCCACAAGGGGAACCATTTACCAAGACCGAAAAGCTTGTTGTGGTGACGCATTGCTTCATCAAATTGATCCATCTTTCCTGGAACCCCATTTCAGACATGATCCACCACATCGAGCTCCAATTGACACTGTCATAAGCCTTTGAGACGTCCAACTTCAAGCATGCCTTCTTGTGTCCCCTCATCACATTGAAATCCAAGAGGAATTCCCCTGCAAGCAATGCGCAATCACTGATACTCCTGTTAGATATAAATGCCCCTTGATTATCTGAGACTATCAAAGGAAGGACCATCTTCAACCTCTCTGCCAATAGCTTAGCTATCACTTTGTATTGGACATTACAGCATGCTATTGGTCAGAAATCAGCTAGAGATGAAGTAGTTTTCTTCTTCGATATCAACACTAAGAAGACATGGTTGACCTGTCGGAGCATGCACCCCCCTCCATGAACCATGTAACAGAATTACAGAGATCGTCTTTGATTACCTCCCATGCTTCCCTATAGAAATGTGAATTGAATCCATCCGGGCCTGGCAATTTGTCAGTACCAATACTCCATAGAGCTTTTTTCACTTCTTCTTCATTGGTTTGCCTGCAAAGGATATTATTATGAGTTGTAGTGAGTTTATACCTCCACTGGATATCCTCCCCCTCCATATTCACAGCTTCCTCGTAGCCTTTGTTATAAAGCTTCTCATAGAACTGAGTCGCTTCCCTACCCAAGTCCTCTTGACTATTGAGGGTCTTTCCTTCATCATCAATCAACTCTGCAATAGTGTTGAGAGCCTCTCTGTGCTTGACAACATTATGATATATTTTGGTATTTCGGTCCCCGTCTTTGATCCATTTCTGCCTACTCCTCTTCCACATGAAGCTTTCTTCTGCCTTTTTCAGATCTTCCAGTGTGCGTTTGAGCTCTAGCTCAGTATCAATAAGGTTTGCGTTAAGCGGGTCACTCAGCAGCTGATACCTGACCTCCTTCAACTCTCTCTTACTAGCTTCAATCAATAAGGGAATATTAACATGTTCCTTGGACCATCCCTTGATAGCTCCTTTCAGACGTTTAAGTTTGTTGGTGAAGATGTAAATTGGATTCCCTTCCACAGGTTCCGCCCAGCTCTGCCTCACCAGCTCCTTGTAACCCGTCCACTTTGTCCAGAAATTAATGAAGCGAAAAGGTCTGTTGCTCTTCGGTTTCTCCCTTATTTGCATTAGTAGGGGCGCATGGTCACTTATATCAGCAGACATGGCTCTAATGCAGGTGTTTCCAAAGATCTCTAGCCATTTAGTATTGTCTCGAGCACGATCCAGCTTTGATGTGATCCTTTTACCTGGCTTGCCTTCATTGTTCCAAGTAAATATGTCCTCCCCTTGCATAGGTAGTTCACATAACTCAACTTCATTAATCAGTTTATTAAAGGATTTCAGCACAGCCTCGGGGACCAGCCTACCCCCCCGCTTCTCCTCTTGCAATCTCACATTGTTGAAGTCCCCCATGATTAGCCATGGGAGTTCGATCCATCCTACTTGTGCCATCAATTCCTTCCATAGGGACTGCCTCTGTGAATGTAGGTTGAACGCGTATACCGCCGAGAAGAAGAAATTCAACCCACCCTTATTAGTACAGAGAGCCGAGATGACTTTATCGTCATTAACCTCCGCCTCCACCTCCCAAGCGTTCGGGTTCCAGCCTAAACAGATTCTGCCCAGTTCGACAGATTCATGATTAGTAATATGCTTCCAACCATTCGGGAAAATAGAAGAAGCACACCTAATGTTCACACGCTTTATCTTTGTTTCTAGGATAGCCGCCATTGAAACACCACTGGATTTGATCCAGTTCCTCACCTCATGCCTCTTGTCCGGGTCGCAGATACCCTTGACATTCCACGTGAGTGTGGACATGGATACTTAACGTTTGTTCCTGGTGCGCCTACCCGGCGCCTTCTCCTTCCCCTCCGACGAGGTCTTTTCTTTTTCCTTCCCCTTTTCCTGTCTTGCATTCTTCTGTGCTGAGTCAGGGTTCTTCTCCTCCTCTAGGATTTTGTCAATGTCTTCCTCCGTCTCACTCAGGGCACCAAACGAATTGGCATCCACTTCACCTTCTTCCTTGTCGTTAGAAGTGTTTTCTTTCCCTGCAGGTTCAGTATTGCTTCTCGGTTTCACTTTCCAAGTCTTCTTTGGTACTTGAAAACCTTTTTCATCCCCCTTTGCAGGTTCGGTATCCTTCATCAATGGACATTCTTCATCAGCATGACCAAAGACACAACAAGTTGTGCATTTCTTGGGTACGAACTCATATTTGATACTGAAGGGGATTGCTTCCTTGCCCGGAATATTGACCCACACCTTATCAGGGTTGGTCTCCTTCGCCTCTATCTCGACTAGGACTCTGGCTTCATCGGTTCCTTCCATTTCAGTCGCCCTCGTCTCCACGTGCAGCACCTTGCCTACCCCTGAAGCCACCGTACCAGCAGCCTTCTCCATCCACATCTTGCCATTAGAGGGGATGCGGATCCAGATAGGGACCCACGATACATCTGTCTTCTCCAAGATATCGCCATACGCATAGTGCTTTGTTACCACCAGATGGCTATCAAACCATCTCGGACCACTGTTAAGGCATGCCTTCTTATCTGCAGCATTGGAGAACCGGATTACAAAGAATCCCTTCTCCTTCGAGATCACATCGAAATCGCCTCTCGGTTTCCATACTCGCCTGATCCAGGCCAGGAGATGTGGGTAGAACGGACGTTTGCCCATGACGTCAATTGAAACCGCGAACTCCCAGACGTCCTTCATACGCCCGTACTCCTCCGCGTCAAGATCTACCATCACTTTGCCATCCTTCTTTGTAGGTTTAGGGAATTTCAGTCCCACACACGCCTTCTCTTGCGCCGGAATTCGCTTCACGATCTTTGTCCAAGATCTTTTCTTTTCCTTTCTGGCGCCGCTCTCCTTCGTTGTGTCTAGGTTTTGGTTGTTTGGTGGTGGTGGTGGTGGAATGGCTGTGGGTGTGGATAGGTTGGTGGTGGGGTTGGTGGAGGTGGAGGCAGCAGCCGCCGCCATGGCCGCCGGTCCCCCTCAGGATCGCCCAGGCAGTCGCCGGGAACCCTAAGAGAAGGAGAGGGCGCGTGTGTATGTATTGTGTATATATATGAATATGTATATATATATGTATGTATATGTATATATATATGTATATATATATTAGTTTGGAATTGTATGTTGTATTTGATTAGACATTTAATCTTTACATCATATGCAATAAATACATGATATAAAAAAAATTCAATCATATAAATTATCCTAAAATATAATCGATTGACGTGGATCTAATATCACTATAGGGAAATATGGCATCAGGTAGGTAGCAGAAATAAAAAATTTTACTGGCATAGTCCCCATTAAACCAACAGATCGTGTCATCAAATATATAATGGAAATGATGGTTTTGAGGATATACATGGTCCTAGAGCAAGTCTAATGACAATCTCAACATCGTTGTTGTGCATATTTCTTCTAGTTTCACTAAACGACATATGCAACAACTCCTGGTCTCCACCACAGACATCAAGCTAACATTATCCTCCTAGAAGAAAAAGGATCCACGCCTCTAGAGAATTGCACACAGACCTCCCAGAACTCCTATCGTTCTTACTAGAACTAACAGGAAGGAGTTGTCCCTCCCATTAGTGTATTAGTCATCAATTTACTCTCCCACAATTTTTCTCCCTTGCTATCCCTCCCTTTATCGGGAAGGACTTGCTCAGGTTCTTTTAGTTACCACAATTAGAGAAGACAAACAACTATCAAAAGCAATTGAGTTGGGTCTCTGGGAATCCCCCAGTACCCCTCTATTTATAGTAGGGTCAGGGTCAGGGTTCTTAGCGTGTGTGGGTGTGGAAAGGATCAGAATCTCATAGATTTTCACAATCTACAAACAACAAAATTGTTGGTTCGCTGGATGAACTGCTCGGTTGGCATGTGAGTTGATCGGTTCACCCAATGAATTGGTCATTTCATCATGTTTTCTGATCACATATCTATTAGAAATTCTTAATCCAATTAATGCATGACATGACATTAGCATGAGTCTTTGTTGTAACCAAATTTCACCATGAATTTGGTGTCTCACTTCATGAAACGGTCATCTCACAACCACAAATTGATCGGTTCACTAAGTGAACCAGTTGTTTCACTCACCAGCTCATCCAAAATTCAGCCAATGTAAAATCCAATCAACTTCACACTCAAACCAGTCGGTTCACTATGAACTGATCGGTTGAGAGCCCATTCTATCAATTGATGCTTAAATTGAATATCTAAACACTTTAGTTATCAATTTAATTATTGATCATGATCAAAACTCCTTTTCTAAGTGTATCCTATGTTTGTGACCCTATAGGTCCCTTATTGCGTTGGTAGTGAATGTCCATAACACTAATGACATCACAAGCAAAGAGCAGTGCCTAGTCACACATCATTGATACCTAAGTAGATGGAAAGTTGGAGAAAAACTTCAACCTACAATCTCTAGTTGGTGTTACAATGTTTGTATAGTTCCTTTGTCACCGATATACATATTGAACTCAAGCCATGGAGTAGTCAACCTCTTCAACATTCAATCTATGTTCCTTGAACCAGAGCACACTATCTGAGTTATATGTAATTTCAATATCACATATTGTCCCACATATGCATGGGAATTCTTTTCTAAAATTCATTAATCAAGTGTCTAGGAAATCACACTCTAGTAGGAGGGACAAATCCCATCTAATTCACTCATAGTCATCCCCATGTGTCATAATGCATATGATCATCACCTTTTTGGCAACCCTTATTCAAGGTTACGGTGGATGATGTCAAAACACATCGAACAATATGTGATTAGTGTACCGACTTCAGGTCAAATAACCACAATCACTGCCAATACTATGAGATCTAACTATGACTACCATTGTAATTTTTTCCATGTGTCACTCTCATGGTGGGTCTGTCTGATCCACCATTCTCAAACAAGTATCTATGTGTTTGATTTGATATCACATATCATGAATGATGAGATTTTGTCATCATCCAACACACGCTCTAGTCTTATGTGTTATTGTTGTCTATTGACCTTCCATAATAACATCTGACTAGAGACATACTAAGAATGTATACACTATTAACATTTGTATGATCTCATGTTTAAGTTATCAACCCAAATACATATGTCATTGAGTAATATCATTCATTAGACATTTATGATGTTACATCATTATCTCATAACTAAATAAAACAAAATAAATTGAATGCTTTTCGTTATTATTAATCAAATCATTTACAAGATATGCAATTACAATCATCATATGATTGCCTCTTTGGGCATACATACCAACAAGAACAACACTTTCCCTCTAGGTGTAACTAGTATTGGCAGATCTCTAGTTGTTCATTATCCACAACATAGGGTTGGGGATGTGACTTTCCAAATCTAGTGAGCCAAACTTTGTCCAATATTTCAATTTTTTCTACCAATATCAAAATCTAACACTATTTAAATTTCTCAATAGGGTTCACCATTTAAATTTAATTGTAGTCAACTTCAACAAGATGGAAAGGCTAATAAAATTGGTTCACCACTTTTGCAAAGTTATGTAGATGAAACTCAAGAGGGAAATAAATAGTTCAATAAAGAATAAATAATTTAGTTTATGTTTCAATTTAGAGATTCCAATCAAGGTGTCCACTTGAATCAAAGAAGCCAATTTCTCACAAGAAAGAGAAAATGTACTAGGGTTATTTGGTGTTTTTTTAATTGGAAATTATCTCCTAGGTTCTTATTTACAATTTTTTAGTTCTACCCTTGGTTGTATCACCAATTCATAGTTGTGATTTATTTCATACTAAGTCATTAAATGATTACTATACTATAGTGTCAACCTTATCTAATAAATTAATATATGTCATGAAGGGTTTTATTAATTCACATTAATATACTCTCTCTCATATCTTTCATTCAAGCAGATAGATCTACATAGATTGTTTCCTATATTCATATGTATTATTTATAAATTATACGTGCATTAATACACCTACATGTTGAAAGTTCAATTGACTAGATCTAATTATGTTTTATAATTATTACCATACCTAAAAATAATTTGTTTCTCCTCCATTATACAATTTTCTAGATTTAGAGACTACAAACCTATGATGTATTGATTATAGTAGTTTAGTATGCACAATATTATCATCAATATATCTCTATAACTATCTAATAATTGTTCAAAACATCTATGCTATATCTTTCTAACTAGTGTCACAACAATGATATGATATATATGTATAGGAGATGAGAGTCCTAATCACCAATATACATAGTATTCTAAAATTATAATATAGCCATCTGAACTAGCTTTCTTTAGTTAAGATTTAATTGTTAGTTTTTTTCATATTTTAGTTACCTATAGAACTATGATCTATATCTTTGAACTGTTCCATTATCTTCCAATAAAAATAAACTACTATATCTAGGATTTGATCTATAAGAAGTGTACAAACCTAAGGTGAGGAAGTTGACTGCTTTCTCATGGATCATGTTCTAAGGGATGTTTTCAGGCTGCATGTATACTCTCTTATCTGACCTTCTATTTATGTGATAATCAAAATTATCTCATGGGTATTTCCCTCAAGTAAAAGGTCTTTATAGGTATGTTATTCAGTTGGAGATGAAGTTGAAGTCAATGAGGGTGATTGCAAGACTACTACAGATCATCACCATCTTGCAAACTAAAAGATTCAGATAGAGTTGTCTTAGTTTCTAGGTGTTTCTCTTCCATATTGTAGCGTTTGAGAGGGTGTTTTTCAGATTTCCATTGTAGGTCTTTTGTGACCATTGTATTTGAAGATGGTAATGTCTTGTTGGAGAGGGTGCCAACAATAGGAGGATGGAGGTCGATTAGAGTAGGATCAGGAGATTGAGGGGTAGATGATAGAAGCTTCAGTGGCAGTGTTGAGGATGGTCGCCTGTAATCGGAAAGTCAGGTGATGGATGAGGTGTCAACATGTTGTTGATTTGGTGTTTTAGAAGAGGAGTTCATAGAAGGAGATGGGGATTTGGGAGAAGTTGCAAGTCCGAACTGTTATGGCAAGACGTCCACTGCGTTGAGTGTGCATATCTTCGTGATGGATATGATGAGACACTGATCCATAAGTGAGAGGTCATGATAGAGAAGCTTGATCAGAAAGTGAAACCCACTAAGTTTTATGTCAATGGCCATGCCTACAAGCCTGAGTGACTTGCTCTAAGGGTTTTCTAGGGGTTAGAAAAGAGAGGGTACTAGGGTAGCAATGTGTTTAGGTGATGGTGTGCTTCTGGCAGTCAAATATTGTGGCTATGTTCTAGTTGAGATTGGGACACTATGATGAGGGATTTAGGTTGCTAGAGAGGTGAAGATGAGACTAGAAAAGGTCGAGTTGGGTTTGGTTACTTAAATTTATGACCAAGATGACAATATAGGAACATGGGTTGGGGTTGCAATGATAACAACAGAGAAAGGAGGAGGATCACACTTATGTAACTGACGATGTCATCAGGCGTTACCTAAAGAGGGAGGCATGAATTGAGTAAGAGGAATACACGAGTATTCCTCTCAATCAAAACCTAAGCAATAATTAGTATTAACAAATAATTTATTCATAACTTCCAATTTTATAACATCTAAATGGAAAATCACATTTCTCTAAGATTTTGTCCGTGGGTGAAACTTTTATCAAACTAAGTTATATGAATACTAACTCTTCACCTTATG
The DNA here is from genome assembly GCA_963693085.1 of Alisma plantago-aquatica. Lineage (NCBI taxonomy): Eukaryota > Viridiplantae > Streptophyta > Magnoliopsida > Alismatales > Alismataceae > Alisma > Alisma plantago-aquatica. The sequence continues at coordinate 315,821,754 of OY856409.1, forward strand.
GCTCTAACTTATCTCACAAATTATTTTTATCATAATTCACTCATCAATTAATATCTAATATTATTAACTATATTTTTAAGTGATTCCATGGCCATTAATTTTTCAATATAGATATTTGAACTAGATAAGGTCCATTCAATATATTCGTACTCAAATATTTTCAATTGTAATTATTGATACCAAAATGTATTAGAAAATTGAATTGAGGGACTAGTTTGTAAATGTTTATCAATTATTGAGGATGAACTCATCTAAACACAAGGACCATAAAAGGATAAAAATAATTAGTATCGAGTGACAAGGAGATTTGAAGTAAGTAATCGAATAAGTCTTGGGATGTAGCACCAAGTTCAGATTAATGAAAATTATGAGTTATAGATAAATATAGGTTACGTACCAAAATCTAGTATGTTGCAAATATGCAATAAGATCATTTCAATATGGCATCTTTTCTCCCCCTTTTTCATAAAATATTCTCACTTTTTCCTCCAAATAAAAAATTATGCATTACTAATCAAGTTTTTTGTTTGGTCCATGGTCTTATATTAAGTGATACCCCAAATCTTCTAATATGACAAATAGAGAATGAGTTTTCCTCACTCAATTGTCTTCTCAATTGCAAAACATTCCAATGGTTCTTATTGAGTATAGGTTTTTTTATTATAGCCTCATGTCTATTGGTGCCATCTTGGTAAAGCTTTTAAGGATGGGCACTCTTTCTATTTTATTCTAACGCTACCGCAGACCTCCATCATTTTATGATTGAGGAAAACCTCCATGGTTCATTTCACCTATTCAATCTTGTCTGCACTCTCTTTATGTGCTTAGATGAAAGATTCTGATGATCCTTTGACACAAGACAACAAGGACACCTTATTTGTAGATCGCTTCCAAGCACTGGTACATAAATGGCTTATAACATCACATTTACATGCGTCAGTTGTATCTAAGAAACCGACGCCTAAAGCCTACAACATCGGCTGAATACACAAACAGACATCTATATGTGAAGACCGGCCAGACACATGTATCACTTTTTATTTAGCGTCGGTTGCGCAATAAGAAATTGATGCCTACAATTTCCCGTGAAATCCAATTTTTCCAGTGCAAAAAATTACCTCCAAAATTTCACATACGATGTCGGTTATTGACCAAGAAATTGACGACTAATGGTTTTTCGTGAGACAGAAATCGGTTCCGTTTTTATTATCGGTTTACATACAATAACTAACGCTGATGTGAGTTCACGCACTATCTCCACAAAAAATTTTACCCCCAAAATTGCCCAATTGGTGTCGGTGTTCGATGACAACCGACGAATATGGTCATAATTCAAGAACTTTTTTTTTCGGCATATGTCGATAGACGTCGATTTTTCTAGTTGAAACTGACGACAATGATTGAACATAGGTGTCAGTTTTTTGTTGTGACTGACATTGTTGGATCTTAGATGTCGGTTTTTGAAACAACCGACGACGATGATTAACTTAATAGAACCCACAAAATAGAATCTTTCCCATTCTCCATTTCATCACAATTTCACTAGGTCTCTGGTGATTGTAGTGATTCCGCCACCTGCCGCCTACTGCTCTTCCGCCGCCTGCTAGTCCTCCGCCGCCTACTACTCCTCCACTGCCTGCTGCTCCTCCACCGACCATCCCTTCCCTCTGCTGTCTACTGGCCGTCCTCCGCCGCCTGCTGGCCTTCATTGTCGGTCTACCTTCTGCTGAGTTTTAGAGGAGGCAAAGAAGCAGCAGAAACAAAAATTTTCTCTCCAAAACCCAGAACAAAAGGAATCACGTCAACATCTATACAATAGGAAAGATGGTTTGTGAATTCATACCTTATCCCGAGGCTTGCTCGGAGACAGTACCTCACGCCTTGCATAGTCTTCACCTCTGGTCTTGGACGGTGTCTGTGCAGCTCCTGGTCACACCGGGACTGAAGGCTCCTGGTCTCATCGGGACTGTCGGGATTGACAGTTGTCCTCCGAGCGACAGAGGTCTCCCGCCTTTGCAGTCATCCACACGGACTGCCTGGAACTCTGATCTCCATGTCCCACAAGGAATCGGAAGGAGTCGCACCCTCCTGTTGGCATACTAGTCGCCAACACACTCTCCTGCCACCAGTCGCTTTCTACAGTTGTCTTTCCCTTGCTGTGCCTCCCTTTTCAGGTAGCACTTGCTGGGGCTCTCTCTTGGTTACCAAAACTAGAGAGAACGACAACTTCATAGAGAAACTGGTTGCACTGGGTTTTGCTTTGAGAAGCCCCCAATACCCTTATATATAGGAGAGTCATGGGACAGGGTTCTCTATCCCGGGCAATGCAGGACTAAAGCAGGAGTAGAAGGGTTTGAGATTTTCCACAAAAACAACCAACTCGCAACCTGAACCGATCGTTTCACAACTGAAACGGTCGGTTGGGGATCTGAGCTGGTCGGTTGACACCTCAACCGATCGGTTGGGACCCATGAACTGATCGGTTCACTTCTGAATCGGTCGGTTCGTGGTCCTGATCAGTTCCCGATTGACTTTCCTTCTTTTGTTTCCAATTGGTATCGAATACCAATCCTTGTTCCAATCAAATTGGGCAAGTGAAACAAAAAGAAATTTCTCACCAATCTTACTTTCCCAACTTTCCCGGTTGTAATAGTTGAACCGATCGTTTCAACACTTGAAGCAATCATTCACCCTATCCATGAGCCGATCGACTCACCGGTTGAGCTGATCGGTTCACCAAGCTGAGCTGATTGGTTCATCACATGAGCCGATCGGTTGGGAGTATAGATTGTGCAGAATCAGTCAATTACGGTTTCAATCAATCTGATTCTCTAATCAATCAGTCCAACACCTTGAACACTATGATATTGAGCTATTGATTAATTGAGTCTTTAATTGAACTACTAAACTCCTTTAGTAATCAATCTAAACATTGTTTGTGGAAAAACTCCCATTCCAGGTTAAATCCTATGTGTGTGACCCTACAGGTCCATTTCACGTTGGCAGTGAAAGTCCATAACATTTATGACTTCACAAGCAAAGAGCGGTGCCTAGTCACACATCAGTGCTACCCAAGTGAAATAGAAAGTTGGAGAACAACTTTCAATCCTACAATCCGTGAATGGTGTTACAGTGAATCTATAATTCCTTTGTCACTAATATCATGAATAAACTCGAGGTGTGGAATAGTCATCCTGTCAACATTCATTCATTTCCTTGATCTCAGAGCAGACTGGGTGATATGTGTGTGACATCAATATCACATATTGATTCACACGTGCATGCACATGCCTTTCTCAATCCTACTCACCAAGTGGCCAAGGACATCAAACTCCCTTAGGAGGGACAAATCCCATATCTATCACTCACCCCTCAAAAGGCCCATGTGTCAAAGCCACCCAATCATCACCTTTATAACAACCCATGTTTCAGGATTGCGTTTGATGATGTCAAAGTGTACCCAATGACATGTGTTGAGTGTAGTGATTTCAGGTCTAAGAATCACACTCACCACCATCACTATGAGAGCTGACTGTGACTACCAAGTCATGGTTCCATGTGTCACTCTCACAGTGGGTCTGTCTGGTACCTTGTTCTCTAACATGTACCTATGTGCTAGGTTTGATATCATTATATCATGACTAATGAGATTTTGTCATCAACCAACACACAAGCTAGTCTTCAGTTTTATTGATGTCTATGGTTATTTCCACAATAACAACCGACTAGGGACTAAACAAGAATGAATACTCTTAACATCCGTATGATCTCATCGTTCAGGTCCTCAACCCAAAAGCATACGTCATTGAGTAAAACAATTATTTAGACATCTATCATGTTACACCATCATCTCAGAAATAGTTTAAACATATAGATCGGAAATTGTCTTTATTATTATTCAAATCATTTACAAATTATCGCATTACAATCATCATATGACTTTCTCAATGGGCATGCATACCAACACCTTCTCCGCCGCCAGTCCTCTTCCTCCAGCCGCCAGCCGTCACCACTATGAAGGATGTTGTAGCTGTGAAGGTCACATGAGGAGCTGATGCACTGTCGGAGCTCGAGCCTGAGGTCGCCGGAGCTAGCCTCTTCTTCCCCTACTTCTAAGTAGGTTATATATCCACTAATTTGTATTTATGTATCTACTGATTTGTATTTACTTATCTACTGATTTGTATTTACTTATGTACTAATTTATATTTACTTATCTACAAATTTATATTTACTTATCCACTGATTTGTTCATCTAATGATTTTTGATTCATCACATTATTTAAATTTAGGCCTTTGTATTTGTTCATCTACTTTTTCAAATTATTTAATCATCTACTAATTTTTCAAATTACTTATCTACTCATTAGTATTTACTTATCTACTGATTTGTATTTATTATCTACTGGTTTTTATTCATTTATCTACTGATTAGTATTAATGTAGTGTTTTAACTTGTCTAATCCTCATGCTTGACCTAATTCAGTAAATTTTGATGCATGTTGAAATAAGATTCAAACTTGTGCATTCTAGCATCCTATTTGATTTGATTATATGCTTTGAACCTTGAAACGTGCGTGTTAAAGATACGTTGACGTTGAATCTCAAACTTAACTCACATGTGGGTCTTCTATTTCTAAAATGATTATGTGAACTCCTAAATCAGTAACATATATTATTCTTTGTGCACCCAAATACCTTGTGAATCATGTATGCGCCCTAAGGTGATTAAATGCCTAAATCTTGACTTTAAATATGACCTAGTATGTAGTTGATATATGAAGCTCTGGTTAAAACTTCAAGATTGACCCTAATTAATACATTATAACAGAATTGAATCGTGCATTTGTTTTGTTGCAGGTGATGTTGACTTGCTGTTGATTTGCATATATTTCTTCTTCAATCTTCAAGTGAGGTATAATATTCTCACTCTCCCAATGTGCCATTAGGCTTCATTGTGATTCAAATATTTGATATATGGAATCATGTCTTATTTAATATTTAGTATTTACTAACAAGCATGATTAAATGATGTTACACAAAACTTAGGATATGAATGATGAAACTAGAATTATAGTTATAAGAATGACAACATACATGTATTTGTTGGCCTAGAAACCCATCCAAGATTTACTCATTAGGAGTAAATCTTAGATAGTCCCCGATTTGGGATTGTTCTTGAACACATAATCTCACTTAGGATGTAAGTGTATAATGTGTATTGGGTTTTCAAGAAAATATCGGTAGCATTTCTCTATTTGTTCTCTAAGTACATATGTACTTGGAGAACAACAAGGAAATGTTGCCAAAATTTTCTTGAAAACCCAATACTCATTATACACTTACTAGTGAGATTAGGTGTTCAAGAATGGGATAGGTGGTACACATTTATTATACATAGTTGATTACTATTGAATAATTAAGGTTAATGATGCATTAATGAACTTAATTAATTAGATTTGTACTTAGTTTCTCTAAGATTGTGTAGTTGATTAATATTGATTAATCAGGGTTAATTATGCATGAATGAATTTAATTAATTGATAGTGCTTTCTTTAGTTCTTTTGGATGATGGATGATGATGATGATGATGATGACGACGATGATTCTCTAGTTGCCACCACTGGACACAACCTGCACATCCTCTACTTCACGTCTAGCACCGACCACCTACACCTCCAGTCAGACCACCTCCACCTCCGGCCACCACCACCACAACATGCTCGATCCACCAGTGCGGTGAGTGGTTAATTAATCCATACTAGATTTGAACTTAGGATTAATGATTCCACCATATAGTTGATTACTATTGAATAATTAGGGTTAATGATGCATTAATGAACTTAATTAATTAGTTTTTTACTTAGTTTCTCTAAGATTGTGTAGTTGATTAATATTGATTAATCAGGGTGAATTATGCATGAATGAATTTAATTAATTGATAGTGCTTTCTTTATTTCTTTTTGATGATGATGATGATGATGATGATGATGATGATGCTCCAGTTGCCGCTACTGGCCATCGCCTGCACCTCCACTGCTTCACCTCCAGTGCCGGCCACCTTCACCTCCAGCCCAGCCACCTCCAACTCCGGCCGCCGCCACCACAGCCTACTCTATCCACTAGTGCGGTGAGTGGTTAATTAATATGTACTAGATTTGAACTTAGGATTAATGATGCCACCATATAGTTGATTACAATTGAATAATTAGGGTTAATGATGCATTAATGAACTTAATTAATTAGATTTGTACTTAGTTTCTCTAAGATTATGTAGTTGATTAATATTGATTAATTAGGGTTAATTATGCATGAATGAATTTAATTAATTGATAGTTCTTTATTTATTTCTTTTTTATGATGATGATGATGATGATGATGATGATGATGATGATGATGCTCCATTCGCCACCACTGGCCACCACCTGCACCTCCTCTACTTCACCTCCAACGCCGGCCACCTTCACCTTCAGTGCCGACCACCTTCACCTCCAGCCCGACCACCTCCACCTCCGGCCGCCGCCACCATAGCCTATTCGATCCACCAGTGCAGTGAGTGGTTAATTAATCCGTACTAGATTTGAACTTAGGATTAATGATGCCACCATATAGTTGATTACTATTAAATAATTAGAGTTAATGCATGATGCATTAATGAACTTAATTAATTAGATTTGTACTTCATTTCTCTAAGATTGTGTAGTTGATTAATATTGATTAATCATGGTTATTTATGCATGAATGAATTTAATTACACTATTTTAGCAAAACAATTAACAACTAAGAACTAAGCTAAGCACTAAGGCAAGAAAAACCTAAATTTAATTCTAACTAGCAAGACTAGGAAATTCAATTGAAGGAAGTAAAAGAAACTAAGCTATACTAGAATTTGCTAAGCAACAAGTAAAATTCTATAAGAATATACCCTATACTAGTAGTTGGAGAACTAGGGTTAGGTGTAATTCTAATAGGTCTTGTCAAGTCTAGGTACCTAGGGTACTAACTGGAAACCCCGTATACACCCAAAAGCTCTATTTTTGACATTCAAAACTGAAAGACGAAGTACTATAAAGCACTGTAGTAACTAGAAGGAGCATACAAAACAAATTGTTATCGACTTATGAAACTAGACAACTCATAGGAGAGGGGAGAGGCAACCCCACCTTTGTTTTCTTGCCGACGGTTGAGGCTAAGAAACGGTAGCATAGAGAGAAGAGAGTGGAGCTCGAAGTAGGGAGAAGTGGAAAGGGCTAGAGAGACAGAGGATGTGACTGGGTGAAGGCCCAATGTGTAGGAGTGGGAAACAGGAAGAATGTGCAGAGAGGTGGGAGAGAAATTTCGACATTGGTACTTATACCCGCGTCGATGGAGGTTTACTGTTGGAGGCTACCAGACACTGAACATATTACTCGAGTTCAAAGTCAGTGCATGCAAACCAAAGCAACATGCAGGAACAACTCTCACCTCCACCCATGACCGCCGCTGACTACCAACCACCTCTCATGCCTCAAGCACCACTTAGGTATGGTGTAATTCTAATATGACTTGTAATTCTAATAGGAATTGTCAAGTCTAGGTCCCTAGGGTAAGTGGTATGGTGGGAGGAGGGTAGGGGTGGGGTAGGGTGGAGGGCTAGCAGAGGGTGAGGGGTGTGGTAGGGTGGGAGGAGGGTAGGGGTGGGGTAGGGTGGAGGGCTAGCAGAGGGTGAGGGGTGTGGTAGGGTGGGAGGAGGGTAGGGGTGGGGTAGGGTGGAGGGCCATAGGAGGGGGAGGGTGAGGAGGGAGGGTGGTGTGAGGAGGGTAGGGGTGGGATAGGTGGGAGGAGGGAGGGCTAGGGGAGGAGGGTAATAACTTAGTGCAATGAATGATTTAGTTATCATCATCATCCTCATCATCATCAATTATTTCTCCAACATGAATATGAAATAACCCATCGTTGTTGTGTGCTGTTAGTACTTACATTTATATTACTTTTTCTCAAACTTTTACATTGTTGTAGGCATAATGGCTAGGGCCTCTACCCCAATGTTACTATTCCCTATTGAAGAATAGTTGGACATCATTCTAGACGATCGTTCATTATCACAAAATACTATACCTAAACATTGGCGTTATCTAAATGGAAGACGCTACACGACTGGTGAAGTGACCCTAAATTTTGGAATTTCAACTTCTATTATCGAGGTTATGTACGATGTTGATGGGAATCTTATATCCACATCCTGTTGGTGTGTGTGGGTTCGGAAGATGCTATTGTGTCATAGTGACAAGATTTTTCTTCATCTGGTTGGCCATAATACCATCAAGGTTTGGATAACCAACATCAACAATGAGACACCCAATCATCTGGTTCGATTTGAGTACTCCACAGAGGATAGCGATGATGATGATGATGATGATTGCTGATTCTAGACCATGTTGTTGTTGTTTAAGTTGTGTATCTAGTCTAGTATCTCTCTCTTCTCAGTTATTTTACTTATGCATATGTTTATGGGTACAATAACCCCCTTTTTTAGTTTCTGTTTTGGACAACAACACCACTGCATGTTCATAACTATATTATGATGTTGATGGAACTACATGTTTCTACATGTGTGTGATGAATCATGTGATTAAATGTGCTTATACATGTGTGTGATAAATCATATGATTAAATGTGCTTATACATGTGTGTGAATCACATGATCCTTATATAATATTGTCCATCTAATTAATTTTGTAGGTTTGTGGTCTATTTTTGGCTGATATCAATGGATGTTGTAAACCTAAAGTTTAGAACTGAACTGTAGGTTCTACATCCTACTGACTAGCCATATAGTAGGCCTGCAAACTGATAAGAAAAAAAAATCAGAACATAGGCGTTAGTTATTAGTATAAAACCAACAACAAAGACATACAACGTCAGTTATTAGCAAAAAATCGACGTCTATGTGGCTAGGTAGTGTCGGTTATATATACAAATCGACGCTGATGGTGCCCTTGCTGGCACATTTTATTTGTGGCAGGAAGGTTTATGACGTCGGTTTTTGTGAAACATCGATGTCTTTGACCTAGCTATAGTGTTGATTTTATTAAATAACTAACACCTATAGTGCCCTTGCTGGTGCGTTTTTGGTGGTGGGAAGGGTTATGGCGTCGGTATTAAAACTGACACTGAAGGTTTTGACTTTTAGCGGCGCCCACTTGGGTGTCTCTTTGAAACCGATGCCAAAGGCCTTAAATAACCAACAATAAAGGTTCGTTCTGTACTAGTGAAGATTTTATGTCCTTTTATAAGTCTTCATTCTTGTCATGACAAACCTTTGGGGTTGACAAGTCTGCCTTGTCACATTCATGCCATTCAATTGTCTTTTTATACACGTGTAGGTGACATTTATAGGGCACATATTACTCTAATGTATGGGAGGTGTTTTCTATCACTTTGTGTGCTTCTACGCTAGCTTTGTGGGGTGTGTCTTCACACCCAACCTTGGCCCAAGGATTGTTCTCTTAAGGAAGTAGGTGGATCTAAAATACAGTCACCCTCCTATATCATTCTTGCTCAGAACTATTATATGTGATTATTGGTGTTCCCATTCCTACCAAAGATGTGTCTTCATCCTTTATTTGTTACAAGTTGACATTATGTCAACTTATTAATCATCACCACATCCAACATTTTGATTTAAGATTTGTATTGATCTCTTTGATAAAATATTCTATGTGGGTGCACCTACTATCAAGAGTATACCCCTCCTTTGTCATTTTCTTTTTAGTATATGCTTTAATAGAAATCCTTAATCAGATTGCATCATGTCCATCTTCTCTTGAAGCATGGATATTCATGTTGCGTCTTCCTATATGTGTCCTCTATCATTTTACTCCTCTTTCTACTATAGAACTCTCTGAAAAACACTAGAGGCGGGGGTGAATAGGGTTTTATGATAATTTTAAAAATTATTTAAGCAAACAAACACAAAAAGATTGGAGAAGGAGGAAAGGTGTTTAGAGTGGTTCCAACCTTAGCAAATACTAAGGGAGTCAGTCCACTACCTGGTTGTTCCCAACTGAGATTTTGAAAGTAATTTTATTTTATTACTTCACAAGGATGTTACATAAGATATAACTACATTCACAACCCTTAGGATAGCCTTCGCCTAGAAGTAGTCCCACCAACCTTGAAGTAGCCTTATTCAAAGTAACTCCAAGCTCCCCCTTGAAGTAGCCTTCCTCTTGAAGTAGCTTCCCGTTGAGACAACCTTCTTAAAGTAATCCTAAGTCCACCGAGCTACCTTCACCACCTGAAGAAGCTCCAATGACCTCCTTTATGCAGCCTCCAACCTAGGAGTAGAAAAGGAGAACAAAATACAATAAAAGGAACAAAATTGGAAGAAAGAAATGATGTTACCAATTTAGTACAACACTTTGATCCTATATCAAGCATATTGATCTCCTATCCACTGTGGATGAACGTGGTAGTGTGGTGGTTAGGAGATACAAAGATATAGGACACTAATGTAGATCTCAATGAAACAGATTGCAAGTATAGCTCAGCTTGTTGCTCTCAAAGAATGAATCTCAAGTGTAATTGTATGCACAAGTGATTGCAAGTGATTGCAAGTTAGTGCTTTGGGTGTCTTAAGGCATGTCCTATTTATAGGAATGGCCTACTAGTGCTTAGGGACATTCTAGACACTTTCTAGGGTGTTCTTAGTGCTCAACTAGAGGTTAGGTGTCCACTAATTACATTGCAATGGCTAGTAGTTTAATGCTGAAAAGTCCAGTCCAGAACCTTTCTCAGTCGAGAAGTTTGTCGACCGAGAGTCTTTGGGTCGAGGAATTTGTCTACTGAGGGAAGGTATGGAATGAGTGTATTGCAACGTTCATTTCCAACAACTAACTACTTTTCAACTCAATCTAACGTCTATAGAATTTTCTAGAAGGACTCTTCTCAGTCGAGAATATTGTCGACTGAGAGTGTCTCAGTCGAGGAATTTGTCAACCGAGAATGCCCTTGTTCCAATGTGATGAGCCATGTACTAAGTGTGTGTATCAATGTATAATTGTGCTTCTATCTTAGGGGGAGATCTATCTAAGTGTTGTGAGTGGATAGGGAAGATCTAACACTTGATTTACATGATGTCTAAGTACTTGTACATTATATACTTGTACATGTTTTTACATTTGAGTACACTCATGAAATTAAAGAAATTTTAACAAATTGATCTTCCAAGTTTTGCTATCCAACACCTTATGTGCTTTTCCCTAAAACACTCAAATAGAAAGTTAGATTCACAAGAATGAAATGTTTGTCATCATAAAAAAAGGGATTATAATAATGTCCAATTTATCCAACAATCTCCTCTTTTTTGAAGATGACAAACATTTCCAAAATATAAATCAAGGAAATATAAATCATATGAGTTTCATACCAGAAGTTTACCTTTTGCAACCATTCTCTTGAAGTGTGTGCTAGCCAAGAGATTATGAAACTCATTTTAATTTATGTTAATGATTTAAATTGTTTCTCCCCCTTTTTCATTTCAAAAAGATAACCAAGATAAACATTAAGTATGACTTTTATTTGTCCCCCTTAATTTGATAATTTGATGCTCAATTTTTAAAGCAAGGGTAATCAACATAATTTAATGCAAGCCACTTTTTTTATGTCAAATTTAGCCACAATTTATTTCTCAATCATTTGCAAAGGATGTTAAGCCTTGACATGATATGAGATCCTTTTAGGTTCATGGCATATGTGTTTTTATTTCTCAATCATTTACAATGGATGTTAAGCCCTGAAATGATATGAGATCCATTTAGGCTCATGATGGATATATGTATTGATTTCTCATCCATTTTACAAGGGATGTTAAGTCCTAAAAATGATATGAGATCCATTTAGGCTCATGATGGATACATGTATTGATTTCTCATCCATTTTACAAGGGATGTTAAGCCCTCAAAATGATATGAGATTTTCTTTACGACATAGTAGGATCAAGAAATATATCTCTAATTAATAATGCGGGATGTTAAGCCCATATTGATATAGAGAGTCCATTTTAGATCAGGATAATTCAATAATCCTAAGGTCATAGCTAGTTTTTGAAGTTTTGATTTGATCAAGAAATGTTTACAAATTTTTGTGAGCTCCCCCTTAATCTTATAATCAAGATAGTTTAAGAATAACAATCATTAATGTTTGATTACAATAAGTCAAACCTTTTATGAGAGATTTGCACTAAAATCTTATTTTCAACACGATCAACAAGTATCAGATCAATATACTAAGATTGAGTGCAAAGAAATAATTTAATATCACAAATAAGCATTCTGCTAGGCTTATTTTAGGTTTACCATGACTTCGACCAGGGCGCCCCTCGGTCGAACTCTTTTTTGATCGAGAGACATTTCTACAAATTTCCAATTTAAGCATTCACAATGATCCACTTGATTGAATATAAAGCCTTTATGTAACAAGTGGATACCAATTTGAAAGATTTTATATCAATTTGAAAGATTATAGCTTCAAATCAAGTTTGTATAGAACTTAATTCACGTGAGAAATATTTGATTTTAAAATGGTGTCTTGCTCTTGATTTACTTAGAATAGGCTTTAGATAGAATAATTTTATTCTAAGAACTTGATTAGTTGAGATTTGACCTAAAACTTTGTTTTGATACTCAAAATGTCTTATCTCAACTAAACTGCTCTTTAATTTACATATTTCTATAATTATATTGAAAGTAATTTATGCTTCACTTGAAAATAATTGTTGAAATAGAAACATTCTCAATTGAATAAATCCTCGATGGAGATACTCTTCCGTCAAGAAAATAGTCAACTAAAGAAGTTTCTGTCTCAAACCTGCACTTTCTGGAAAAATAGTAACTTGCTCGATTGAGAAAGTTATTGACCGAGAATATTTTGGTCGAGAAAAAGTTTGACCGACTGAGGTTCTGTAAAACCTGCTTAAATTATTTCACTTTGCTATCAAATTTGCTATTAATGTTGATTTAATCTACAAATCAAGAATGAATCTTGGAGACAATTTTTTAAACATAATGATAAGCTTACATCATGACTTATTAAATGAAAGTATGCTTTGATTATAACATTCTTATTGAACTTATTACAAAATGTGTTGATTGAAAACCTATATAGTTTTTGCAAACTAAAGTTGGACATGCTTTTTTACAAAAATGAATCAATACAAATATAGCATAGATTGCAAGTTCGTATATTTTCAATTGCTATTTAAAAGGATATGATCTTATACATGGTTTACCTAAAGTATTCCATGGCCAATCTGAAAATTATGAACCATGTTGTTTTGAGAAAACTTCATCAATAGAACTTATGGACTTGTTTCTATTGATTGAGAAAGATATTGTTTTTGTCATAAAGTTGTTTATGATGGCTCACAATCTTGCAAATAGAGATGATGTTATACAATTTTGCTCTAAGATTGAAAATCAAATACTCTACTTGCAATTTTGTGAAAGAAAACTTTACATGATAAATTGTTCTAAGTATTTAAATTATATAGGAATTTTAAAGCTATATTCCTTACAAACTCTTCAAAAAAATTATATATCAAGAAAAGACATAATTTATGATCATAATTGAGAAAAGTTTAAATGGAAAGACTAGTGGAATATATAGAATCAATTTCATTTCTCTTCTTAGCTAGATTGTCTTTAGGTACATACATGACTTTAGTCTTGGCTACTTGTGTCCTTCTTACTCTAGGTTTTTGATAGGATTTACCTTTGGGATGATGACCTAGTCCTCTCCTTCCAATATGACCAGAAGAACCTTTTAAGATCTTATCAAGAATACGATTGTTTTTCAAGCTACTAATTTCCTTTTGTAACTTAGTAATTTCATCCAATCTCCTTTTAATATCTAAGTTTGCTTGATCTAAGTAAGATGAAAAAAATTCTCTTTCTTTTACAATGGCATCATAATCTAAATGAGTGCATAAAATAGGTTGAGTTTGAAGATTATTCAACTTAGCAAGTAATTCAACCTTTTCTTGAGAAAAAAGATTATAGTTTGTCTCTAGAGTAAGTAAATTTGTATTGCAATCATTAAGAGAAGATTTCAAGGTAGAATTTTTAGAAATAATACTTTCTTTTTCAAAAGCAAGACCATTTAATTTAGCATACAACTGCTCATTAGTTTTAGTAACTCTTTTCAGTTTCTTTTTATAATCAATATATTTATCATGCAATTCCCCTATGCTAGCAACTAACTCTTCTTTAGATAAATCAAATAAGCTTACCTCATCCTCTTCTTCATCGATTGTTGCAATGAAACAACATACCTTATCTTCTTTATGAGTACTTGATTGTTCCCTTCTATCTTTGTGGAACTTTCTCTTTGGACAATTAAATGTTGTGTGGCCCTTTGCTTCACATTCAAAACACCATCTATGATCTTGATCGCTTGTTGATTGCTGGCTCATGTTTGTCCTTTCCATGTAGAGGTTGTTGAAGACACCATCCCCCATCTCTTCAAGACATGTTAAGTTTCCTTGAAGACCTGCTCTGATACCAATTGAAATACACTAGAGGGGGGTGAATAGGGTTTTATGATAATTTTAAAAATTATTTAAGAAAACAACCACAAAAAGATTGGAGAAGGAGACAAGGTGTTTAGAGTGGTTCCACCCTTAGAAAACACTAAGAGAGCCAGTCAACTACCTGGTTGTTCCCAACCGGGATTTTGAAAGCAATTGTATTTTTTACCTTGTAGGGATGTTACATAAGATACAACTACCTTCACATCCCTTAGGATAGCCTTCACCTAGAAGTAGTCCCACCAACCTTGAAGCAGCCTTCCTCAAAGTAACTCCAAGCTCCCCCTTGAAGTAGGCTTCCTCTTGAAGTAGCTTCCCATTGAGACAACCTTCTTGAAGTAATCCTAAGTCCACTGAGCTACCTTCACCACGTGAAGAAGCTCCAACGACCTCCTTTCCGCAGCCTCCAACCTAGGAGTAGAAAAGGAGAACAAAATACAATAAAAGGAAGAAGATTGGAAGAAAGAAACAATGTTACCAATTTAGTACAACACTTTGATCCTATATCAAGCGTATTGATCTCCTATCCACTGTGGATGAACGTGGTAGTGTGGTGTCTAGGAGATACTAAGCTATAGGACATTAATGTAGAGCTCAATGAAATAGATTGCAAGTATAGCTCATCTTGTTGCTCTCAACGAATGAATCTCAGTGTAATTGTATGCACAGAGGATTGCAAGTGATTGCAAGTTAGTGCTTTGGGTGTCCTAAGGCATGTCCTATTTATAGGAATGACCTACTAGTGCTTAGGGACGTTCTATACACTTTCTAGGGTGTTCTTAGTGATCAACTAGCTGTTAGGTGCCCACTAAATACATTGCAACAACTAGTTGTTTAATGCTAAAAAGTGCAGTTCAGAACCTTTCTCGGTCGAGAAGTTTGTCGATCGAGAGTCTCTCAGTCGAGGAATTTGTCAACTGAGGGAAGGTCTGGAATGAGTGTATTGCAACGTTCGGTTCCAACTACCAACCACTTTTCAACTTAGTCTAACGTCTATAGAATTTTCTAGAAGGACTATTCTGAATCGAGAATATTGTCGACTGAGAGTGTCTCGGTCGAGGAATTTGTCGACCGAGAATGCCCCTGTTCCAATGTGTTGAGCCATGTACTAAGTGTGTGTATCAATGTGTAATTTTTCTTCTATCTTAGGGGAAGATCTATCTAAGTGTTGTGAGTGGATAGGGAAGATATAACACTTGATTTACATGATGTCTAAGTCCTTGTACATTATACACTTGTACAAGTTTTTACATTTGAGTGCACTAATGAAAATAAAGCAATTTTAACAAATGGATCTTCCAAGTTTTGCTATCCACCACCTTCTGTGCTTTTCCCTAAAACACTCAAATATCAAGTTAGATTCACAAGAATGAAATGTTTGTCATTATCAAAACAAAGGGATTATAATAATGTCCAATTTATCCAACACTCTCCTCTTGTAAAAATGCTTCTCTCTAGAAACTTATGATTCTTAAAGCTCTAGAGACTTGAAAGCTAGGTCATGATGCTATTGAACAACTTCTTAATCATATTTTGCAGCATCAATAATCTACAAATCACATTCATACATCAAACTCAAATGTTTTGCATGAAAAATTGAATGTAAAAGACAGACAATTTGCAACTAATGTTCAAATAATCTCTTCTAGCATTATTGCACCTACTAATAGTACTACTTGGTTCAATCTTGAGTCCTAACATCCTCAAGTTCAACATCCAACTATGTTACCAACCTTAGCATTGTCTTTATCTCCCCTTGTTGATTTTTGTAATATGGTTGATGATATTATTTTTCCTTCAAAAAAGGTACTTTTTAAGCATGTTATGGCCTCCCTGTGCAACCCCTTCTTGACTCCATATGTGTTTGCAACTAATATAGTGAAAGACTTATTTTTGGATGTTGTTTTGCTGTTATAAATCTTTTGTTGGATGGAAAAATATTGTATCTCCTTAGAGCCTTATGTTGCTTGCGTTCCCTTGACACCTTTACTCAAACTTGAAATTGGCATCATCCTATTTTAGTTGGAACCGTTTAGTGTTGATGCATCTCTAAGGTTGCATCAAAGGGCGTAATACCAGACACTATCTCTTATCCTCAAGATATCCAATTTTGAGTCGACAAGTGTGGAAGCTCTTTTGCATGTCGTGACATGCCTCATCCATGATAAGAGACATGCTCATACACACATGTGGATCTCAAGTACTTCTCCAATGCTTTCAATATTGTCTACATATCCCTCATATTTCATAAAGTCCACCTCCAATGTTCTGCAATCACACACGGGGTTGAATTTTTCTATTGTTTTCCTACACATCTTTACATGGATCAGGGGGATCCATTCATGATCCAACATGATGATCCACTCACACCTCTTCTTTTTGTGTTGGGTCTCCATCCCCTAATATTTCACTTAAAATATGTTTGCAATCTAGACTTATTGTCTTCTTACCTTGATGATGGAACTCTCATAGGTAGTACTAATGAGGTGGATTAGGCCTTATCTCTCTTACAATCTTTGGGCCTAAGTTTTGGATTTCATCTCAAGATAAAAAAAATAGAAATTTTATGGCCTTCTGATGACCCTAGAAGATGCCCAAGTTATGATCTTTTTTCTCATGACATTTCTCAACTTCTGTGGGGTGTGAAGCTTCTTGGTAGTCCAATTTCAATAAATCTGAACTTTTCTTTGGTATTGTTGAGGAAGTGTGTGGTGAGATCCCTATCTAGTGTGGATCTTCTTACCTTACTCAATGATCCATAGAGAGAACTTCTTCTCCTTTGGTAGGGTGTTGGAATTCCAAAGTTAGTGTTTTCTCTTTGAACAATGCCACTTGATTTTATTGCTTCAGCTTTCGAAGACTTTGGCCACAAACTTTGTCTTTTCTTGTCACACAATATTTTTAATGAAGGCCAATGATTTGGTTATCTACAGTGGCATCTTGCCACAGTACCCATGCATCTCAAAGGGTTGGGTATTTCAAATGCACAAGATGTTGGTAGCTATGTGTGTGCTGCCTCTCATGTTCACACCATAAAGCTTCAAGACCATATTTTTAAGGAGGTTGGTCCTATTCCTATTGGTATCCCATTTGAAACATTTTATGCTTCCATCTGTGATCTTTTACAATCCTTTTTCAGGTCCAATTTCTCATACACACCTTCTGCCTCCCCAAAGACAAAGTCTCTTTTGGCATGGTCTCCCAATACTTCAAGGCCTTGTATGATATCAAGTTTTGATATGGGTTCATTCTCCTCAATGATCTTAGAGATTTTAATAGTATTTGCAAATGGATTGAATTTTTTTCTTTATCAAGACTCTTTAGGAAATTGTGAGTGTTATGATTTTTTTTGAATTTTAAGAGAATTTCATTTTTTTCAATGATATAAATTGAGTTTACTTAAAATGAAGTATTATGTAGGTTTAATAAACTTCTGATTTTAAGAGAAAGTTACACCAATAGGTTGTAATGTTTGGGATCTCAAACGTACTTGGGTTTGAAACATATTTTTACTAAAGTCAAAATTTGGACATAGCTTTTTGGTTTAAAAAAATTATTTTTACAGAAATAAACAACTTATGCAGGTTTATGTATTTTTGGTTTCAAAACGAATTGCAGCCAAAGGTTAAAATCATTACCTTCGTGACCACATTGTTGTGAAAGATATCTATATAAAACATGTGGACATTGAAAATCAATTAGTACATATTTTCACTAAACCTCTTGATATTCAATTTATTATATCAAAATTGCTTATAACTAATATTGATGTTAACTACTTGTCTCATAGCCAAAGTGATCTATACATACCTCTATCTTGTTTAAATTTTCTATCATCTGCTACTAGTTGATTGAATTTACCTTGAAAAGAATGTCTCTTCATAGTTTTTCAGTCAAAGCTCAAAAGATTTCAATTATGATAATATAACATCTAAAAATGGCATGTAATGAGTTTACTATGCCTGAATATTTGAAGTATACATGTTAGGCCCACATTAAAAAATTTAGAAGCCCTTTAGATCAAGTTTTGATGAAAGTGGCATTTTTGATAGGCACTTTCATTGGCTGAGATGGCATTGAGCCTATCTCGTCTGATAATATGATTTAAGGATGCCTATCATAGGACATATCTTGAGTTCTCTAAGAACCCATATCATTCAATGACTTTGTGTTGGTTTTTAGCATCTATCAACAAAAATTGAACCTTTTCAACTAGTTTAGTTTGACCAACTTCTTTCGTCATGTGTCATCCTCTAGCCCTCATACTCCCTTAACTTTATCCATGACAATACCCTCTATCCGGACCTCACCTTTCTCTTCTTTTCCTTCCCCAACTTCCTTCTTGTTGCCACATTGACATAAAGTCACAACTACTATGCAAGAAATGGAAAAACCCATCAAGTTATAAGGATGGAAGAGTCTCTAATTCTCCCCCTTATACCAATTGCATGAATTTGTTTAGTGACCTACATTTCATAACCAAGCCGTTTATTGTTACAAATATCTATGACAATGTTAACCTTTTACTTTTTTACAAGGGTAGTAGTATAGACCAATATTCTTCAAAGATTTTGTTCCATTAACCTAACCTAAGAGCATTGCTCATATATAGAAGCTCTTTTGAAAATTTAATTATAGTAAAATTGTTGTTGATGAGTAATATGTTAATCTATCATGGAACTATACATCCAAGATCCCTCATCCTAGTCAACCCATTATTCTTAAGTCAATGATAGATGGCCATCGCTTTGAGATCTTACAGAGGAGTATTACTAACTATTTCATTTCTTCAGGCACTTCTTGGGATGTAAATTATGAAAATTCATTAATTTCACTTGTGAATTCTGAGAATTTCTATTCTCTCTATGATCCTAGGTTCAATGTTCATGACATCCACCTAGATATCAAGAAACCTAATTTTTTATATACCAAGGAGATGTACTCTTTATGCTTCTACCCTCATGCCTCGGTAAAGGATAATTGCTTTTCATTGCAAATGCCAATATGCATCCAAAGAAAAATCAAATAGATATTACAAAATCATTGACTTGATCATCTACTACCATATCAGTTGAATTGGAGCTAAATGGGCTAGATGCATTCTTCACTGCATGACCTATTGAGTTTAAACAGAACACCCATGAAGCACATCGACCCTATCCAAACCTTAGTTATATTTTTTAAAATTTTACTAATCTAAGTCTATTTCTAAACCTAAGGTATTCATATGATATATCCCAATAAACATTACATCCACCAGTCCTACACCTTCACTACACCTCCACCTAGGTACCCATTCACAATACCTAATGAACAACTTATGGGACACATGACATGTGAGAACATCTATCATTTTTGGGTGTAATCTCATCTCGATGACAACCTCCTTCATATCATGTCCTCAATTAACATTTTAGGTAAATATCCCTATCCTCCCTACAAGCCCTCATTCTATTCAACTGACTATTCTACCAACACATAAGATTATTTGCACCATGCTACCCAGTTAATTCCCTCCACTGCACTTGCTTCAGCTCTTAGTCCTTCTGTTCACCCCTCTACTCACTTTGTTGCACATGATATTGATACTTTTGTAGCTCCTCCATACACCTCTATTTAGGATGTTGATTCTCTATACTTTTGGTTCCATCTTCAGTCATCCCTACAAAGTTAGCTTACTTTAACTAGAACATTTCGATGCCTACATGGATTTATGATTTAGGAGTAATTCCATGTGAAGTGGCATAGATGTTGTTTTTTAGGCATCTTAAGATGTTGACGTGGATGTTGATGAGATTATTGGCGATGTGAATAGTGGTGACGAAGGTCATGAGAATGGTCATGATGTTGATTAATAGGGTTCCTATGAGGAGGTTCCTAAGATCTCTACTTATCACTACCAAATTCCAAGGAATGGAAGATAAGATGAAGACTATGAATCAGAGTTAAACAATTGGGTCTCATTCTAGAATTTCATATATATTTTGTATTTTGTTAGCATTACATGTATTAGATAAGGCACTTTTATCTCAATCTACATATTTTATCTCTCTTTTTCATTTTTCTACTTGTTGAGTGCTTCTTATGCTTGTTGTAATCTTCTTATACCTTTGTACTCAAACCTTGATTACAAAAAGGAAAGACATCCTATAGTGAAACTTAGTCATTAAACATTCATGACGTTTTCGATACACAAACATCTAAAGAAATGCTTTTGTAGAGGCACGCGCATGAAATTGGACCACCAACCCTTTCTGAATGGAAAATCCCAATAATTTTTAGAAAAAAATTGAAGATGTAGATAATGGCATCATCATGTTAATCTTTATGATATGTTGTATGTGCCTTAATAGGGAAATGGAAACATTAGCTAGAAAACCAGAGATATCAAAGGTAGATGGAAGAAAATGATGATAAATTGTTACAAAAGTAGCACCATGATTACTAACTTTTGTCTGGCCGCATTAGAAATTCCTTAAAGTGGTGAATATTCCCAATCGTAGAGAGACCTTAGTAAGATTAACACTACTATGATTTACTTCATTCCAATCTAACAATATGACATCAATAGGTATATGGGTGTGGAAAAAATCACGAAGTGTCCGTAAGAATGTGACAAGAGATTTTTTTGGGTGTTTATCCCAGCACGAGTAATAATATCGAAAAGTGCATCTTGACTTATTCCGTAATGGAACTTGAACCATGGGTGGATGTAGAAATGTACAACATGCTCGACTGATTCCTTGATGGAACTTGAATCCTGGGTGGATGCAGAAATGTACAACATGGTCACTAAAAGAATCAAGCTCTACAAATGACAAAGGGGGAAAAGCTTAGTTCCAGGATATATAGGGATCATGAGTCAGGAATGTAGAGTGGAAATATACTTAGTTGATGGCATTAATAATTCTAGATCATCAATAGGAACATCAAGAAGAAAGTATTGTGCATGGTCTTCCTATAGAGAAGAACAGACGGCTTGTTAGCCGCTATTATTGTTACCAACTTCTATCATCTCCAGCTGTAAAAAACCATACACTGAGCCTGCCCAGTTGAATCTTCCTAATTCAGACAAGTCATCAACATACCCCCACAGAAATTTGTGGATTTGAAACCAGCATATGGGTATAGGAAGGTTGACATCATAATAACATTCCATATCTTGACAAAGTCCTACACGGACTTATCATCTATTTTATCAGCAATTTCATGTAACACATCTATGGCTTTTGCAACCGTAATATCCCCCTTGAAGTATGATTTGTATATGACAGCTCCCTTCGTTCTATCCTGATCCACAACATCTCCTATAGATAAACACAACATCACTATATACGTATGATATTCAGTTACATCATCACAAATGCAAAAAAGATCTAGAGTTATGTTGTTGACCTTCAGTGGGTAGTCCCAATATCATACCAACATGTGTTGCATCAAACGACACAACGTTGCTTCCTAGCTTAATTGCGCTAGCGCTAGGGTCATACCGTTCAATTAACAACTTGATCAGAGACATATGAAATGTCCTAGGACACTTCAAAGAAAAGAAATGTCCAAATGTAGAATCCTTAAATAGTTGTTTGTGGCAGTCGATCGCCATCCCCAGCACAATATTGAATTTCTGGTATGTGCAGCGAGTTGTAAGGCCCCCACACCTCTTACACACCCTCTCTAATTCACTGTCAGACATCCTATGGAATTGAAATAATGCAACTTAGATCATATATTAATGTTGACAATTAACTAAATTTATTCCGTAGTCACAAAACACACTTTGCAATGAATACTGTAAACAGACTCCAACCACCAAACCGTTTGTGTACCTAACCAAAACAATCACTGAATAACAACCTTAGTTCAAAGTTCATCGTATACAACCCAAATAACACAACACAGAATCACAATGCACACCATCACTTCCAGTCAAACATATATCACAAATCAAGAAACGCGCTATCCTACATTTCTAGCATACAACCCATGCACTGACGCAATTGTTATATCACCTATGCCATACATCCAATGTCAAGCATTTGCCATCACACACACCTACAGTCATAACATGTATTCCATATCACAAAAACACTTGACCACGAACCATTTTGAACACCTACTATCTATTATTCATTGGAATTGAACTATTACGAGTTAACCCATAATTACTACATGCATCGGTTACCTAACACTCAGCGTGTTGATATCTCCATCAACCAAACTATGCTAGTATATTTACCAAACATGAGCTATATATCAACAACAAACTATTCAACCGATTCATGTGAACACACAACAGTTACACCCACTGCGTAACGAGTACAAACAGTGACAACAAAGTCCATCCATAACATCATACACGTTGTTCACGAGCACCGTTAAGTATTACCATAACAGATCACAACGGTAACATGTGCCCTTTGTCCAATTCACAACACATCTACATATGTACTACACAATAACCATCCAATTACTTCCTCAATTAAACAAACAAAAGCCACGACATTTACATGTCATAACTATCACAACAAGACATGCAAGTAAACAAACCCTATCTGTTCAAATGACGTTGTTCACAAGCAAACATTAAGTATTGCCATAACATACCATACATGTAACATGTGTCATTTTTCTAATTCACAATGCATCTACATATGTACAAAACAATAACCATCCAATTACATTCTCAATAGAACAAACAAAACCCACAACATTTATGTGTCATACCTATCTCAACAAGACATGCACCTAATCAAACCATACCCCTTTATAGGACATAAATCATCCTTTATATTACACATTACCAAATGCAAACACGCTACCCACCAGAAACACATTTACGTTTAACATCTCAAAATAGTAACACATCTACTTTGTTCACTGGTCGTCATGACATCACTTGCTCTACTCAAAACCATACCCGTTAATATGACATAACTCATCCGTTATATTACACATCTCCAAATGCAAACACACTCCCCACCAGTAACACATTTACGTTTAACATCTCAAAACAGTAACACATCCACTTTGTTCTCTGGTCGTTACGACATTATTTGCCATCGTCCACAAGCATCGACTACCACCATCATCGCAGTTAGACATAACACATCCCACGAGTAACTACTACATTAAGTTACTAAACACAACCCACCAATTATCTGCCACAACTATCATAACAAACTACTTACCCAAACAAAATCCTTTTGTGTTGACAAAATATGCCACCCGTTATGCTTAACCTGCGACATGCAACCGTTGCAACCTACAATTCTCGATCCTATTCATCAAATCTTGCCATAACAACTCCTTACAACAAAATTGCATTCTTCAACAAAGGTCATTATTTGAGCACCAACACAAGCACCGCAATTAGGCATAACAACTCACACCATTACCTAATACGTCAAGTTACCAAACCCATCTCACGCCATTTACATGTCACAACTATGACAACAAGATACGCAACCAAACAAAACCATTACGTTATTATGGAAAAACACGCGCTGTTATCGATGTGCTATATCAATATTTCCCCAACTAGAACATGCATTCCGATCCCATATTTCAAATGTTGCCCTAACACCTCATAACAGTAACATGGCATTTTTCCAACTAGTGCCCACTCCCCCAAAAACAAAAATGCACAACAAAACACAAGTTTGTTGTTGCATTTTCCAACCATGGCATGCACATCTCTTTTCCCTCCATTTGCACAGAATACACACATCCTTGTTATAGCCTGATATGTGTTTTTCCATCTCGTTTGCATTACCAGTATATTCCCACCACCCCCACCCAAGAAAAATTGGAACATTCCCCATCTCTTACAATAACCATACATGATAACAAAATGGAAAGCTAATGCAATCTAAGCCGCAACACAACCCCATGGTTCAAGAACGATATGTATATCTCATCACAGAACAGAACTTAGGGTTACCTAACAGTGCATGCAAAAAAGTCACCCATCTTAGGGTTTTACTGTACTCAAATCGACAATGCCAGATAAGGGGGTTAAGAAGGGACAATGCTACTGGTTGAGGGGTACCTTTCTCGGCTCCGGGGTGGGGTTTTGCTATTGCGGTTGGTTAAGAAGCGCCTCTGCGGTGGCGGAGAGGTCGATAATGGGTTTTGGAGGCTTGCACAGGTGCTGGTCCGGCTCCTTCTGTATCTTCACCGTGGAGAGCTACGCCATTGACAAATCCATCTGGAGGAGTAGGGACTTTGATCTGGAGGACAAGGGGTTTGTGAGGGTTTTGCATGCATTGTTCTGCCCACTTCTTTAGCTTCGGCTTTCAGAAATCGATCGCCGAGAGATCGTGCCGGAGGAGTAGGGCCTTCGATCGGCAATAGTAGGAGGTTCTCTTCACCGGCGGCAGGTGAGGAAGGTGGTCAGTGGCACTATCGATGACAGTGGGAGCAGGAGGGAGTAGACAAATGGGTTTCGTCTGGGGCGGGAGGAGGTGGTGTGGGCGGGGAAGAGTAGTGGGATGAGGAGGGAGATTTGGTTTCCGATTTTTTCCAAAAAAATGGGATCGGTCCAGCCCACTTGATAGGTCAATGAATGAGGGATATGGGAATGGACATTTTGTCTGGTACTGGGATGGGGTCTGGGATTGGGTTTGGTATTGGGGATGTATAGAAACCCTCTTGAACAAACACTACTGTCGGTCAGTCAATAGGAGTACTTTTTTTTCCAGCTGGCACTCATGATGTGTCCCTCATATATTGCAGTTGACTTGATGAGTGATTATGCCTGTACCGTGGATGTAAATTTAATTTAACTGACGGTCTATGTTTTAGACTCGCATATTCACACCGTTAGATGACTCACACAGGATTAGTACCATATATATATATATATATAAATATTCTTTAATGTCTATCAATGTAGCGACCAACATAAGAAATAATTACTTTTTCTACAATTTTTTACTTCATTCGTGCACAAGGCTACATTATCTTCCATATTTACATTACATGCACAATAGTTACAGTTATTACATACATTCAATTGCATATTTTGTCCAAAAATTTACTTTACATGTTTTTACCTTTTCAGTCCAATAGTTACTTTTTACTCTAAATAGTTACTTTTCTAACTATGTACTTACTTTTCTGGATGCACCGATAGCAAAAACTATAGTTACCGGCGCGAGAAACGAGTGAATATATATATATATATATATATAAAGTGCGTGGAAGGTCTTGGTTGCAATTTTTCTATCAATTTTCCAAATCACACACTCATCCTTTGTTATGTACATAAAAGACATTCGAGGGGTCATGTATAATTATTACATTAATTTTGATGCCAGAAGCATCGAGTGGCAGTCAACTGTCGGTGTCTTTCTTGGATCGCTGACTTCACTAGGTAGGCTTCTTCGTATGCGGTGGCACTGGTGGAAAAAATATAGGACCGTTCCAAAATTTTCCTAGGTGAGCTGGAATGGAAACAAAAATGACGTCGGGAGCTAGGGATTCGTATGTGGAGGCACTGGTTGATGACAATACAAAAGGAGCCACATCGAAACAACAACAGTGGCGTTGGAAGTCTATAGGAAGACACTTTATTGTTCATCTGTCAACATTGTTTGTCATTGTTTCTTGTGCTCTCTTCAATCTAATTCCTTCTCAACTTGCACGATGGAGTTCATGGCTGCAATTTTTATTGTGCGTGGAAGGTCTTCGTTGCAATTTTTTCTATCATTTTTCCAAATCACACACTCGTCCTTTGTTATGTACATAAAAGACATTTGAGGGGTCTTGTATAATTATTACATTCAATTTGTTGCCAGAAGCGTCGAGTGGCAGTCGATTGTCTGTGTCTTTCCTGGACCACTGACTTCACTAGGTACTAGGCTTCTTCGTGTGCGGTGGCATTGGTGGAAAAAAAATATAGAACCGTTCAAAAATTTTCCTAGATGAGCCAGAATGGAAACAAAAATGGCGTCGGGAGCTAAGGATTCATATGTGGAGGCGATGGTTGATGACAGTACAAAAGGAGACGAACTAAAACAACAATGATGGCATCAAAAGTCTGTAGGTGTGTGCTTTATTGTTCATCTATCAACATCGTCATTGTTTCCTATTAACTACTACAGAAACATCGTTCAACGTTGCTTTTAGCGGTGTCAGTTTTTTATTAACACCGATGCTGGTCCCATTAAACGTCGGTTAATAAGTACATCCGATGTCTATATTTAAAGACCAGCCAAAAATGGGTATCACTTTTCATCCAGTGTCGGTTGAAGAAAAGAAACCGACGCCTAAAATAGCCCGCAAAATCCAAATTTTTTGAGCAAAAAAAATTGCGCCAAAGTATCCCTTATAACGTCGGTGGTTTACCTAATAACCGACACTGAATGAAGATAAAATTTGCACCAAAAGTTCCAATATGGGTGTCGGTTGTCGTAGCATAACCAATGTTATAAGGGTGTGCGCGCCGTCCCCGCCAAAAAAAATAGGGTAAATGAATGTCCAATTGGACGTCGATTTTATTTAAGAAACGACACATTTAGTTTTAGGTGTCAATTTTATTTAAGAACTGACACCTAATGTTAACTTAACAGTACCCACGCAAGCCCGACTCTTCCCCTTTCTCTGTTTCATTCATTCTCGTGCTACTAGGGTTTGGTCCGGCAATTTCTCCGCTTGCTTCGGCCGCACGCTGCTCTGCTCAATTGCTGGTCCTCTGTCCACCTCCGATGCCGCTTTCCCTCTGCCCCCAGCTCGCTGCTTTAGCGGCCTTCTCCTCCTACTCCGACGACCCTCTCTCCCCACACCGCCAACCTTCTCTGCTGCTCCAGCGGCCTGCTCTGCCCGCACTGCCGCCGCTCGCTGCTGCTACTCTCCCTGCCGCCACCGCCGAAGGTACCTGCTCTTCTCTTCTTCCTCCTCTTCTTCCTCTTCCCTCAAGCAGGTACCCTGCTCCGCGACCGTGTGAAATCGCAGGTTAGCACGGCCGTGTTGGGCAGCACGACCGTGTTGGTAGCACGACCGTGTTGGTAGCACGACCGTGCTGAGCAGCACAGCCGTGTTGGTAGCACGACCGTGCTGCATAGCACGACCCTGTTGGCTGATTTTGTGCTATATTGCTCAATTATAATCAGATAGCTACATTTGTGTGTAATAATTATCTTGATGATGAACATGCATCTACATTTGTGTGTATTTGTGGCTGATTTTATAAAAGGAGTGATTTTTTAGATTAAATGACTGCAGAAGACAAAATATTAACTCTAGCATAATCTCATGTGTAGGTGATATTAATCTTTGAGATATTAATTTTTGCTCAGACACAGATGATATTTTGTTTGATTTAAACATGATTGGGTATTATTATGACTAATTTTTCTCATAATGAGACAATTTTTACAATACCTTGCTCTTGTTCCAATTGTGAGACAATTCATATACTCTCAATTAGGAAATGTTATTACTCTTCTAAAATTATTCTTATAATGTTGAATCGGGTCAATGAACACATGCTATTATGCTTGAATTATGCAATGTATGTTTGTACAAAGTGAATCTTATCGCTCTAATTGTGAATTATTGCATGTTTGAAACTATTAAATTCTTGATTTGTTATTTAATAATGCTCTAATTGCGAGTGATGCAATGTAAGTGAGCAAATACATGTAGTGGATATGTACTCATTAACCTAGAAACTCATCCAAGATTTACTCATTAGGAGTAAATCTTGGATAGTCCCTGGTTTGGGACTATTCTTGAACACCTAATCTCACTTAGGATGTAAGTGTATAATGTGTATTGGGTTTTCAAGAAAATTTTGGTAGCATTTCCCCGTTTGTTCTCTAAGTACATAGAAATTTTCTTGAAAACCCAATACACATTATACAATTACTAGTGATATTAGGTGTTTAAGAATGGGATAAGTGGTACGCATTTATTATATATAAGAATGACAACATATGTATTTGTTGTCCTAAATTTTTAACCATGCAAAAACTCTAATATGTTAACCCTAGACCCTAATGTTGTTGTAATATATACTTGTTTTCTCTTTGATCATAGAATGGATAGATCATGGATGTCCATTCGCAATCACTGCACCCCAGAGTTTATATCTGGTCTTGACCAATTTATTAGATTTGCCGAGGAACATAGGAAACAACCTGGAGATAGGTTCTACTGTCCATGTAGGCAATGCGGTAACAACTTGAAAGTCAGCATTGGTGACGAAATCAAAAGGCATGTCATGTGCAATGGGATTATTCAAGTCTATACATAATGGCACTGACATGGAGATATTTCAAACTCGAAACCAGTGGATGTCGATAGCAGTGCTTGTGAGGATAAAGAAATTGCCTCCGATGACGTAGATGTGAATGAACCAGTAGACATCGTTGATGCGATGCTGAATAGTTGTGGGGTAGAGCACACCGATCCACCTCCCATTTTTAGAAACATTGTGCATGATGCTGAGATATCGTTATACACAGGTTGTACTAAGTTTACGAAGCTTAGCACTGTGTTGAGATTGTATAAGCTGAAAGCTAATAATAGATGGAGCGACAAAAGCTTCACGTCATTGTTGTCTTTGTTGAAAGAAATGCTTCTTGAAGGAAACGAGCTGCCAATCTCAACATACCAGGTAAATAAATTGTTGTGCCCAATGGGAATGGATGCCAAGAAGATACATGCATGCCCGAATGATTATGTATTATTTCAAAAAGACTATGTGGATTTGAAAGATTGTCCAAAATGTGGTGTGTCACGGTATAAATTGACGACTTCGGGGGAGTCCAAAACTAGTTATCCTTCCAAGGGGATGTGGTATCTACCTATAATATCACGGTTTCAACACTTGTTTGCCAATCTGATAGATGCGAAGAATTTGAGGTGGCATGCAGATGTTAAGAAAAATAATGATGGAATCCTACGACATGCGTCTGATTCCCCACAGTGGAAGAAGATTGATCTATTGTACCCTGAATTTGGTGAAGAAGTCAGGAATCTAAGATTTGGGCTTTGTACAGATGGGATGAATCCGTACGGGACATTGAGCAACCAACATAGCACTTGGACAGTCATGCTTGTTATATACAATCTTCCTCCCTGGCTGTGTATGAAAAATAAGTACGTAATGATGTCGTTGTTGATATCGGGCCCTAAACAACCTGGAAATGATATTTATGTTTATCTTGAAGCTCTGATTGATGACTTAAAGAAACTCTAGGATGAAGGTGTGATGACCTATGATGCTTCACGAGGAGAGACATTTCGTTTGCATGCTATGTTGTTTTGCACTATAAATGACTTTCCAGCATATGGGAATTTGTTTGGATATAGTGTCAAAGGAGCTAAAGCGTGTCCTATATCTGAAGAGAACACTGATTCAATAAGACTAAAACATGGCGGTAAGACTATACATCTCGGTCATCGAAGGTTTCTTACAAAATTCCATCCGTATCGTAGGAAGCGCAAAGCATTCAATGGATTGAATGAGGAACGGAGTGCACCTAAACCTATACCAGAGGAGGTTGTTTATGAAAGAGTAAAAGACTTTGTCAATGAATTTGGTAAGAGATCATAATGTACTATGGCCATACAAAGTGACAAATCTTTATTCAAGAAGAAGTCAATATTTTGGGATCTTCCTTATTGGAGTTCTTTGACAGTCATGCATTGTATCGATGTCATGCACGTTGAGAAAAATGTCTGTGATAGCATCATTGGTACTTTGTTGAATATACCAGGTAAGACTAAAGATGGGCTAAAATCCAGACTGGACCTACGTGAAATGGGAATAAGGTCAGAATTAACAGAATTACGTGAAATGGGAAATCGAAGAACATACTTACCTCCCGCTTGTTACACATTGTCTAGAAAGGAGAAGAAAGCCTTTTGTGAATGTTTGGTAAATGTTAAGGTGCCACATGGTTACTCATCCAACATCCGTAGATTGGTATCAATGAAAGATCTGAAGTTGATAGGTCTTAAATCTCATGATTGTCACACTCTAATGCAACAAATATTGCCTGTGGCAATTCGATCTATATTGACGAAGCATGTAAGGTTTGCAATCACCAGACTTTGTTTCTTTTTCAACAGTATGTACAACAAAGTTATTGACCCTGATACTCTCGATAATTTGCAAAGAGAAGTGGTTGTTACCCTATGTCAGCTTGAGATGTATTTTCCTTCGTCGTTCTTTGATATCATGGTACATCTTATTGTCTACTTGACCAGGGAAGTGAAAATGTTGGGACCAATTTTCTTACATTGGATGTATCCCTTTGAACGATACATGAACATTTTTAAAAGTGATGTTCAAAACCGTTATCGGCCTGAAGGGAGTATTATTGAGGGTTATGTGGCGAGAGAGGTTATGGATTTTTGCAATGACTTTCTCAGTGATAATGACACACCTGGTAATGACAAGAATATTGAGGAGCAATTTGGCAAAGGAATTTTGGGATCACGAGTGAAAGTAATCAGCCGTGAGAAGTTGGAACAAGGTCATTTGTGAGGCGGCTGCAAAAATGGTAAAATAAAACTCTTACAACAATCGTTCAAATATTGATTATTTGTGGTGTTTACTTAATTATAAATTTTTTTTGGCGATTAGCGGCAGCTGCACGAGCTGAGGAAACAAGGAAAGTTCATCCCTGAGGGCACAAGGGATGAATTGACAGTTGCTCTGGGTAACCCAGAGCATCATGGACGTGTTAGGGCTGCAGGCGTTGGTGTGGGCATCAAAGTGTTCTTTGAGCCATCCCAGCACAAACATGTCCCAAAAGTGGGACTTTCACAAGAAGAGGTAACCTATTCTTTCTTTATAATATTACTGTAAAAGAGAATTCAATAATCAGAAGCTAATGTTTCTTTTATCCATGTATAGGTAGATAAGCTAGTTGATAGGAAACTCGAAGAAGCACTGAGCAAGTGGCAGGCATCTCAGACTGCCACTCAGCAGACAATACCTATGGCGTCCCGCTCTACTCCTACTACAGAGGTTGGGAGTAATCCTGTAGACCCACCACCTAGCACATCCAATGTAAGTATTTTTATGACATAATAACTAGTCTTTTCAAGACGATATGTTTTCAAGATGATATGTGTATATGTATATAACATTCTTTACACAAAAATTTGTAGGGTTTGAAGCCATGCCGTCTAAAAAGTAAAGAATTTGTCATTGTAGAGGCGTCGACTTACCCATCTCTACCAGGGGAAATGTTTCATGGGTCTCCATTACCAGTTAGTTGGGTTTGTGTGAGCCCGCTACATATATTCCCCAACTGGATGGATCTTCCATTGCCATTTGCCCACCCAGATTGTGAAACACTTGGTAAGACCGAAGGCGGAGTGATATTGTGGCCAAAAGCGGCTGTCCTCTATACTGAAACTGTATGGTAAATTTACATTACGTTAAATTGTTAGTGTGTATATATGATGTCAGTTGATCTGAAATTATATATATATATAGGTTAAAAAGAAGACACCCACAACATCTAGGCCTCCACCTCCACCTCCTACATTACCAAGTTAGGTTCCACAGGACCTTCCTGTCCCGTTAGGTCCTGATTGTAGGGGTATGGCAATATGGTTAGGAGAACATGATATAAATTGCGCTATAACTATTTCTATAGATGCGGATGTTGTAGGTCAATCATACGAAAGCAACCTATTTATACAAGATATTTTGGAGTTGTTTCGATATGATTGGCTGAATACATCTGTGATAGAGCTATGGATAAGGTGATATCTTCTTTATACATCCATATACCTTGTGTAGGATCTGGTGATCTGGTTTTTTATTTGTTAATGCATACATAATACATGTTTTGCAGCTACTTAGACAAGATATGTGCAGATTTTTCATTCGAACATGTAGGATTTTTGATTCCATCTTTGATTAGTCTAGTAGCTAAAGACCCTCTGTTAGTTCAACAATACTGTTGTGATGCTTTTAGAGGTTTTACTCAAAATAAGAAGACGTTGATAATAGCTCCATTCAATGTGGAGTAAGTTTACTTTGCTTATAATTTGGACTTAAAAAAATACATTTTTATTGTGGATTTTGAGTTATTAATTTTTAAATTTTTTACCTCTAGTGGTATGAATTGGGAGTTACTAGTTATTTTCCCTGAGTCGTTCACTATCTATTATCTAGATCCTAAGGAAACTAAATTGAATTCAAGATATGGACACAAAATGAAAATGACATTATTCCGGTGAAAAATATTTCATTTTCATATCTATTAACGTATGTTATTACATTATTATTTAATTATGCAATGTACTGTGTTACATTAACATGTAGGGGTTTAGATGAGTTCAAAAAGCTGGAGGAAAGGTCCCCAGGAAAAAGAACCAGAAAAAAATTTGGACAAACATGGAAGTAAGTTCCCGACTGCAATGTATATATTATTTATGTGAACATTACTTAATTAGTTGTATTTTTAAATATTTTGTATGTTTCAATTTATAGTGTGCTATACATGACAACATATGGGCATGTACATACTATGTGATGCAATTTATACACATGATTATCAAATATTCCGCAATGGACATCGATACCATTCCTGAGGTATTATATATAGTCTCATTAGATAATATGAAATATATCACTCTTATTTATAGCTCATTAATTATATATATATACATCATTCTCTTTGCAAGTGTTTAAAACTGACCATACTACATGAAAGGCCTTACCAGATGTACATGCTCCCTATACGACAGGAGAATTAAATGAAGTTAGAGAAGAATGGGCAACAACCATACAAGTAGTGGGGGTTTTAACATATAATTGGGATGTTGATAGCGAATAATGACTAAAGAATGATATTTTGTAAATGAATTTCTGAATTATAATATGTGTGAATGTTTCTACATGTGTCTGAGTGAAAATGAATGAAACTGTTGGTTGCTATTTGAATGTTTCTACATGTGTGAATGTGAAAATGAATGGAACTACAAATTGCTACATGAATGTTTCTACATGTGTGAAAATCGAATGGAACTAAAGGTTGCTAAATATGTGAATATTTATGTTGTTAATTTTATAGGTTTGTGGCCTGTTGTTGGCTGATATCAATGGATGTCGTAAAACCTACAGTTCATAACTGAACTGCAGGTTTCTCATCCCGCGACCAGCCACAGCAGGTATGCAGACTGACAGAAAAAAAAACATAAAATCGGCGTCAGTTATTTGTATAAAACCGACGACAAATGGTTACAGTGTCAGTGTCCCTACTAGTAACTGACGTCGATTTTCCTAATGAGGCCCGACACCATGGTCGTGCTAGCCAGCACGGTCGTGGCAGCGGGCTAGACACCACGGCCGTGCCGGCCACCACGGCCGTGGCAGTGGGTGAGATAGTGTCAGTTATCACTACTAAACCGACGCTGATAGTGCCCCAGATGGCGCCCTTTCTGTGGTGCGAAGGTATATGACTCGGATGCAAAGCTAATAACTGACGCCTATATCCCCTTGCTGGCGCATTTTCGGTGGCGCGCGAAGGGTTGTGGCGTCGGTTTGAGAACAGATGCGTAATAGTTGGGCTTTTAGCGGCGCCCACATAGGTTTCGCTTAAAAACCGACACTAAAGGCCTTAAATAACCGACACTAAAGGCCGGTTATGTACTAGTCTTTTCAATCTAATTTCTTCTCAACTTGCTTGCACGATGGAGTTCATGGTTGTAATTTTTATTGTTTTTGTTATGAAACGAGTTGAGTAGTATGTACCGACCCCCCAATATCTTCACACCACATCTTTGTTGCTAGAGTTTTGACTGTAGAGGCCTTAGCTGAGAGATCACAAGAGTAGCTATTTCTTGAGAAGCTAAATCTGAAGTAGTAGCGGTGGATCGGGAGTCAACAGGTATAGTTCCTTTGGTATTCATCTCTTCCCCTTAAATCTTTTGTCTTCCTTTGTAATTCACTGGAAAGAAGGATATGATTACTAAAAACGAAGGCATAGATTGTCCCGAAGAGAAGCAGAATTGGCTGAAAAGGAATTCGCCAACCACATACTATCTTTTACTACTTGGTCCAGCTGCAGGGGATTTTACCTTTTTCTTCATTGGGAATGTTTACGAAAGGAATTTTTTTTATAATTGATCAATTAATTTTTTTGCCAAACCATAGATTCACGTGTTGGATTTGATATGTGCAGGGTGTGATCTTACATTGAATTTTATATTCTCACATTTTCATTCTTGCCTCCTCTTTGTGTTAGGTATCACTATGTCTTCTTTACCCATAATATTCTACAACTGGTTTGCACTAATATGGTCCTTGATTATCGTAGTTATGCTACTAACTATCTATAGGTGCCATAATATCACTTAAGGGGTTAATGGAGGTTCTGGTGGTGGTGAAATTGAAGGGGGGGGGTAAACCATACAGATGGTGGAAGTGTTGATGATAGTGAAAGTAGGGGAGGTTATGGAGATTCTACTGGCTGCAGTTGTGGAGGTGATGGTAGTTAGGATAACACATTAAGGGATGGTCTGATAATCACATTTTGATTTATGCATGCTACATGTAGAAGACCTTTTATATATGATTGCCTATGGCAATACATTTCTCACCATCTGCTCAATATTTTCATAAAAGAATGTATTTATTATGCCACAACAAAATATGCATTTTCAAAAGATACACATTGACTTCTACAAATCTGATCTCATCAAAATTGTGACCTGAGATACATAATTAATACATGAATGTCCGGGTTTGAGGTTTTTATTTACTTCAACGATAAAAAAAGAGATTATGTTAGATATACTTTATTCAAACACCGTGGATTGTAAGGGTCAGTCCACAAGCTACATATTATTTGTATTTAATATTTTTTAGTAATGACCAATGATCATGCATTGTATTGATTTATAAATCAAATATTTGAACTTTTAACTCTCTAAATGTCCTTACAACAGGATATAAGAAAATGTGACATGAAGAAGAATATTTCCTCTATTGCTTTCACAACAAATTTTATCAGATGTATACAATCCCCAAGTCTGGAATAGAAAAGTGTTGTGTACTTCTCATATTATAAACTATGCAACAAACCAACTACACCAAACCACCATTGTATCATTATCGTTATGTTGCAAGGATAATGATCTACATAGTCACTTTTTATCATTTTTGGATGTAAGAAAACACATGAAATCTTCTTGTATGAGAATTTTAAGTAATGTATTAATATATATTGTATATATTTGTCTTAACATTTAATGTTCTAAGACTTCACCTATTACTCCATCTCAATGTTGGGGTTGTAGCTATCCATTCATTTTATTCATTGAGGTGGTTGTGTTGCTACCAAGCAGGCCATTACTAGAATTCACAGTTGAATATATATGAAGCAAAATGTCACTTGGTACTCGAGACTTCTGATTGGCTCACTCAAATGTAGGAAATTGCGACAGTTGGCAATCAAAGAATGATGTGCGTTGGGACATTTTGAATTGCTTAATTCTAGAGCTTTTTATTAGTATACATAAAATGATTGAGGTTGAATGCTAATTGGATGGATCTCAACTTATTAGTGTGAAAAAAAATTAAAATTTTAGTTTACTCCTAAGCCCGTGCAAAGCACGGGTTTATGCCTAGTATATACATAAAAACCCGTTCTGGGTTTTCTATGCAATTGTTTTCATCATTTTTCAAAATTATAAGCAGATCCTTCCTTATATGTAAGCTGGTCCTTTCTTATAGATAAAGAGGCATTTAAGAGTCCTCTGCAATTGTCACACCAAAATACTATGAGAATAATCAAGTGCTCCTCTCAACGCTTCGCACGGCACGCTGCTGGTTGGTAAGGTTTCCCAAATGACAGAGGAGACAACCTGGAGGAGATCAACAGTTCTGCAGGGACAATTGGATTGGCATGGGTAAGAAGGTGAAAGGCTCCTTCTGGTGGCATTGACAGGTAAATGTCGTATCTACCATTATTCCTTCTTGGTTCTGTCTTTCTCATCCCCCTCGAGCCATTACTGCAATTACTAATTTCACTGGAGAGCATGTTTTCCTTATCTGCACTCATCTCCTTCAAACCTCCCTGCAATTGTTCATTGATGGTTAAACACTCGATTTGGGTATTGCGAATCGTTTGCTGGAGGGTCTTTGTCCTCATTTGCAAACCCCTTTTGTAGCTAGCTCCACTTGGATGAGACCTTCAGGTTCGCCTCCGCCTTCTGTTAGAGGAAGTGGTCGTCTTCCCCTTCCTTGATAACCACTTCACCGACTATCAAGAACCACTTTAATCCCCTCACTATGTCGTCCGCTCTGGAGACGAGAACAATATTCTCCTACTAAGATTCATTGCTACCACCGCTCATTACAGTAACTCTATGATTGTACTTGTGGGACTCAAATTGTGATTTTGGTGCCTCATGATTAGGTGGTTTTGGTTTGTTGCGTATAGTCTGGCTTAGATATATTTATATCAACATCACAAAGGCATCATTTTGGTCAAGGTCCGGCCACAACTTCATCCATGACTCAGTTTCGTCAATTGCACCTCCCACGTATTCAAATGCTTATTGAAAAATGTTTTTTTTACTTGGTTGGTAGTGTAATGATAGAATGTGGAAGCAGAAATAGTCATAATTCTCATTTCCTTTTTCTTTGGAATGCCACCAGATGGTCCCAGCTACCGGTGTGCAGATATGGATAGGAAGACCACAATGTTACTGGCTGTATATAAGTCCATAATGGAGAATGTGTATGACTCCAAACGACCTTTGCATGAGCGTTCAATGTTTAAGAAAATATTTGATGAATGATGATAATTACCTGCTACATGGTGAGTCTCACTAGAATAATAACATATCTATTGAATGGCTATCCCAAAGGCTTCTAGCACATAATGGTAGAAGAAAAAGGGGTTTTTCAAAACCTATTACTTATGGATATAGAATAAATTCACATTGATATTGGGTGTCCCTCTTTTTTTCTCTTACTGTTCATCGCCTACTCTGGGTATCCAGCAACTACATAGTTTGCTCCCATATGTCTCTTTGGACATCTTCAATAGTTACAACTTTTATGTGACAACGAGCCGGGCTTATTTGATCATGTGTTTATCTCAAGTTCATTAGATTTTGTTAATGACTAAAATTTTATCATTCTTATGTGGCCTAAATGATCTAGTCATCAAATGTAATAGTTGTAACAAACTATCGTGCATGT
Source organism: Alisma plantago-aquatica (assembly GCA_963693085.1). Classification (NCBI taxonomy): domain Eukaryota; kingdom Viridiplantae; phylum Streptophyta; class Magnoliopsida; order Alismatales; family Alismataceae; genus Alisma; species Alisma plantago-aquatica. The sequence continues at coordinate 315,859,505 of OY856409.1, forward strand.
GTAGTATATCCAACAACTATATCATATAAATATAGAATAAATTTGCATTTATATTAGGTGGCCCTCTTTGTTTCTCTTACTGTTCAACCCCTGCTCTGGGTATCCAGCAATTACATAGTTTGCTCCCATATGTCTCTTTGGACATTTTCAGCAGTTACAACTTTAATGTGATAACTGATAATGAGCGGTCATATATGATCATGTGTTTATCTCAAGTTTATTAGATTTTGGTAATGACTAAAATTTAATCATATTTATGTAGACCTAAATGATCAAGTAATCAAATGTAATATATGTAACTAACTATTGTGCATGTGTAGGAAATCTATAAACTGGTGATGGAAAGTATCAGGAGACTGAAAATGTTGACCCCTCTATCTCACGTTGATGTTGTGATTAGGAATTCTAGTGCTAGCATTAGTCACATAGGTCATTCTAGCAATCTGCTATAACAATATATGAATGGAGGGGTGCTCCTGAAGAAATGATCGATGTGATCCATGGGACTGCTTCACAAGATCAAGCTGCTCAGTAGTTGATACAGAATTTCATGGCTGAGGCTAACCCATTGGGACAAAGCGCATCCCCCTGATCAAGGCTATAATTCTTATCAAGTGCATGGCTCATATACATACAATGCAAGTGTTGGTTCAACACATATTTCTGGAGTTTTTGGTTCTGGATATAGGTCAAACTACGTGTATTTAGAAAAATGTTAGATTCGATTCTCAGTTCCAGTCAACAAGAGTTAGGCCTCTGTATTGAATATTCCTTTCTAGACCATGAAATATAAATTTACCTGAGCTGAAAGGGTTATGGTGGGACATAATATATACAAAATGTTTTTTGTGAATGATAACTGTATATTAGCATGAATCTAATAGCTCTATTTCCAGATTGTGACGCCCTTCCATTTTAGAAAAGAATTAAGTTATAAGAGATGCGTAGTCTCATAATATCTACTGTTGTTATCCTATGTACAATATGTATTTCTTTAATACATCTATTGTTTTGAAGACCGTGCATCACACAGGTTCACGTCTATATATATATATACATATATATATAAAGGAGATTTATTCATTTCCAACACGAGTATTTAGATTTTGCTGCCTGGCTTGGATTAGCAGTAGCAACAATTGTAAATAGATCTCGGCATCCATTCTACGCATCTTCCACTTTCTGTCTCTGATCTTCTCTCACTTCCGTCAAACATGCTAACCCCAAGTAGAACCGTGCATTCTCCTAATACCTTGTGTTCTCTCACTTTCTATCTCTCATCTTCTCTCATCTATACGGCTTCCATCTTCCACATTCATGCTCCAAGAAATTTTGTCTTAGACATCGTCTATATGTGGTGGAAACTTATGGGTGACGCTGTTGTAGTGACAGCCATCCCTATAGTCATCCCAACAATGCAATTTGCTTCCTACGTCTTCACCCAGTTCGAGATCGTGCCAAAGAGTATGAGAATTAGGGGTGTGCCCGAGACAACAGTCCTTGGCATACCGATGAGCCATTACTCCTTGTACGGTGAAAACACAATGGAGGACCTCATGGAGGAAATCAAGGGTGCGGATCAGAGTGGGTTGATGATGATAATGTCCAACATCGGGAGTGTACATCCGCACCCTCACCTTTGTTGTGTTATGTGTTATATTTCAAACCAAAAGGCATTGGCTCTAGTCTCGAATTAGGGAGTTTTGAATCTAGCCTCCTCTTTATATATGGATATTCGAGGAATAAAATATGATATGACTTCACACACGCATGGTGGGGCAAACCCATATTAGATTTGGGATGGGCCGACCTAGAAATATTTTAATCGGGTACATCAACGCATGTCGCTTCCCAAACGCACGAGCGATGCAAATCCCGCATTCTGAGGCTCCTTACATGGGCACAACCCCGACTTGATTTTGTCTCTTGGTTCACTGATGATTTTATCATCTATTGCAACTATTCAAAGCTATGTATGAGACTATATGGAAAAATCCGACTGTCTGTGTCTCTTCGTAAGGCAATCATCTTTTACGTATAGAAAAATAAACAAATTCTCTCCCTTATTGCTCATTTTGTTCTACGTTTTTGTTGTTGCCTTCAACATTGTTCGAGTGATCGTTGGAAGAATGATCAAGTGTTGTTTGTTAGCGACTATGAATTATGAGTGCACGCATCACTGCTCTGAATATTATTGTATCCTGGGAGAGTGGCCTCCACGTTTACTGCTGCACCGACATTCATCATTGAGTAAGGCAGAAATACTCTTAAAGACAATGCATATTTGCATGCCTCAGCGAGTCTGGTATCATTTCTTATTTACAATTCTCTTATTTATATCCATTGGAACTACAATCTTAAGAGTAATTTATTTTCTGATGGATACTAATATGGAAGGATTTGAAATGCCTTTTACTCATATTATGCCATCTACTTCTAGTAATCAGATTGTTACTTTTTCAACTTTATCAACAACTCCTTTTCCTGATGTTACTAAGATTGAACTTTTCATGGTCACATTATCATAACTGCCTAGAAGAAGTGTATACTGCTTTGGCAATTTCTAACGTACCCTTTTCCTTATCTAACCCCAAACCAGAAAATGATTTTGTCGAATAGGAAAAGGCTAACCAAATTTGTTGTGATGTCATTTTAAGCATTGTTTGTAATTAATTGTGTGACACATATTTTCCAATTAACATTACTTCTGAAATTTGAGAAATTCTAAATAAGAAATACATTCTGGAAGAGGCTTCTACCAAAAAATTTACTATTGTGAATTTTCTAAATTTTTGTATGACTGAAGATAAAGAAATAACAACTCAAGTTTGTGATTGTTAGATTTTACTAGATGACTTGAAAAATGAAAAAAATTGATCTTCCTGAGTCTTTCATTGTTGGGTCTTTAATTGAAAATTTTACCCACTTTTTTTAAACATTACAAGAATAATTTAAAGTACAAAAGAAAGACGATGACACTATGTAACGTCCCTGGATTTTCACCTTCTCAAAACCCCATGGAGATGAGAAGAAAAAATCCGAAAACGTTAGCAATTATATCAGAGAGCTATGCGGAAGCATAATACGCATACATGAACATACAACCATAACATTTTTCAACATTCAACATGTATATTTATACAACATGAATTATTACACAATGATTTACAATTACATATTGAATGAAGATTCTACAGTCTAAGAACATGTATGCTAAACTAGGATCTACACAATAGGTACAACCTGTACAACTTGCTCACATCCTGTACTTTTCTCCCATGCTATCTATGAACCTAAAACATACGTGAAACAAAAAATCAACACATAAGGTGTTGTGCACGTGGGTAGAAAGATACATACTAATATGCTTGCATAATTGAAATAACTTGACAAAGAAAGAGTAAAAGAAAACATTATTTAAAGTGATAATCAGGTAAACACATATTTTAGATGTCTTTTGATGCATTTGTACTACTAAGTGGTGTCACACTTCATTTTTTACCGCCCCTTGGGCTATGGAGACTGAGTGCTGACCTTATGTTTAGAGGGGAGAGAGATGTCACACTTCTTTTTTCCCCTCCCCTTGGGCTATGGGGACCGAGTGCCAACCTTATATTTAGAGGAAGAGAGAGAGGATTGAGGGAGAGAGAGAGCATATATCCACTCAGTAGCTACAAACTATCTATATTCTTTTTTTATGTTCTTTAATGTTTTGCAGAGCATATACTACTAATACACATCCAATAATTTATATGCAAACACAAGCATCCAAAGTATATCATATCATTATGCATCCACGAGAACTAGTCATATACTTAATAAAAACCACATACCTGTGTTTAGAGATTTCTAATACATCCATGGTCATCTAGATAATTTGGTCATCACCTGGTTAAGACAAGACCACATACTATCATCAGTTTCTCATCATCTTAACCCTAGTCATGTTAATTAGGGTTTATATTATCTCATTAGGATATTCCAACGTTTACTTGCATTATTGTCTTATATTTATCTTACTGATGTCATTTTCCAGATTATGATTCATTATCTGAATATTAGGTTCCATATCCTTTTTGGTGCACATATTAACCCTAGTTTATATATATTATTCAAGTTAGGGTTACAACCCATGTATCAAGGTTCATCTTCTTACAACATGAATTTCGTGTACAAAACTGGTCTCATATTTACATATTATCTTTCGGTTACAAATATGAGAATGTTCTATGAATTTCATCATTTATTGAGCATGTATATATTTATTGCATTTAACTTAGGGTTATTAGCCCTAATTAGCCATATGGAGCAAATTACATAATTTCATGCATCAACATGATCATATCTAACAGCATATGCATGATATACATGATTATAGACTTACTGACATGTTATCATAATTTTAGAACTTCGCTTGATATTATTATCCATCAAACAAGCACTACACATCTTATATGATATTACTATTATTAATGCATCAAAAGTATGATATTATCATTCTACTGTGTTCTACACATTGTTTAGAGAATTTTGGTATATTATATGTATTTTTCTGATCATCGAGCCAATTGCTATGAATTATACAAGAACTAAGCATTTCTGGGATATTTACCTTAAGAGACCAATTGGGTCGCGCCACGTGGCCACTAAGGTTGGAACATCTCCTCTTCTTGTTGCGGTCGGTTCTTTGGTTGATCTGATCTGGTTCACTAGTGGGTTCAGGGGTTTTCTTCTCGCTGAATAGACCCTTCTCCTTCAGAAAGCTCCTCTACGGAACCATCAACGCCGATCAATGGAGAAGAGGAAGGGCATCCCTAGCCGTCTCTACTCAGTCTGGTCTGCGACTGAATTGAGGATGAAGACTCAGTCCCGATCTCCTCCCTTTCTCTTTCTCCACACGACGCACAGGAGAAAGTCCGCTGCTGGGATCTCTCTTCCTCTCCTCGCGATCGCCGCATCGCGATTCCGCTCTCTGCTACTCCATCGTCTGACAAGGCATAGCGGAGCAGCCGTAGCTGAAAATCCCAGGAGGGTCTGGCCCAGCTCACGTGGGTTCTTCCTTCTCGCATTCCATTGGGAGTAGCGTGCTGTGCGAGAACTCTGATTTCCGCAAGCCTACCGCCACCGTGAAGTCTGATTCCGGTGAGAGAAAATCCATCGAGGTCCAAGATTTTTGGTCGGGAATGAGTCTTCATATGGATCCACCGTAGAAGAAATCTCTATTCCGGTGAGTATTGGTGGATCAAGGGGTGTGGTCGTTCAATCCACAGCTTCCAATGGGTGTCTCCCTTCACCGTAGATCTGCGGTCAGTTGTGCCAGGATGCTTCACAAGGACCTCGACCACTCCCAGCTCCGATCTCCACCTTCCTTGATAACTCGATGCTGCTACAGGTGAGTTCTCCAAGAACCAGATCCCTGCCGATGTCTCAGATGATGGCGGCGGCGTTGAAGTAGGTTACTGGGACCCATGAGCCCAACCTCTTCTTGCATCAAGTGGGTCTGGATGTTGCCGTTGTGAGGCCTAGATCTGACCAGAGATCGATGGAGCAGATGTTGTCTTCCTCCACTCGCAATGCCATGATTGGGTTCACACTGCACCTGAGGTTGATGGTGGACAACTTAACAAGATGCATCTCCCTCACAAAAGCTTCAGCATCGTGGTGATGGTGGGCAATAGAGGCATGTCCACTGACCAGTCCCTGAGGTCAGCGTCTCTGGCCAGTGGTGGTGAGCTCTCCTGTAGAAAGGACTTGCCAAGTCCTTTTGCTCCTCTCTCACCCATTTCTAGGAGAAGGATGGAGACGCGCTAGTGAGAGAGGGAGTGGAGTTGTCTGGTATTATGTTGATCAATGTGAAACACAACAACTTCCGTAGATTATGCAGGAACGTCACGATGACTAGTTCCTCAAGAGTCTAGATTGTGGCAACCTTCATGGCCACTTGCTCCTTAGTTCTCAGATCTACGAGACTATCAGACTTGTACAACTAGGCTCATGTGATACAAAGTTAATATATCCTAGTATAATTCTTGATCTCAATAAGTCAAATCAACCAAAGATCTAACACTTAAATATGTATTTATTTGACATCAAACTTTAACATTGATTCATATGTACATAATTCCTCAAAAGAAATTAGTTCACTACTCACTAGATCACTAAATGAATGATTGGTCTCATGAGAGCTTAATCAATTATTAAGGGTATTGATTCACAATTGAATTCAATTAGGCATCATAGCCCCCTATCGTATCTCACATAACCTAAAAAAGATTAGGTGAAAGAATCCGTATTAGGATTACCAATTCCTCAATTTGGTATTTCTCATCTACAAAGAATGCTTGTCTCTCGAATATTGTATTAGTTATTAAAAATAAAAAATCTAGGTTATCACACACTAGATGATGTAATAATACATATCCATGTTGAAGATCAAAATTGAACTAGAGTAAAAGCTAATTTGAATAAAGAGATGTCATGTATTGCTAACTTGTTAACAATAAAGTTAAACAAAACAATATTTCTTCTGATCAATCTAAAAATAATTGGAAGAATAAGAAAGGAAAAGGAAATAAAAACAAAAACAAAGGCAACAAAGACATTAAGAAAAAGAATGTTTTTTTAATGTTTATGGTAAACCTGGTCATACCTCTCCTAAGTGCAGACATAGGAAGAAGCAAGCGGTCCAAGATTCTAAGAAACCAACAACAAACCTTGTGATAGAGAATGTATTTGTGGCATTCATTAGCCTGGTCAGCATGAGATCATTTCAGCATCAGGATTGGATCATCAACTCTAGGGCTAGTCACCACATTAGTGGAAATGGAGATGCCTTCATGATCTACTCAAAAGTAGGAGGGGATTAGTATCGAGGTGTAATGGGAAACTCAACTGCTTCTTCTGTTGTTGGAAATGGCAACATCATGATCGAGATGACTTTTGAAAAAATCATGGTGTTCAAAGATGTGATGTATGTTCCAAAAATTAGGGTTGATTGGATCTCTGTTTCTCAACTTGTAAAGTTTGGGGTCAAGGTGTCTTTTGAATCAGACAAGGTCATTCTATCTAAATCAGGGAACTATCTGGGTATGGGGTATTGGTCATATGGTCTTTTTCTTCTAAATGTACCAAAATCTTCTAGAAATGAAATTTCCTCTTCTACTTGATATGTGGTACAATTAACTTAGACATGTTAATTTTAAGTATGTACAATGCATGAAATCTATAGGTCTACTAAAAGATATATATTATATTATTAATTTAAACAACAAATGCCAAGTATGTGTGAAACTATCTACAAAGAAAGCGTCTCCTCAGATCTTACATGGAGATTTTGACTACTAGATTTAGTTCATATGGATCTTGGAGATTTGAAAGGAAATTTATCTGGAGGTGGGAAATGATTCTACATCATTTTTTTAGATGACTTCTCATGCTATACAAATGTATACTTATTACATTTAAAAGATGAAGCTTTTGAAATGTTTGTTAAGTATAAAATATAAGTAGAAAATCAACTTAATAAGAAAAGAAAACGTCTTCTCTCAGATAGGGGTGGTGAATATGATTTCTCTCCTTTTAATGATTATTGTGTAACTCATAATATTATACATGAATACACTCCTTCATATTCACCTCAATCAAATGAGGTTGTTGAATGTAAAAATATAACTCTAAAGTGATGATGAATTATTTTTAATTAATTTAGGAGCACCCAAAAACTTGTGAGGGGAAGTGATCTTATCATCTCGTTTCCTTTAAAATCTTATTCCTAGTAATAAAATTGTAGCGACCATCTCGCGAAAATATGATTAACTAATGCGGAAGCGAATTATTTGTAGCGGATTACTGAAAATCACTGAAAATTAAAACTTTTTGCAAAGAGATCCTCACATAGGAAAATCTTTTCCAACAAGAACCATTGCATAACATTTACATTCGGGTTCAAACGTACATAACCTGTACCATCTCTTTTCAGAGATTACATTATCAACTGTCTTATAAACATTATATACAGACAATATACGAATCTCGAGGCATCAAGCCAAAACCTTAGATTGATTCATAAAACACGGACTAAAAACTCCGAGGACCTGAGAGTACAGAGACGACACATAGGACTTCTAGCTACATAACTTGGCAGTCAGTTCCTCCACCTGAGATCTCACTACTATCCAAGATGTTGCTTTCCTTTTCCTACAAAAGAGTATCTACCTCTTTGTCCACGTCCACCTAAAAATGTTGGATCCCACGGGGGTGAGACAATTGTAAATTGCCCCAGCGGGAGATATAACTCTCTGCCAAAACATTGTTATTACAGTTTAAAGATATGGAACTGAGCAGAGGATAAGCAGTTTAAAGCATTCTCAACTTTGAAAGCATTACAACTATTTATGATAGAGCAATATATAATATATTCTTTTAATAAGGAATAGGAATGACATGTATATCATTTATCTATCATATTGTACCACCATATCAAATCTGTCTTGTAACACTCATTAACTTGACATGTCACCCATGAAACATTCTTGTTTCAATCTGTTGGCCTTAGCCAATCTACTAAACAGATAAGGAACTACATCTACCATGTACTCATATATCATTAATGCAGGCATTGGGTTATTACCAATCATGTGTCATCATTTCAGGCATTGAGCCTCTGCCAGGTATTGGACTCTTCCAAACCTGATTACACCGCCAGGCATTGGACTTTAACCAACCCTGATTACAGGGAATACACCTCTGCCAGGTATTGGATTTCTCCAAACCTGATTACACAGCCAAACATTGAATTTTAACCAACCCTGATTACACAACCAGGCATTGGACTTTAACCAACCCTGATTACACAACCAGACATTGGAATTTAACCAACCCTAATTTCACAGCCAGGCATTGGACTTTAACCAAACCTGATTACACAGTCAGGCATTGGACTCTAACCAATCCTGATTTCACAACCATGCATTAGACTCTAACCAATCCTGATTTCACAGCCAGGCATTGGACTCTAACCAATCCTGATTTCACAGCCAGGCATTGGACTCTAACCAATCCTAATTTCACAGCCAGGCATTGGACTCTAACCAATCCTGATTTCATAGCCAGATATTGGACTTTAACCCCTCTGATTACACAGCCAGGAATTGGATTCTAACCAATCCTGATTTCACAGCCAGGCATTGGACTCTAACCAATCCTGATTACACAGCCAGGCATTGGACTTTAACCAACCCTGATTTCACAGCCAGACATTGGACTTTAACCAACCCTGATTACACAGCCAGGAATTAGATTCTAACCAATCCTGATTTCACAGCCAGGCATTGGACTTTAACCAACCTTGATTACATGGATCATGGAATATAAATTTCCTTCGACCCATAATTAATCATCTTGGTGCCTCTTACTATACTACAATTATTCTAATGGCTCATAAATCCCATAAAGCATCTTGTCACCTCTCATTAGGCAACATCTAATCATATGGCTCACAGGGCCATTCAACATTTTGTCACCTATCACTAGGCAACATCTAATCATTTTATATCTTGTAATATAATAGTAACACCACTATTCCCTTAATAGGGTTAGGGCTTACTATTCACATCACTTTGGGGTTTCTCATGTCCCATTACCCAATTTAGGGTTAGGGTTTCCCATCTCACATTAGGATTACATAGTTATCAAAGTATATCAACTTTGAGATGCTAACAGTGAAGTCCTTCATATCTTGATGTATCACTTACCTCATTACTTCCAACTATCTTATGTTATTAGCTTATCTTGGATTAAGGTATTTCCCATCTTAATCCTTTCATCCACTACCTATCACTCTTACCATGAATTGCATAGGTTATACATAAGAATGGTCCAATTATCTTTAATGATATGGACTTATCTCAGGATAAGGCATTGCTTACAATAAGCTTGCCTATAATCAATCATTTATGATATTTCACCCTTATAAGGCTTTACCCACTATTTTATTTATTAGGGTTCTGGGTTGTCATCATGTTATCCAAGATTAAGGCTTAATGTATTATAACTCCAATTAGAGTTTCACATACCTTTACCCTTTATTAGGGCTTTGGGATTTCACATGCTATCATACTTCATTAGAGTTAGGATTGCATGTAGCATCACCCTCCATTAGGCTTTCACATCTCATTGCCTATACTTAATGTTTACTATTCATCCCAACTAGGGATTTCTCATGGCATCACCCTCAATTAGGGTTTCTTATGGAATCAACCTTAATTAGGGATTCACATTGAATCAACCTCAATTAGGGATTCAAATGGAATCAACCTCAATTAGGGTTTACATGGAATCAACCTCAATTAGGGTTTACATGGAATCAACCTCAATTAGGGATTCACATGGAATCAACCTCAATTAGGGATTCACATTGAATCAACCTCAATTAGGGATTCCAATGTTGATTCCTTCAATCATTGAATTCATGGAACCAATCATCGATTGGACCTATCCTCATACTTCAATTGAGTTAAATAGGTCAACCTTCAACTGATTTGACCCTCATTTGACCCTCAATTAGACATCAATTAGGGTTTGATTCAATTGAATTAGGGTTTGGAATCAATGATCCTTCAACACTAATCAATGCAAGATTAATTACTTTGAAACCATTGAACCATCATCCAAATTGAACATGACCTGACCCCAAACGGTCCTGAGGTCGTTTGGATGACCACAAAATGGTCTTGAGACTGTTTGCCCATCATATCATCAAAATCCAAGTCAACCAATTAGGGTTTGGATCATTGGATTGATCACCAAATCAGCAATTGATTACACTTTAACTTAGTATCATTGGATCATCAATTGCTTAACCATACTCACCCCTAGACCTCCAAACGGTCTTCCGTGACCTTCAAACGGTCTTGAGAAGATTAGGATGAGCTCCAAACGGTCTTGAGACCATTTGTCTCATCCAACCCTGGGATTCTAGTGGACTTTCATCAAGGTTTGGTCTATTGAGTCGATCAACAAATCAGCAATCGATTGCTTTGTAACTTGATAACTTTGGACCTTCAAATAGGCAACCATGCTTAACGCTAGTCCTCCAAATGGTCTTGATTGATCTCCAAACGGTTTTGAGACCGTTTGGGTGATCCCCAAATGGTTTTGAAACTGTTTGGGCTAATCAACCCAAAATCTCAAATCAACTCATTGGAATTTCAGCACTTATTTCAATTAGGGTTTTCCCAATTGATTAACCTTCATCTCATGATTCCTTGGGAATTAATCCATAAAATTTGGTGAGTCATTAACCAACGTAATTAGGAACAGTAATCTCAAGCGGTCAACCCTTGTTCAACTCACTCAAATGGTTTTGAAACCGTTTTCCCAAAAAGTTAAATTAATCAATCTGAAAAATCAGCACTTAATCCAATTAGATTTGCCTAATTGATTAGCCTTCAACTCACGATTCCTTGGTAGTTAACCCATAAATTTTGGTGAGTCATTAAACAACATAATTAGGAACAGTAATCTCAAACTTTCAACCCTTGGTAAACTCACTCAAACGGTTTTGAAACCGTTTGCCCAAAAAGTTAAATTAATCAAGCTGAACAATCAGCACTTAATCCAATTAAGTTTGCCTAGTTGATTAGCCTGCAACTCACGATTCCTTGTGAGTTAACCCATAGAATTTGGTGAGTAGTTAACCAACATAATTAGGAACAGTAATCACAAACGGTCAACCCTTGGTCAACTCACTCAAACAGTTTTGAAACTGTTTTCTCTCAAACGGTTTGGTGAAACCGCATAAGCAATTAACTCAAAATGTATGAACCATGATTTCTTTGGAAAAAGTATCCAAGATGATGTCATCATCATCTACCTTCTTCCCTGAAGTTCTAAAAACTTCTGATTTCATGAATTAACCATTTTCAACCAGCAATTAAACAAGATAATGAATGAATCATTGAAATTGCAAGATTAATGGTTGAATAACAATGAAAAAGGGTTCAAGTTATAAAACCCGCCTCAAATTGAGATTCCAAGCACCAAGATCACGTAAAAAATGGTGGATGCAACTCCTTTCACCATTCCAAGGCTCGTCCTCATGGTTTGAGTGAAAAGGAATGGTTAGAATTGAAGAGGAGATCGAAATAGGAAGAAATTCATAATTTATTTTCGATTTCCACCATGGAATCATGAAGAACGAGGATCAAAGGCTTACCAACAGGTTGGGGACGTGCTCCCTGCTGTCCTTAGCCTTCTTGGTCGGTTTTTCATGCAAGGGGAAGAAAGGAAATCTGAAAAAGTCCTTAGGTGGGTTGGAAAAAGGCTCTTTTATAAGGAAATTGATGAAAGAGAAAATGTTTACTTAAAATTCAATTAATTCCAAAAATGGTACCACCTCTTCCTCCTTGGTTTGCTTTCATGCAAAGGCAACTCAAAGCCACCGAACTCCCTTCCATTATCCATGGATTAAGGGAAAAGAAAATAAGCACCTTAATCCATTATAATACTAATATATATTTTTGAATGGGAATTCTTTTCCTTATAATAAGGTGAGTGGAATTTCACATCCTCAAGATATTTTCGGCCCTTGCAAACCTCAAGGAAGTTCACACACACCTATGAATTCCACCAAATTAATTTTTGTTGGAGGCCCTTGAATTATTTTATTTATTTTTGCATTAATTTTTCCATTATGCGTAAATCTTGATTATTTTAATATCAAGATTCTCTCTCCTCCAACTTAATTCAAATGAGGCGCCCCTCTCATTTTCTTTGCTCTACTTGATGCCAAGAAACATTAGGGACCTTATTGAAGTGGTAAATTACATATTGCACCCTAGGTTTTGGGTAAATTGCATATTACTCCAAAACTAGGTTTTCATGCACATACAATGCTTTATCAGCTCTTTCTTGGTATTCAGGCTTCCATAAGCCATACCTCAGCATCATTTTCACTCTCATGATGCTTCAACACATGAGGAACATATTATCATGCACAATTTGCACTTAAACCCCTCAACTTGGGTAATTTGCACTTTAGTCCAAAACAAGCAAACATTGCTTCAACATTGTCTAAACAGGACCAAAATTGAAACATAAGTTCCTCATGAGCCCTAATTAATTTTCACAAGATGAGATTAAACATTTAATCATCTTTATTAATCAAAACACCTAGGGTTAAAGTATAACCCAGGTTAGGGATGTTACAAATCATAAACCCCTAACAAGGATTTTGTCCTTAAAATCCCAGATAAAGGAAGACAGATGTTATTCAATCATTATACTACCTTGTCTTCACATAACAACTACTTATTATGGAGACACCATAAAGCTTTGATCAGCACAAAGTGTTTTCATACAGGATTCTTATAGAATCAACACACAAGGCACATGATCCACTGTCCCTCATCATTGACTATGGAGTCAACTTCTGTGTCAAGAAACACTTTTCTTGTTCAGAAAAGCATCATACATCCTTTATTAATATCATGTTTATACAAAGTATAAACCCCTAACATATGATGTTCATATCATTTTATATAATCAGAATAATTTCATAGTTGACCACTCCAGGTAGCCAACCTAAACCACCTGATAATTCTCAGATACCAGAATGTTTCTTCTTGGTATCCATCACATATGTTGAGAACACATCACTTTTTTATCTTCCTTTCATCTTTGGAACATTAATTGTTACATATGTCCTCATCTTAGAACCAAAGTCCAAGATAAACTGATTTCATGATACTCATTAGATTGTCTCAGAATGACTACTTGATCAGGGCAATAAAAAAGACAACAATCTAAGAGTTTCCATACCCACTTTATCATCAATAGTTATATACCTGGCCAGGGTATATAAATACTGAGATTAAGTGGTATGCACTTTATATACGATCATATTCCTCCTTTTCATATTATCACAAGCATACGACTTATCATCCCTGAATTTCATTCAGGCACCTCTTTTGTACCTCATCATTTCTCAAGGAGGTAAGAACAACATAAAACATTTGTAATGTTTTATATGCAAAACATAAGTCCTCATAGGACTAATCAAGGAAAGTTCAATCATTTCCTTTCTCAGTTAATCCAGGAATTCATAAATTAACATATTTTCATGACATTATCTTGTCTCACTTGTCATAATTCATGAATTATTCACTGCCTCAGGCTAACTCTTCCTTAAAGGTTGATTCAACAGGCTATGGTTGAGCACAGACTCAATTTAAGTCCAGAAATTCATCATTTCCTTTTGCTTCAACCTGCTGATGCTAATTACAAATACTGTTGATATCTATAACATCATCATTGGGACTGGTAATCTAGGTTACACTGCCAAAACTTGATCCACTATATACATTACTGTTGCCCTATGTTCTCCAACAGTAATACTTAAAGAAGGATTTTCTTATTATAGTTGGATCAGCTAGGGGATTCTCAGGCAATTGTCTCTCTCTTGCCTATTCCCATGCACCTCTTCTTGGTGCAACATTGCTATTCTCAGGAGCAATCTCCTCATGTGACCCAGTCATCTTTAAGTTCTTCTTCTCTTATACGAGCAGAAGACACTATCAGATACACTGGATGACATTGGAATAGACTCCACTATCTTAGTCCTATGTCTCTGTAGACTCAGCGAACCTAGAGCTATGATACCACTAATTGTAGCGACCGTCTCGCGAAAACATGATTAACTAATGCGGAAGCGAATTATTTGCAACAGATTACTGAAAATCACTGAAAATTAAAACTTTTTGCAAAGAGATCCTCACATAGGAAAATCTTTTCCAACAAGAACCATTTCATAATATTTACATTCGGGTTCAAACGTACATAACCTGTACCATCTCTTTTCAGAGATTACATTATCAACTGTCTTATAAACATTATATACAGACAGTATACGAATCTCGAGGCATCAAGCCAAAACCTCATATTGATTAATAAAACACTGACTAAAAACTCCGAGGACTTGAGAGTACAAAGACGACACATAGGACTTCTAGCTACATAACTTGGCAGTCAGTGCCTCCACCTGAGATCTCACTACTGTCCAAGCTGTTGCTTTCCTTCTCCTGCAAAAGAGTATCTGACTCTTTGTCCGCGTCCATCTAAAAATGTTGGATCCTACGGGGGTGAGATAATTGTAAATTGCCCCAGCGGGAGATATAACTCTCCGCCAAAACATTGTTATTGCAGTTTAAAGATATGGAACTGAGCAGAGGATAAGCAGTTTAAAGCATTCTCAACTTTGAAAGCATTGCAACTATTTATGATAGAGCAATATATCATCTATTCTTTTAATAAGGAATAGGAATGACATGTATATCATTTATCTATCATATTGTACCACCATACCAAGTCTGTCTTGTAACACTCATTAACTTGACATGTCACCCATGAAACATTCTTGTTTCAATCTGTTGGCCTTAGCCAATCTGCTAAACAGATAAGGAATTACATCTATCATGTACTCATATATCATTAATATAGGCATTGGGTTATTACCAATCCTATGTCATCATTACAAGCATTGAGCCTCTGCCAGGTATTGGACTCTTCCAAACCTGATTACACCGCCAGACATTGGACTTTAACCAACCCTGATTACAGGCATTACACCTCTGCCAGGTATTGGATTTCTCCAAACCTGTTTACACAGACATGCATTGAACTTTAACCAACCCTGATTACACAGCTAGGCATTGGACTTTAACCAAACCTGATTACACAGCCAGACATTGGACTTTAACCAACCCTGATTTCACAGCCAGGCATTGGACTTTAACCAACCCTGATTACACAGCCAGGCATTGGACTCTAACCAATCCTGATTTCACAGCCATGCATTGGACTCTAACCAATCCTGATTTCACAGCCAGGCATTGGACTCTGACCAATCCTGATTTCACAGCCAGGAATTGGATTCTAACCAATCCTGATTTCACAGCCAAGCATTGGACTCTAACCAATCCTGATAACACAGCCAGGTATTTAACTTTAACCAACCCTGATTTCACAGCCAGGCATTGGACTTTAACCAACCCTGATTATACAGCCAAGAATTAGATTCTAACCAATCCTGATTTCACAGCCAGACATTGGACTCTAACCAATCCTGATTACATAACCAGACATTGGACTTTAACCAACCCTGATTACATGGATCATGGAATATAAATTTCCTTCGACCCATCATTAATTATCTTGGTGCCTCTTACTATACTACAATTATTCTCATGGCTCATAAAGCCCATAAAGCATCTTGTCACCTCTCATTAGGAAACATCTAATCATATGGCTCATAGGACCATTCAACATTTTGTCACCTATCACTAGGCAACATCTAATCATTTTATATCTTGTAATATAATAGTAACACCACTATTACCTTAATAGGGTTAGGGCTTACTATTCACATCACTTTGGGGTTTCTCATATCCCATTACCCAATTTAGGGTTAGGGTTTCCCATCTCACATTAGGATTTCATACTTATCAAAGTATATCAACTTTGAGATGCTAACAGTGAAGTCTTTCATATCTTGATGTATCACTTACCTCATTACTTCCAACTTTCTTAAGTTATTAGCTTATCTTGGATTAAGTTATTTCCCATCTTAATCCTTTCATCCACTAACTTATCACTCTTACCATGAAGTGCATAGGTTATACATAAGAATGGTCCAATTATCTTTAATGATATGGACTTAATTCAGGATAAGGCATTGCTTACAATAAGCTTTCCTATAATCAATCATTTATGATATTTCACCCTTATAAGGCTTTACCCACTGTTTTATTTATTAGGGTTCTGGGTTGTCATCATGTTATCCAAGATTAAGGCTTCATGTATTATAACTCCAATTAGAGTTTCACATACCTTTACCCTTTATTAGGGCTTTGGGATTTCACATGCTATCATACTTCTTTAGAGTTAGGATTGCATGTAGCATCAGCCTCCATTAGGCTTTCACATCTCATTGCCTATACTTAATGTTTACTATTCATCCCAACTAGGGATTTCTCATGGCATCACCCTCAATTAGGGTTTCTTATGGAATCAACCTCAATTAGGGATTCACATTGAATCAACCTCAATTAGGGATTCACATGGAATCAACCTCAATTAGGGTTTACATGGAATCAACCTCAATTAGGATTTACATGGAATCAACCTCAATTAGGGATTCACATGGAATCAACCTCAATTAGGGATTCACAATATTGAATCAACCTCAATTATGGATTCCAATGTTGATTCCTTCAATCATTGAATTCATGGAACCAATCATCGATTGGACCTATCCTCATACTTCAATTGAGTTAAATAGGTCAACCTTCAACTGATTTGACCCTCATTTGACCCTCAATTAGCCATCAATTAGGGTTTGATTCAATTGAATTAGGGTTTGGAATCAATGATCCTTCAACACTAATCAATGCAAGATTAGTTACTTTGAAACCATTGAACCATCATCTAAATTGAACATGACCTGGCCCCAAACGGTCTTGTGGTCGTTTGGATGACCACCAAACGGTCTTGAGACCATTTTCCCATCATATCATCAAAATCCAAGTCAACCAATTAGGGTTTGGATCATTGGATTGATCACCAAATCAGCAATTGATTACATTTTAACTTAGTATCATTGGATCATCAATTGCTTAACCATACTCACCCCTAGACCTCCAAACGGTCTTGGGTGACCTTCAAACGGTCTTGAGACGATTTGGATGAGTTCCAAATGGTATTGAGACCGTTTGGCTCATCCAACCCTTGGATTCTAGTGGAATTTCATCAAGGTTTGGTCTATTGAGTCGATCAACAAATCAGCAATCATTTGCTTTGTAACTTGGTAACTTTGGACCTTCAAATAGGCAACCAGGCTTAACCCTAGACCTCCAAACGGTCTTGAGTGATCCCCAAATGGTTTTGAAACCGTTTGGGCTAATCAACCCAAAATCTCAAATTAACGAATTGGGATTTCAGCACTAATTTCAATTAGGATTTTCCCAATTGATTAACCTTCATCTCATGATTCCTTGGGAATTAATCCATCAAATTTGGTGAGTCATTAACCAACATAATTAGGAACAGTACTATCAAACGGTCAACCCTTGGTCAACTCACTCAAACGGTTTTGAAACTGTTTTCCCAAAAAGTTAAATTAATCAAGCTGAAAAATCAGCACTTAATCCAATTAGGTTTGCCTAATTAATTAGCCTTCAACTCACGATTCCTTGGGATTTAACCCATCAAACTTGGTGAGTCATTAACCAACATAATTGGGAACAGTAATATCAAACGGTCAACCCTTGGTCAACTCACTCAAATGGTTTTGAAACTGTTTGCCCAAAAAGTTAAATTAATCAAGCTGAAAAATCAGCACTTAATCCAATTAGGTTTGCCTATTTGATTAGCCGTCAACTCACGATTCCTTGTGAGTTAACCCATAAACTTTGGTGAGTCATTAACCAACATAATTAGGAACAGTAATCTTAAATGGTCAACCCTTGGTCAACTCACTCAAACGGTTTGGTGAAACCGCATGAGCAATTAACTCAAAACCGTATGAACCATATTTCTTTGGCAAAAGTATCCAATATGATGTCATCATCATCTACCTTCGTCCCTGAAGTTCTAACAACTTATGATTTCAAGAATTAACCATTTTCAACCAGCAATTAAACAAGATAATGAAGGAATCATTGAAATTGCAAGATTAATGGTTGAATAAAAATGAAAAAGGGTTCAAGTTATAAAACCCGCCTCCAATTGTGCTTCCAAGCTCCAAGCTCACGTAAACAATGGTGGATGCAACTCCTTTCACCATTCCAAGGCTCGTCCTCATGGTTTGAGTGAAAAGGAATGGTTAGAATTGAAGAGGAGATCGAAATAGGAAGAAATCCATAATTTATTTTTGATTTCCACCATGGAATCATGAAGAACGAGGATCAAAGGCTTACCAACAGGTTGGGGACGTGCTACCTGCTGTCCTTAGCCTTCTTGGTCAGTTTTGCAAGCAAGGGGAAGAAAGGAAATCCGAAAAAGTCCTTAGGTGGGTTGGAAAAAGGCTCTTTTATAAGGGAATTGATGAAAGAGAAAATGTTTAATTAAAATTCAATTAATTCCAAAAATGGTACCACCTCTTCCTCCTTGGTTTTCTTGCATTCAAAGGAAACTCAAAGCCACCAAAATCCCTTCCATTATTCATGGATTAAGGGAAAATAAAATAAGCACCTTAATCCATTATAATACTAATATATATTTTTGAATGGGAATTCTTTTCCTTATAATAAGGTGAGTGGAATTTCACCTCCTCAAGATATTTTCGGCCCTTGCAAACCTCAAGGACGTTCACACACACCTCTGAATTCCACCAAATTAATTTTGGTTGAAGGCCCTTGAATTATTTTATTTATTTTTGCATTAATATTTCTATTATGCTTAAATCTTGATTATTTTAATATCAAGATTCTCTCTCCTCCAACTTAATTCAAATGAGACGCCCCTCTCATTTTCTTTGCTCTACATGATGCCAAGAAACATTAGGGACCTTATTGAAGTGGTAAATTACATATTGCACCCTAAGTTTTGGGTAAATTGCATATTACTCCAAAACTAGGTTTTCATGCACATACAATGCTTTATCAGCTCTTTCTTGGTATTCAGGCTTCCATAAGCCATACCTCAACATCATTTTCACTCTCATGATGCTTCAACACATGAGGAACATATTATCATGCACAATTTGCACTTAAACCCCTCAACCTGGGTAATTTTCACTTTAGTCCAAAACAAGCAAACATTGCTTCAACATTGTCCAAACATGACCAAAGTTGAAACATAAGTTCCTCATGAGCCCTAATTACTTTTCACAAGATGAGATTAAACATTTAATCATCTTTCTTAATCAAAACACCTAGGGTTAAAGTATAACCCAGGTCAGGGATGTTACAAAAATGAATAAGATTCCATATGAATTATGGAAAGAATATCCTCCTAATTTGAAATATCTCAAGGTGTGGGGTTGTTTAGATAAGGTTTTTTAACTTAACCTAAGAAACAAAAATTGGGATCTAGAACTCTGGATGGTATTTTCATAGGTTATTCTCAAAATAGATGTCATATAGATTCTTGGTTCTTAGAAGTAACAACAATATTTTAGAACCTAATACGATTGTTGAATCTAGAAATGTTGAATTTTTTAGCATATATTTCCTATGAAAACTCCATTGAAAATTTTGTCTAATTCTTCAAATGAAATTGTAGAGAATATCCCAACTGTATCCAATACTAATGTTATTTTAGAACATGATGATGTAGAACCTAGAAGTTCCACTAGGATGAGGAAGGAAAAGAATCTTGGTGATGACTTCTATTCCTTTATTGTGGATATGACCCTCAATCTTATAATGGTGTTATCAATTCATCTGATTCCTCATTATGGAAGGAATCAATTAATAGTGAGATTGAATCTATATTATCTAATCACACTTGGGAATTAGGGGATCTTCCACTAGGTATCAAACTCATAAGATGTAAATGGATATTTAAAAGAAAATTAAAAACTAATGAGACTATAGATAAATACAAAGCCCGATTACTTGCCAAGGTATATAAACAACAAAAGGTATATAAGCCCGATTAGTATTTTCCTTCTATAATTAGAATCTCTTCAATCGAAATTTAATTGCTTTGGCATCTCTTAAGAAATAAAATATACAACAAATGGATGTAAAAATGTCTTTCTTGAATGGAGATTTAGATGAAGAAATTTATTTGGATCAACCAGAAGGTTACATTCTTCCAAAAAGAACATATGGTATGCATACTAATCAAATATCTCTATGGCTTGAAATAAGCATCTAAACAATGTAATGTGAAATTTTATAAAGTCATTGAATCATATGGGTTTCATATAAATGAAGGAGATAAATGTATATATTCAAAATTTGATAACCAAGGTTGTTTTATTATATGTCTTTATGTGGATGACATGCTTATTGTTGGCACTAATAATGATATCATAATTAGTAGAAAAGATTTCTTAGATTCTAATTTTAACATGAAAGATATGGGAGAAGTAGATCTAATTTTGGGAATTAAACTTCTTAATAGTGATGATTGCATCATGCTCTCTCAAGAACATTATGTTGAGAAATCTTCAAAATATTTTCAATGTTTGATTGTAAGAGTTAGCACACATTTTAATTCTAATTGTAATCTTAAGAAAAATAAAATTACTAGTATCCAACAAGTTAAATATAAGCAATTAATTAGAATCCTGATGTACTTAATGAATTGAACTCATCAAGATCTATCATATGCAGTGGGGAGATTAAGTAGATATACTCAAAATCCTAACAAAGACTGTTGGGATTCTCTACATAGCATTTTAAGATGCCTAAAAGACACAATTAATCATGGATAGATTTTTTGTGGATCTCCAAATGTACTATAAGGATATTGTGATTCCAATTGGATTTGTTATTCAAATGAATTGAAATATGCAAATGGCTATATCTTCACCATGGGTGGAGGTGTTGTGTCTTAAAAATCCACCAAGAAAACATACATAGCTCTTTCCACTGCAGAATCTGAGTTTATTGCCTTAGAAAAGTCTGGAACTAAAGTCGAGTGGTTAAGACATGTTCTATTAGATCTTCCCATTTTGGAGAAACCTTCTCCACCAATGTTTATACACTGTAATAATCAAGCTTCCATAACAAGAGCTAAAAAAAAGTTTATAATGTGAAGAGTAGACATATTCATCTACTCCATAATATTGTGAGGCATCTTATACATGATAGTATAATCTTAATGGATTATGTAAAGTCAAAGTTAAACTTGGTTGATCCTCTGATGAAGCCATTAAGTTAGATACTAGTGAGTAGTACATAGAGGAGAATGGGACTATGCCCATGCCATAAGTCAAAGTGATGGGTACCCAACCTTAATGAATGGTGATCTAGAGAAGGAAATTCAATGGGAAAAACTAAGTCACCCAATGACTCAATGTATTGTAATATTTGTATCTCATTCAAATAATGTAAATAATAATTTGTAGTGATTAAGTTTAATATATTTTCTTAATGGATTTCATAACCATTGATAGTGGTGTATATAAATGCAATATATACTTGATGAAAGTCCAACTATATGAGTGTTGAGGGATCCATCCTATTGAGATTTGGGCAGATCTCTAGAGCACTCATGAATATTCCTAGTAGGTGCATGGTCTTAACGTGACAAATCGTAAGAATGGAAATTGATTTCATAAATGTCATGCGAGTGATGAACCTCTAACCAGATAAAATGGGAATTGGTTCGAGAACATAGTTCTACCAATGATCTATAGATTACTTACATCTACTCTATGCTTTGGTTCAAAGAACTTAGTTCTACTAAAGTTTATGTATGTAATTTGTATAAGTTCTTCTATTAATTTAGTCAAAATTATTTTTTTTTGTTTCAATATAGTGGGGGTTATTGTGTTTTTTGTGGTATTTCAAACCAAAAGGCATTGGGTTCACTCTCACCTTGGGAAATTTTGAAACTTCCCTCCTCCTTATATATGAGTTCTTATCCATAGAGTATTTGAGGAACACAATAGGATATGGGCTTTGCACGTGCATAGTGGGGCAGCCCAGTTGGATTTGTGTAGGGCCAATCTAGAAACTCATTAATCAGGTGTGTCGGTGCATGTCGCATCTCACGCGCAGGAGAGGTGCAAATCCCACCTTCGAGGGTAGATTGTGTGGGCACGACCCCAACTTACTTTTGCCTCTTAGTTCACTGAATGATTGTTTTGTTCTGCATTTTTGTCATTACCTCCAACATTGTTTGAGTGATCATTGAAAGAACAATCAAGTGTTATTCGTCGGAGACTGTGACTTGCGAGTGTAAACATCGCTTCTCCAAACGTTATTGTATCCTGGGAGAGTGGCCGCCACTTTTACTACCACACATACATTCATCGTTGAGTAAGGCGGGAATACTCTTAAGTATAGTGCATACTTGCATGCCTCAGAGAGTCCGATATCATTTCTTATTTACAATTCTCTTACTTATATCCACCAAAACAACATGAAGATGTAGAGAGGGACAAATATGCCCTTCCTAACAAATACTATTGGTGAGGAAACCCCATGTTTCGGTCACTAATTATATATAATAATTTTTCTTGTTCATTGTAATTATATATTATATAAGAGTTACAACGAGATGAAAAATAGACACAACAAGTTGCACCACCAACTGCAAGCATGGCTTATTACCATAGACTTGTTGAATATCAGAGTTATCTGCAGCCATTGTTGCTAGGTTTGACTGTTCCAAAACTTATTACAATGGGATGCCTGATGTAGACTATATCCTAGTGCCATGTGAGATTATTTTACCTATTTTGCAATGTTGGAGAGTCAGTGATTACCATGGCCATTTTAAAACTGAGCATAGGTGATATTTTTTGGAACATGAAGACAATGACACTAAAACCAAACAAAGTTCTTTTTTTTCATGTCTTCATTTTTTAATATTGGATCGTTCTCATATACATTTTGTGAAAGAGGCTTGTAGAAAAGGAATCTTCCCCAAAAACAACCTAGTGTATTGATATTCTCTCTAAAGAATAACTCATTTCCTGAGTTATGCAACATTCTAGCTTGATCATTCAAGAATATTTTATTTTACCAATTAATTGGGTTTTCTTTAGATTATTTGCATGCTCAAATTACTGAAACAAAATTCTAAATACTTAAGCATATTTTACACTTTATTAATGATTTATGTAAGCCTTTCCATTTGAAGTGATTGTAATGCAAACTCTTATTACATGATGAAACTTCTAGACAACAATATGTCTAATGTGATGCAACTCACAGTCACATTGCCATTAGAAAGAAGGAAAAAGACATCTCTTGCATAGTTTGTCGACCAACATATTGTAAGAAATTTTCCTCCCAAAAATGTACAAAATAACATGGAATTATATATTTGTTTGTTAGGAATTGTGGTGAAAAAGTTATGATATTCAACAAAATTGATGAGACAAAATATAACGTGAAAAAATCTCCCCAATATCAGAACAAAAAAATCATATGGCTATGACGACTAACAAGCACTATGTACTTAATATTACAACTCCTACTATCTATATTTA
Source organism: Alisma plantago-aquatica (assembly GCA_963693085.1). Taxonomy (NCBI): domain Eukaryota; kingdom Viridiplantae; phylum Streptophyta; class Magnoliopsida; order Alismatales; family Alismataceae; genus Alisma; species Alisma plantago-aquatica. The sequence continues at coordinate 315,883,674 of OY856409.1, forward strand.
ATTATCCATAAATTTGAGAAGCTTCTCTAGTCAAGAATAAAGATAAGGATAAGAGATTAACACCCCAAGCTTATAAACCTATCTATCAAACTTTTTCTCTTCACGATATCATTACCACTGCTTGTGGGATGAGACACACACTTGTGTCCTTTCTTGATGTCGCTATGACTGCTGAATGGGTCATCTCTACTAGTGGCGAGGTCGCCTACCTCTCTATTTCTTGCGATACTTATTCTAGTTTCCTCCTCCAACTACAACTCTTATGTATCACTTCAAACAAGAATCTCTCTCTTCCTAAGGGAGTAGTTGTACTTCCTCTGCTGATCAGACTGACCATTGCCATTATTAAAGCACCAACAATGTACCCTTGAATGCCAAACATTACTCCACTTTAAGGTAATGTCACTGGCCCTCTCTTATCCACAAAAGATCTCCAATAATTGTTCATTTTCTCTAACTCTCCTATCATAAAAGTTACCAAAAACAAAAACTAGTGGATGATCTCAATGGCCTCCCACTTGGCCTTTCTTTATAGGCCTCCATGTGTTGTGATTGCAATTAGGAATCTTAGTTTGAATTCTAGTCCAATTTGACAATAATGCATGTTGCACACTGGGAGCCATCTTCTTTCCTTTTTTATTAACTCCCATTAGTATTAGCAACACACAATACAAAGTCCTATTAAGTCCAAATCCAAATAGGATATGGGTCAGAACCTTCCTTTTCCAACAATCCTCCCCTTCATCTCATGAGGGAGACTTTCTCTTCAGTAGTCTTCTAGAGTACAATATGGACTCCATCACCACCTGTGATGGATTTCCACATGTGGTCATTCTCCACATATATTACAACATCCTGTCATTATCACCCATCATCTTGAAGTCTCATACTCACTTCACTTTGTTCCCAGACAAGTTAGAGAAAGTATCTTGATAGCGTCCACTCCCACTAACCTATCATTCAAGCTATCCTAGATGAAAAATGTCTTTCTGACCTTCTGTATCAAGGCTTAGAAATCCTATATTGAAGCTCCTCCTATCTGTGTATCTCCTCATCAAGTGACATATCCTCCGCTCTAGATATAATAGATAAATAGTCACTGCATTGCCCTTCTTCCTCACATAAGCATTGTCCAGAAGAAGGTTTAGAGTGACCTTTCCAGACTAGAATTAATCATCTATCATCTCCTAGTTCTTGTAGAGATTCACCTTTACCCTTTCTAATGGAGATTCACCTTTGTACCCTTTCTAACATCATTGAGAGAATTTCACAGGTCAGACTTACGGCTATCTGTAGGACACCTTCCTAGTCCTCCTCTATTTCATCGTCTTTGAATTGGCTTTGATTTCTTGACTTCATGCACCTTATCTTTGTGCACTTCAAATGTGGTCATGTGAGCTATCACCAAGACCTCTTCTCACCTTCCACATTTCAATGCCAAACCCTAGATGATATATCTTCCTATCTAATAACGAAGTATAAATTACACTATTAGTATGATGGACATTATTGATCATGGTAGTACAATGAAAACCTATTTTGATGGAACAATCATCAATTCAAATGATCATTATGTATCTAGCATTCCACATCCTCACATTGCCAAAGTTAATGCATCTAGAACTTGTTATGAAATGTATAGTGACACATCACTCATGTGTCAATAGACCACTCAACATCATCCTTTGTGTTCAAGCACTACTATTGGAAAGTCAATATTAGATCCTCCATAATGGAAACTATATTGTCCTATTTATCATCCTCTTATTCTTTGACAATTTCTTGCCATACCTTCTTTAATATCTTACATCCTTTTTGAAGTGTCCAAATTCTATGCAATAGTAACACACCTTCCTCCTTGACTGTTACTTTTCATAAATTTGAACTATGATTGCGACTCTGACTTATTCTTGTACCTTTAATCTATAGTATTGGACTTGAAGAATCATATCTTCCACAACGTATTCCGTATTTTTCTTTACACATAATCAAATCTTGGATACTATCAAGATTAAGCTTCATGCTTCCTAATGAACTAGTGATTGCTATCACCGTGGAGACCAACTCCAGGGACAAGAGGAAAATAAAGGCTTTAGATTCATCATCGAACTCGATCTGCATAGTGTTGACATGCATATTATGGCATTTGAATCATTGATGTGATCAACTTCTGAGGCTCCTTTGCTCATCTTTAGGTTAAGTAAGCAATGCATCAAATATACCTCATTTGGAATAGTTGGATTTTTGCACATATTTGATAGTGTCTTAAAAAGTCCCAGAATCATCTTCTCAATGGCATTGCTAAATGCAAAATTCCACATCAATGTCAACCTGCCCCCCCAAGTTCCTTGCTTTTAAGGAGATCCCAGTCCCCTGCTTCATATGTTCAAGTTTAGTCCCATCCATACATTGATGCAATTTATTCTAGTGTAGATAATCTTGAATTCACACCTCCCAAAATATGAAATCTTTGCCATTAACCTTTTTGATGTGAGCTTTCCCACCTTTAGATACCCAATCATCCACTACAACCTTCAAACCTTCATCTAGTAATAGGTGTTAGGAATTGTTCTGGGAAAGTGATAATATTCTATAAAACTATAGGTGCAAGATTTAATGTAGAAAACTCTCCAAAATATGGGAAGAGAAAACCACGAGACAATATCAGTCAACAAAAATTATGCAATCAAGATTACAACTCACACTGCCTAGACATAATCAACCTATATTTGAGAAGCTCCCCCACTTTATAACAATGATAAGTAAGAAGAGAATCAAACCTGAAGTGACAAAACCTTTTACTTACCCTTTACTCCTCATGGGACCACTATCATTATTGTGGACCAGACACATGCCTTTGTCCTTTCTTGATGCCACTTCGACCATTGATCGAGCCATATTTTCTTGTGATGTGGTTGCCTACCTTGATGTTAATTGTGGTACTTGTTCTAGTTGGATCCTCCAACTATAACTCTGATGTTATGCTGCCAACCAAAAGTTCCACTCAGAGAGAGCATGTGTACATCCTTATTTGTTGAAAAATGCATGTGTTGTAGTCAGAGACCCAATAATGTTCCCTCCACTGTCAACCACTACTTCACCTCAGGGAAAAATATTTTCCCCTCTCTTATCCTCAAGAGAGATCACAATTTTTTTTCGTTCTCTGTCTCTTCTACTACATAATGTACCAATGGTAAACAACTAGTGGGATGAACTCCATCGCCTTCCATATGGTCTCTATTTTTAGGCCTCCATGCCATGTGGTTGCAACTAGGAATCCCAATTAAAATCCCAACCAATTCCAATCAGTGAAACTTGATGCACACTGGAAGCCTTCTTATTTCCTTTTGGATTGGATTCAAATTAGGATTAGAAACATATAAGGCTAACTACTGTTAAGTCCAAATTTCAAATAGGAGATTGGATGGAACCTTCCTAGTCCAACAATCCCCTCCGACAACACATGATGGAAACTGTCTTCAACATTCACCCACAATAGTGTATGGACTCCATAAACACATGTGATGGATTTTGATATGTGTCCAGTCTCCTCAAAGATGTCAACATCCTATCATTTTCAACCATCATCTTCAAATCCCAACCTGACTTCACTTTGCTCCTAGAAAACTAAGAAGAAGAATCTTGGAAGTACTACTTCTCTCTCCGTGTCTACACCTAGAATTTTTTTTGCTCCCTTTAACTAGTTATTTGATCCATTTGAATGAAAAATGTGTTTCTGACCTTCTGTAGAAAGTCTATGACACATCTGTTGTCACTACTTTTGTCAATGTAACTTCTTATTAAGGGCTTGACCCTCCACTCTAGATTTAGTCGCTAAACATTCAATGCATTGCCCTTCTTCCTCACATATGTGCTACTTGAATAAGGGTTTGGGACGACCTTGTCTCAATGGGAGCCATTGTGACACACCTCCTAGTGCTTGTAGAAATGCAACTTTGTACCCTTTCCAACATCATTGAGTGAATTTCATAGCTCAGACCTGTGGCTATCTGTGTGACTATTTTTAGTCCTTCTTGATTCTATCTCCTTACCGTAGGTGTAGACTTCTTTACTTCATGAACCTTGTCATTGTGCATTTTGAATGTGGTTTTTATTGACTGTAGAATAATCTGCATCCACCTATCACCAAACACCTTTTTTCACCTTGCAAGTTCCACGGATGAACCGAAGATGATATATTTTCCAATCTAATAACAAACCAGAAAGTAAATTGAGCCTTACGTCTAGAACATGAGAACACCCTTGAGTGTGATAGTACACCCAACATATGTTGTGATACAAGCATCTTAGATCTCAATGATCTTTGAGTATCTAGCATTTCCCATATTCACTTTGCAAAAGTTTCTTATCTATATCTATGAAGAATTTTCTAAGAGATGCAACATGACACGTAGCTCCTGTGTCTATGACCCACTCAAAATCATCATTTGCATTCAGGCACTACTCTTGGACCATCAATATCACATACTCTACAATGACAATTGTGTTCAGTTGGTCATCATCCTCATATTCTTTGGCAATTTTTAGTTACACCTTCTTCAACATCTTGAAATCCTTGAAGTGTTCAACTTTCCATAAAAGTAACATTGTTTCCTGCTTGGATTTGACTTTCACAATCCAACCATGATTGAAACTTTGACTTATTCTTCTACTTTGGTGAATAGTAATGAACCTAAAGAATCAACTCTTCACATTCCCTTTTGACGGTATCTTCATTCATAATCAAATTTGGGATATCTTCAAGCTTCAACTTTATGCTTCATGACGAATGATTGATAATTGTCTTTGTAGAAGACCAACACTTGAGCAAAAGAGGAAAGTAAATATAGGTTTCAACTTCATCTTCGAACTTGATCTTCATAGATTTGATCAGATAATTATGACATTGAACTCGTTGATGTGGTCATGCATCGAGCCTCCTTCTTTCATATTTAGGTTGAATAAGAGACACATCAAATACATCTTGTTTGTAGTAGTTGATTTTTTGTGCATATTTCATAATGTCTTTAGAAGTCCTACAATCATCTTTTCATTGGTAATGTTGAATGCAACATAATGCGCCTGATGTATATGATTTCTCTACCAAAATTGGGGCTTATTTAGGCATGATGTATGGATAATTTCTCTCATATTCATTTCTTTTATGATTTTTTAGTTAAATCACCTAAAATAGCTCTCATCAATATTATCCATTCTAATGTATTTATGCCAAAATTGTTTTATGTTAGTCTTTACCAAATATAGTGTTGCTTTATTGCAGACATGACTGAGTCAAAATAGGAGAAAGTCAGTACAACTAACTTTTGTTGGTGGCACTGACATGAAAGGTAAGGATCTGAAAAAGAACAACCGAGGAGTGAAAATGCTAATAAGCATATCGGTACCACTAAGCGAAGTTGGTGGCACTAAGATTTGGATCCCTAATTTGCATTAAAGGTGAAGAGTCAGTGGCACTGTGTCGGTGGTACAACCTTAGGTCGATAGCACCAACATTTGTCTGATGACCAAGATCAAACAAAGGCTCATCTGACGATCTATAACCAAGTGGTGCCCTAATTCATCTTTGATAAACAAAAGGGGAACACTCATCTAGAGGAATCTCATTTTAGACATCTCACCCATGGACAAGGCATCTCAACCAAAGGCTCTATCCCACTAGTCCTCCTTAGAGGAACCAAAGCCCAAGAAGTAGGAGAGGATGAGTCTAGAGCAACCTTTTTGGATTTTTCTATGGTTTGCTTATCTTCCTCCCTTCTTCTAATTCTTGGTTGAGTATGTGGGGATAAACATCCATTATTTAGGACCTAAGGGTAACCTAGTGTTAATTCTATACATGTTCATATTTTGATTCAATATTATATAATATTTTACTTCATATTTTCACAACCAAAAGGCTTAACTACCTTATTTATTCTTGATCACCATAAGTTTGTAATGGAATGTTTATCTATTGTGAAAGTGTCTTTAGCAGTTAGAAAATTCATTACCATCATAATCAATAACCAGTTGAGAAATTGAACTAACCACTATGAATTAATAGTCTAATGATACCTCTTATCATTTAGTCTCTTATATTACTACTGCAAAAGTGGATTAACAACTACGCTAAACAGTGTTCTGTGACATCAAAGTCGGTAATAGAAATTACATATGCTTAATATAAGGAAGAAAAATAAAGTTATGTTGATCTAAAATAATGGATATATAGGTTGAAACCTTGGTGGAACTCTATATCCTAATAATTCATCCATGTTATCATTGATAAAGTTTACTTTCTGCATTTCTTTTTAAGTTCAATTTCTTAGTTTTTAATCACCAATCAACTCCTTTGTTAGACTTATCTGATTTGTTTCATCTAGTAGTAGTTTCTAACTAACCCAATTCCATTAGTTTAACAATCAAGCCTCGTTGAATATCTTTACTACTCTGGCATATACACTTACATTTAACACACACAATTAAGGTGTGCCCAATTTTTTGTACCATTGTCAGGAAGCTGGAAATTCTAGCACTACTAGTGTTGGAACCAGCCCCTTTAGGCCAATCCATCTTTTTTGTTAATTTCTTTTTTAGTTAAGAATTTATTATAATATATGTTTATCTTTGATTAGTTTTCTATGATTATCATAATCTATTTTTCCTTTCATGTTTTTCTTTGTAGTCCACACACTGACTATGGACCATGACAAGTCTTCTAAACTGCCACCTAAGAGAAATCCAAAAGTTGAGCAGGAGGCTATTCTAGAAAAATCAATTATAGAACCGGAATACATGTTTGACCATGAGGAAAATAATGATGATTTTAAGGTATTAGACGATGAGAAAACTGTATGGGAATATATCAAAGTCTCATATGTTATTATATAATTGGGTCATAAAGAGGCTAGCAGTCAATGTGGGAGGTTATAAGATAGATCCCAATGTTGCTGCACTTATAAAGTCACAAGCTTTCCATGGGCAGAATAATGAGGAACCCGTGAAACATATAAATGGTTATGTGGAAAGTTGTGACATGATTAAAATAGATTGTGTCCATGCCACTGCCACCTATCTATAACCATTTCCATATTCTTTGATAGATAGGCCTAAAAGATTTAAGTATTTATTATGAATTAATAGGATCTTGGGAGGAAATGGTAGATGTGTACCTTGAAAAATACTTCCCCCCTCAAAAGATAAGAATTTGGTTAATAAAATCTATGGGTTCAAACAAATTTCTAATGAGTCTTATTTATATGCATATTAAAGATTTCAACATATCTTAAGGAAAGTATCACACATGGGATTGATTTGTGTGAACAAGCCAAAACTTTTTATGATGGGTTGCACACAGGAGAACAAGCCACACTTGATAGCATTGGTGCATGATTCTTTTTTAATAATATACCTAATAAATGCCATGAGATCTTGAGAAATAAGGCCAGAAACTAGTCATGGGGTGAAGAGCGTGAATGCACCACCTCTGCCAAAAGTACCAAAAATCACATGAAGTTATAGAACTCAAAACTCGAGTGGACGAGTTGAAAAGAAAGTTTATAAAGAAGAATTCACTCTCATTAGGAAGGAAGAATATTACAATATATGCAACAACTCAATAGAAGGAATAAGTTATCTTCAAGAAACAATATGAAGATTTCCTGTAAAGATCCCAATAACTTTTAATATGACCCATCATATGCAGAATAACACCAATACTAGGGTCCTAGACAATTACAGTAGGAGCAAGGCCCAAAATAAGATGATGACTTAAGGGATATCTAGGGAAAATGTAAATAAAACTGGGGAATATTGAGAAGTTTGATAGGGAGAGGTAAAAATGGAAGCTCAACTTAAGGGCTTGGAAACTCAATTGACACAAGTAGAATCAGATGTGGCAAAATTGAAGAAACCTTCTCAAATAGGTTTTTTGGGTAACACCGAGAGGGTACATCAAAATTACCAAGATAATAATTTTTTTGTCTATGAAAAAATGGATATATCACAAATTTTTTGAGAAAGTGTGCATTTCAAAATACACTTGTAACCTAAATTTGTCACGATGCACATAGTCATTTGAACCCCAACCCTTGGGATTTGATGCTTGGATGAAGGGGTTGTGGGAAGACATATAAAAAGAGGTGATCCTTTCATAGGTGCAAGTATCACCCAGCGAGGAGCACACAAAGAAAAACAAAGAAGTTTCCAATCACTCCTCAAGTTTAAGATATGGTGCTTATATATCAAGAACAAGTGAAGCCTCTATTGCATAGTGGAATAGTCATGAAGAAATATTGGTAAATGTAGATAAATTCATGTACCTGATTGACTTTTTGATAATAGATATGCCCAAAAAGAAAGGATCATAATTACTCTTAGATGTACCATTCCAAGCATGGTAGGTGTAATCATTTCCATGGGTTGTGGATACTTGGTTATGGGGACAAGAAATGCCAGGGTGGAATTCTGACTACCAAATTAGGCTTCATCACCAACTCATGATAACCCAAGATAGATGTTTAAATAATTTTTGAGACTAGGACATTAAATAAAAATAGTTTGTGGGAGGCAACCCACATATTTTATTATTTTCTCATTTAGTAGTTATTGCATTCTTACATTTCTAGTTTAGTTAAACTTTGACGATGCATGATGAGTGTATTTGGTGTGAGAAAACATGGAGAGGTTGTACTAACAACTCAAATTAATTGATTTGCAATGGTTGCTTTCAACATGAGTAAGACAGGGGTACAATCTCAGGTCAATACCAATGAGATAAGGGAAGAGTGTGATCTGTGTCCTCGGATCCAATGGGCACATGTATGCAAATCTAATGTTGAGTGAACAACCTATGCATGGATTTCCACAGTACTTACATAGATCAGAGTCATCGATATCAATGTCTGATATCGATATATCACACACATAAGAGTGAGTATTAGTACCATCGACTCAAGCTGGTGGCACCAACTTTTAAGTGGAGGGCACCTCTTCTCCTGTATAAGGAGGATAAATTCATTTACATTCCTCACATTTAGGCATTGCACTCCTCAAAAACTCCTTTACAAACTTCTATGAGTGAATCTATGGAAAGAAACCTCTTCACTAACTTCTCATCCTTCCCTTCTTTCTACAATGATGAAGAGCTTGCGACCCTAACAAGAAGCATCTTCCTCAACAGTAGCATCTTCCCAACTTCATCCTAGACCATGACTTGAAATAGAGACTAGTGCGTAGAGAAAAAGATATGCCTAGCTTGTAAATTACGACTTTGAAGCTACTCTGTATGGTGACATAGCCTTCATCGCACATGTGGGCTTCACCAAAAGCTTATGCAGGGCATGCACAACAACCGGGGATGGATTCCATTGACCTCTTCCTAGGGGGATTGTCAACATATAGGGAGATTACATTGGAATTGTTACCAACCATGGAGGTGTGTTTCTTAAGACAACACACGTGTGACTGTGAGATGGTCTACATGAAGTTCAGGCTTTACAAAAACCTCTAATACCTTATTTCAGAGGCTATCAATTCCATATTTTCAGGTAGGTGAAGCACATAATGCAATGTTGTCCTAAAGATTTCAGTCGCTCCGTTGCATGGAGTAAACTCACAACAACATCGGTCCTTGACAAGGTCAAGTGGTACAATTCTATCATCTTTGATATCGAGTAGCTCTTTTCCAAAATTCTTCATTGACTCTTGACAAACACCATGTTGTCCAGTTCCACTCAAGGGCAAGGGAAGGTCTAAGCTACAACCTATTCACACTTGGGGCATTCCTTTTGGTGGGAAAGAGAAGATCAACTTGGGTGCATTGTTCCTTTGATATGCACACTCGGTATCCAAATATGAGAAGAGGAAGCTGCCAATCCATCTTGATAGTCTCATCATGAGAGTAGCCATTGTTTTCAATCTTGATCTTTCCTGTCTACAACCCATGGAGTTAAAGGGTAATCTTGACTTCAAGAAATTTTCTGTAATTCCAAGATTTTGATTGGATTGACGGTAGGATCCATGCATTCTCCAAAATGGGCGTAAGGGAATTTCCATACCCCATATACAACATCATCAACCTTGATCATCTGTGATGGCCAAATGATGACTTGAGAGTAATAGACCAGAAGGAGTACACGGACAAGGAGGTTGGTGAGGACAATGATGATGAGATCGAGGTGGCAGTGGTTCTACTCTGAGGGACTCATAGGATGCCACGCCATAGGCCGCATGCCTATGGAACCTCACCTTCTGCCTCAAAACCATCCTCTCTACAATCACTACTAGAGGCAGGGCCAATTCTTGGACTACACACAACCACCACCCATGTTGTCCGACCCACCCAGTTCATTGGCACATTCTATCCACAAGTCCTTAACATGCCACCTAGAGCATTCTATCCCCTTGGAGCTTGAATCCTCTAGTACACCAATTCCATCTCTGAATTCTTTTTTCTAATAGTGAGGAAATTGTCAGAATCATGCTTAGTGGTGTATGGAATAGGATTTGTCTTGCATATATCTATATTGCATCAATATGTTGTATTTTTTGTTTTTACTTACATCTTGTTTGCTTTTGCATCTTAGCTTGTTTTTTCTTTCTACTTTACAATTTTCAATTTCTTACATGTATTTACATCTATCCAATGTAAAAAGTGGATTAGAAATATACTCAAATGAATTACTAGAAGTTATTGATCTCTAATTACTATTTATATTTTCAATTTGATCTTTCCTCTTTAAGATTACTCAACGTGATTAATGAGGGAATTAGTCAATTCAGAAACATAAGCGACAAATTTAGCATATACTTCTACCCTTGATTTTTTTGATTGAAGATGATGTTTGAGTCAAATATAACCAAGCACTATCATGACCAATTGTGTTAATTCATAAAATGGTTTTGGGTCATCCTCACACATGAATTAATAGAAGAGAGACGTATCATGGTTCGGAATCATGTGTAGCTCTTAATCACTTGTTCACATCCACCCTCATCTCACTTTAGTTCATTACCACCGTAGACTTCATACTTGATTTAAGTTATTTTATCTTAAATTGCATCTCATCATGATAGGTAGCATATAGTTTAGCCTTGCCACTACTACAGAAACAACATTCAGTGTCGCTTTTCTGGGCGTCAGTTCTTTAGGATAACCGACGCCTAAAATATTAGACGTCGGTTATTTAGGCAAACCGACGTCTATATTCGAAGACCAGCCAGACACGGGTACCGCTTTGAATACAACATCGGTTGTTAATAACAAACCGACGCCTAAATTTGCCCACGAAATCCAATTTTCACGCAAAAAAAAGTGTCACTTTAAGCGTCGGTTATGTAGATAGAAATCGATGCCTATGTGTGATGAAAATTTGCACGAAAAGTGTCACTTTCAGCGTCGGTTATCCTTTGATAACCGACGCTGAAAGTGGTTCCCGCCAAACAATTTTGTGTAAATATTGTCCAATTGGACGTCGGTTGTTTCAAACAACCGACGATAAAGATGTTTAGGCGTCAGTTGTTTCAAACAACCGACGCTATTTGGGAACTTAATATCCCACGATCGTCTGACTCTTCCCCTTTCTTCTATTTCATCGTGAGCCGATTTCCCTTTTCTTCTCTACTGTCGCCCGACCACGCCGCCGATTTCTCCTCCACGAAAGCTCCTTCTTCCTCCACGACAGTGCCGCCGCACCCCCTTCTCCGCCGCCACTGCTGCTGCCTTCTTCCCCTTCTCTGCGCCCCCTTCTCTGCCGCACCCCCTTCTCCGCCACCACTGCTGCTCCAACGCCTGAGATTAGGTGCTCCAGTGCCGCCACTCCTGAGATTAGGTGCTCCTCCACCGCCGCCGTGCCGCCGCAACCATCTTCTCCAGCCTCACTGCTAGCTGCTCCTCCACCGACGTCACTGCTAGCTACTCCTCCAGCCAGAGCCACCGGAGCCTCTGCCTTCTTCCCTTTGACAAGGTTGGTCCTTCTCTACTTTTTTTCATCGATTATATTCTTGTGATAAAAATGCATTATATGTATTTAATTAGAGTTGGAATTATGTATAAATTATAATATGTTTTTGTCCCAAATCTAATTATATTAAAATGATTGTATGAACATGCATATATGTAACTATGTATTTTATTGAAATTTAAAATTATTTGTAAAGAATGACAACATACATGTATTTGTTGGCCTAGAAACCCGTCTAAGATTTACTCATTAGGAGTAAATCTTGGATAGTCCCCGGTTTGGGACTGTTCTTGAACACCTAATCTCACTTAGGATGTAAGTGTGTAATGTGTATTGGGTTTTCGAGAAAATTTTGGCAGCATTTCCCCGTTTGTTCTCTAAGTACATATGTACTTAGAGAACAACGGGGAAATGCTGCCGAAATTTTCTTGAATGCCCAATACACATTATATACTTACTAGTGAGATTAGGTGTTCAAGGATGGGATAGGTGGTATACATTTATTATATATAAGAATGACATCAAATGTGTTTGTTGGCCTAGAAACCCGTCCAAGATTGACTCATTAGGAGTAAATCTTGGATAGTCCCCAATTTGGGACTGTTCTTGAACACCTAATCTCACTTAGGATGTAAGTGTATAATGTGTATTGGTTTTTCGAGAAAATTTCGGCAGCATTTCCCCATTTGTTCTCTAAGTACATATGTACTTAGAGAACAGTGGGGAAATGCTGCCGAAATTTTCTCGAAAACCCAATACACATTATACACTTACTAGTGAGATTAGGTGTTCAAGGATGGGATAGGTGGTACACATTTATTATATATAAGAATGACATCAAATGTGTTAATTTGTTGGCCTAGAAACCCGTCCAAGATTGACTCATTAGGAGTAAATCTTGGATAGTCCCCGGTTTGGGACTGTTCTTGAACACCTAATCTCACTTAGGATGTAAGTGTATAATGTGTATTGGGTTTTCGAGAAAATTTCGGTAGAATTTCCCCGTGTGTTCTCTAAGTACATATGTACTTAGAGAACAGTGGGGAAATGCTGCCGAAATTTTCTTGAAAACCCAATACACATTATACACTTAGTAGTGAGATTAGGTGTTCAAGGATGGGATAGGTGGTACACATTTATTATATATAAGAATGACATCAAATGTGTTTGTTGGCCTAGAAACCCGTCTAAGATTGACTCATTAGGAGTAAATCTTGGATAGTCCCTCATTTGGGACTGTTCTTGAACACCTAATCTCACTTAGGATAGGTGGTACACATTTATTATATATAAGAATGACATCACATTATACACTTAGGATGTAAGTGTATACCCTAATCTTTTCCTAATATATACTTGTTTCCTAATATATACTTGTTTTCTCTTTGATCATAGAATGGATAGATCATGGATGTCCATTCGTAATCATTGCACCCCAGAGTTTATATCTGGTCTTGATCAGTTTATCAGATTTGCCGAGGAACATAGGAAAAAACCTACAGATAGGTTCTACTGTCCATGTAGGCATTGCGGTAACAACTTGAAAGTCAACACTGGTGAGGAAATGAAAAGTCATGTCATGTGTAACGGGATTGTATAAGGCTATACAGAATGGCACTGGCATGGAGCGATTTCAAAATCGAAACCAGTAGATGTCGATAGCAATGCTTGGGTGGAAGAAGAAATTGCCTCCGATGACGTAAATGTGAACGAACCAGTTCCAGCAGACATCGTTGATGCGATGCTGGATAGTTGTAGGGTAGAGCACACTGATCCACCTCCTATCTTTAGAAACATTGTACATGATGCTGAGATACCGTTATACACAGGCTGTGCTAAGTTTACAAAGCTTAGCGCTGTGTTGAGATTGTATAAATTGAAAGCTAACAATAGATGGAGCGACAAAAGCTTCACTTCATTGTTGACTTTGTTGAAAGAAATGCTTCCTGAAGGAAACGAGCTACTAATCCCAACATACCAGGTAAAGAAAATGTTGTGCCCAATGGGAATGGAGGCCAAGAAGATACACGCATGCCCAAATGATTGTGTATTATTTCAAAAGGACTATGTAGTTTTGAAAGATTGTCCAAAATGTGGTGCGTCACGGTATAAACTGACGACTTCAGGGGAGTCCAAAACTGGTTCTCCTACCAAGGTGTTGTGGTATATACCTATCATATCACGGTTTCAACACTTGTTTGCAAATCCGAAAGATGCAAAGAATTTGAGGTGGCATGCAGATGTTAAGAAAAATAATGATGGGATCCTACGACATGCGTCTGATTCCCCACAGTGGAAGAAGATTGATCTATTGTACCCCAAATTTGGTGAAGAAGATAGGAATCTAAGACTTGGGCTTTGTACAGATGGGATGAATCTGTACGGGACATTGAGCAGCCAACATAGCACTTGGCCAGTCATGCTTGTTATATACAATATATCTCCCTGAATGTGTATGAAAAATAAGTACGTTATGTTGTCGTTGTTGATATCGGGCCCTAAACAACCCGGAAATTATATCGATGTTTATCTTGAACCTTTGATTGATGACTTAAAGAAGCTTTGGGCTGAAGGTGTGATGACCTATGATGCTTCAGCAAGAGATACATTTCGTTTGCACGCTATGTTGTTTTGCACTATTAATGACTTTCCAGCATATGGGAATTTGTCTGGATATAGTGTCAAAGGAGATAAAGCGTGTCCTATATGTTAAGAAAACACTAATTCAATAAGACTAAAACATGGTGGCAAGACTGTATATCTTGGTCATCGAAGGTTTCTTTCAAAATCTCATCTGTATCGTAGGAAGCGCAAAGCATTCAATGGATGGAATGATGAACGGAGTGCACCTAAACCTATACCAGGGGATGTTGTTTATGAAAGAGTAAAAGACATTGTCAATGAATTTGGTAAGAAATCACAATGTAGTATGGCCACACGGAGTGACAATTCTTCATTCAAGAAGAAGTCAATATTTTGGGATCTTCCTTATTGGAGTTCTTTGACAGTCAGGCATTGTGTCGATGTAATGCACGTTGAGAAAAATGTCTGTGATAGCATCATTGGTACTCTGTTAAATATACCAGGTAAGACTAAAGATGGGATAAAATCCAGACTGGACCTACGTGAAATGGGAATAAGGTCAGAATTAACAGAATTATGTGAAATGGGTAATAAAAGAACATACTTACCTCCCGCTTGTTACACGTTGTCTAGAAAGGAGAAGAAAACTTTTTGTGAATGCTTGGTAAATGTTAAGGTGCCACATGGTTACTCATCCAACATCCGTAGATTGGTATCAATGAAAGATCTGAAGTTGATAGGTCTTAAATCTCATGATTGTCACACTCTAATGCAACAAATATTACCCGTGGCAATTCGATCTATATTGCCGAAGCATGTAAGGTTTGCAATTACCAGACTTTGTTTCTTTTTCACAAAATATTGAAGCTAATGATGACTTGTATGTACGCGGAGATCACAATGAAGGATTGTTAATTGATAAAAGATCATAATTTTAGAGACATGTATGCTTATACAAATGCTAAATGTTTGCCTTTTTCTAGTTAATACAAATGCTAAATGTTTGCCTTTTTCTAGTTAATACAAATGCTAAATGTTTGCCTTTTTAATGACATTTTCAGATGGCTGACCATGATGAGCAGGATGTCCATGATGAGCATGAAGTCCATGATGAGCATGCTGTCCATGACGAGCATGGCGAGGATACCAATGTAAGTTCTAAAAACATATTATGTATTTCTATAAAATTCATTATCTTCTAGTTATGTCATATATCCTATATTTCTATATTGGGCTAATTCAGTGTGTTTATATTTGTCAAATTTTAGGTTGATGATGCACATGTACCCACTGAAGCACTGGAGCAACTTGATGTGTATCACCAAACACTTAACAAGAAAAGGGGCATCACTCTGTTGAAGAAGTTAATAGCGCTAAGTGGTAGTGGATCCAAATTGGTTGTGGAGTTTGATAATGGAGGAAATGCAATTGGAGTGAACCGCAATAATTTTGTAAACTATCTTGGGTGTACCACTCGGAGCCATTGTGGTGTTAAGTATGATAATTGGCATAAAGTTCCTCAGGGGAAAAAAGACTTAATATGGAAGGATTTATGCGTGAGTTATTATTATTTACAATTCTATTTTGTAGATTACAAATTCTATTATTTGCAATTCTATTTTGGATACTAGTTAATAACATTTCTATTTTACAGAATCTGTTTGCATTGGATGAGAAGTTGCATCGTAAAAGTGTGATGCAATGCGCTGGAAAGATGCTTAGGAATTATAGGACAAATCTGAACAGAGAATACATAAAAGAGGGTGATAAGAAGAAGAAGTCAGCCCTTGAATAATGGAACTTCTTGGATAAAGAAGATTGGGACAATTTTGTTGCTTCAAGAAAATCTGAAGAATTCAAGGTATTAGGCGTCACTCCCAATTTAATTAATATACATTGTATTCACCTATTCAAGATTAACATTTAGTGCTACTAACCAAATCATTAATGTGCATACTAACTAGGCCCTCAGTGACGCACAAAAAGCAAGGCGTGCACTGAATGTGCATGACCACACTATGGGTCCAAAAGGCTATGCAAGCATTCGCCAAAGACTACATGCAGAGTCTGCGGCTACTCAAGAGTCTGCTCCTACTCAGGAGTCTGCCACACCCATGCCTCGCCATGATATCTGGATAGCTGGGAGGCAAAATAAGAAGGGTGAAATAAAGAAGCCAGTAACTGCTGAGGCGACTGCGAAAATGGTAAAATACAACTCTTAGAGAAATCATTTGAATATTGATTATTTGTGGTGTTAACTTACCAATTTCTATTGATGGTGATTAGCGGGAGCTGCACGAGCAGAGGAAACAAGGCACGTTCATCCCTCAGGGCACAAGGGATGAATTGACAGTTGCTCTGGGTAACCCAGAGCATCCTGGACGTGTTAGGGGTGCAGGCGCTGGTGTGGGCATCAAAGCATTCTTTGGGCCATCCCAGCGCAAACCTAGAGCGGGAATTTCTCAAGAAGAGGTAACCTATTCTTTTTTTAGAATGTTACTGCAAAAGGAAATTCAATAATAAGAAGCTAATGTTTCTTTTATCCATGTATAGGAGAATAAGAGAGTCGAGGATATAGTTGCTAAGAAGGTCAACGATGTAGTTGCTGAGAAGGTCAAGGAAGAATTGGCGTGGTGGCAGACATCTCAGGCTTCCAATCAGCCTATGGCGACCCACTCTTCTCCTGATGCACAGACTGTGAGTAATCCTAGAGACCCATCGCCTAACACATCTGCTGTAAGTATTGTTTATGACATTGTAGCTAGTCTTTTCAAGATGATATGTTTTCAAGATGATATGTATATATGTATAACATTCTTTACGTAAATTTGTAGGCATTGAAGCCATGCCGCTTAAGAATGCAAGACTATGTTGTTGTAGAGGCGCAGGCTTACCAGTCCCTTCCCAGGGCAACATTTCATGGGACTCCAATGCCGCAAGGCTACATTCATGTGAGCTCGATATGCGTATTACCAGATTGGAGGGAAGTTGTGTTGCCATATGCCCACCCAGATATTGATACACTTGGTGAGGCAGAAGGCGGGGTCATATTGTGGCCCAAAGCAGATGTCGTCTACACTATTGAAATTGTAAGATAAATTTACATTGATTTAGACTGTTAATGTGTATATATGAGGTCAACTGATCTGAAATTATATATACAAGTTAAAAAGAAGACACCAGGAGCACCTAGGCCTCCACCTCCACTTCCCGCATTACCAAGTTGGGTTCCAACTGACCTAACATACCCGTTAGGTCCTGCTTGTAGGGGAATGGCATGTTGGCTACGGGCACATAATATACATTGCCCTATAATTGTTTCTTTAGATGCAGATTATGCAGGTCAATCATACGATAGCTCTTTATTTATACAAGATATTATTGAGCTGTTTATGTATGCTTGGCTGAATACATCAATGATAGAGACATGGATAAGGTGAGATCTTGTTTATACATCCATATACCTTGTGTAAGATCCGGTGATTTGGTTTCTTATATATTAATGCATACGTAATACATGTTTTGCAGCTACTTAGTCAAAGATCAATGCAAACAATTTGCGTTTGATCATGTGGGATTTTTGATTCCATCATTGATTAGTATGGTAGCTAAAAACCCTGATAGTGTTCAACAATAGTGTATAGATGCTTTTACAATTTTTGGTCAGCAAAAGAAGACAATTATAATAGCTCCATTCAATGTCAAGTAAGTTTACTTTATTCATAATTTGGACTTAAGAAAATTCCATTTTTATTGTGCATTTTGAGTTATTAATTGTTAACTTTTTACCTCTAGCGGTAGACATTGGGAGTTACTAGTTATTGTCCCTGGGACGTTCACTGTTTATTATCTAGATCCCGCAGGAAGTACATTAAACACTAAAATTGGACACGTAATGAGAATGCCATTATTCTGGTGAGAAATATTTCATTTTTGTATCTGTTAACATCTGTTATTACATTACTATTTACTTATGCAATTTACTGTGTTATATTAACATGTAGGGGTTTAGATGCATTCAAAAAGGCTGGAGGAATGGTCCCAAGGAAAAAGAACCAGCCAATAAATTGGCAGAACGTACAAGTAAGTTCCCGACTCCAATGTATATATTATTGATGTGAATTGTGCTTAGTTGTATTATTTTGTATGTTTCAATTTATAGTGCGCTACACAAGACAATGGATGGGCATGCACATACTATGTGATGCGATTTATGCAGATGATTATCAAACATGCCGCATTGGACATCGATACCATACATGAGGTATTATATATAGTCTCATTAGTTAGTATGAAATATATCAATCTTATTTTTATATTATTACTTATATATATACATCATTCTCTTTGCAGGTGTTTAAAACTGACCACACTATAGTTAAATGCTTAAAAAATATACATGCTCCATATACGATGGAAGCATTAAATGAAATAAGAGAAGAATGGGAAAAAGCCATACAAGCAGTGGCAATTGTAAGATATAATTGGGATGTTGATAGCGATACTGAATGATACTTTGTAAATGAATATTTCTGAATGTTAATACATGTATTTGAATGTTTCTATATGTGTGAATGTGAGAATTGAATTGATGTCTGAATGTATCTACTTGTGTGAATTTTTTTTTGTTAATTTTGCAGGTTTGTGGCTTGTTTGTAGGCTGATATCAATGGATGTCGTAAACCTGCAGTTCAGAAAACTGAACTGCAGGTTCTCATCCTGCTGACCAGCCACAACAGGCCTGCAAACTGATATGAAAAAAAAATAGATATAGGCGTCGGTTATTTACAGAAAACCGTCAGCAAAGACCTACAACGTCAGTTTTTTGAACCAAACCGACGCCTAATGTGGCCACGACCGTACTGGAAATGGCGTCGGCTGTTAGTGTAAAACCGACACCTATAAATACATATAGCGTCGGTTGTTTAGTTGATCACCGACGCCAAAAGGGTTCGTGCCACAGAAAATGACGTCATCTAGGACACTTTCTGCATCGGTTACCAATTAAACATCGACGCTATATTCCATATAGGCGTCAGTCTTTTAGTAGATAACCGACGCAGAATGTGTCCTAGATGACGCCGTTTTCTATGGCGCGAACCCTTTTGGCGTCGGTTTTCTATAAACAACCGACACCTGTATGTTAAATAGGCGTCGGTTAAAAACCTGACGCCGAAGTGTTCGACCTTTAGCGGCGCCCACATAGGCGTCGCTCAGAAACCGACGCCAAAGGGGGTTAAACAACCGACACTAAAAGGCATTTCTGTAGTAGTGTGCATAAGAAATACAACAACATTTTTGCATTAATAGTCCATTTATATAGGTCAGTTTGCATGAAAACCTCCATATAATTACATTCTTCATTTTATGAATTCATTCTTATGTGTATAGTGCATGTTTTACAGATCTTTTTTAGATAATAAAGAGCAATAAAGTTGTACATATGCTCACTCTTTCGCCAACTTTCTAAAAAGCTCAAGCTAACACATCAAATCTAAAGGGATTATTTTTCTTCAAAAAAAAGAGAGTGGAGGAAAAAGGATGAAAAAAGAAATCATATCTCTCTTTTATAAAGGAATAGGATTATGAAATTCTATGTTCAGCCACCTTCTACCACCATTCATCATTAGGACAATGCATTCACAAGTTTGTCATTCCACAAAACATAGTAGTAATAGAACACATTCAATTTTCAATCCATCCTTAAAATAGTTACTTTTTTGTTCTCTTGTATAATGACTTGGATTAAGTGTGATTTCTATTTTCAAACCACCCATTCCATCCACCGACTACTCTATATGGTAGGCCAATAAAAAGATTTATTTCCCTCTTTCCATCATATTTAGGTAACTACATCCATAGTACATTTTTTCAATAAGAGTAGTGCAATTAGGGTGATCTTAATACATAGTCATTACAACTTAGACTTTCCATGATATCTCTCTGCTTCTAGTGACTTGTGTTAAATAGATTGATTTTTATGCTTTCTTTTTTATATTTGGTCGCTTATATAGTGGTTGTTTTCTTTGTGGTTGAAGAATCCTGATTTGGGAATATGAAGTCAAAGATTATGTAATATTTTAGTTTACACATGTGTCTCTATTTCAACCTTCTCAACCAAATCCAAAGTAGTGTTGCTCAAGGGCAAGCAAGATTAGTGTTGATCAGATTTTGATGAACATTATTTCTATGAAAAAGGGGCTTATTTAGGCATGATTGAGGATAATTTTTCTCATATTCCTATTCTTTATGAACATTTGGACTAAATTTACTAAAATTGCCCTTGTGCATCAATATTTATCCATTATACATGTATTTAGGCTATTTTATTTTATTATTTAACTAATACTACTACTCTTTTGCAGACATGACGAAGTCAAAACATAAGAAAGTTAGTACCACCAACTTGTGTTAGTAGAACCTACATGAGAGGATAGGAGCCAAAAAAGAAGAATCGAGGAGGGGAAGAACCAAAAAGCTTCTCAGTGCCACCAGTCCAGGTCTGTGGCATCAAGCTTTGAAGCCTAATCCACACTAAAAGTGCATAGTCAGTGGCACATACTCATGTTAGTGGAACAGACATTTGTCTAACAACCAAGATCAAACAAAGGCAAATCTGACAATCTATAACCAAGTGGTTCCCTAATTTTTCCTATATAAATCAAAGGGGAAAACCATATGGAGGCATCTCATTTGGGAGATCCTTCTTGTGGATAAGACATCTCATCTAAATGCTATTTCACCTTGTCCTTATAGGAACTAGAGCCCATGAAGGAGGAGATGAAGAGTCCAAAGCAACCTTTCAAGGGTTTTCTATGATTTCATCTCATTCCTCCCTTCTTCTAATTCTTTATTGTGCATGAGGGTATAAACTATTTTTTTTAGTCGTAGCCCAGTTTTAGCTATATGTATGTTCATATTTTGAAGCAATACAAGATAATCTTTTGCTTCAGATTTTGGTAAGAAAAGTATAACTACCTTATTTATTCTTGATCATGATAAGTTCGTAATGGACTATTAAATGTATAAAAAGTGGGGTTAACAATTAGAGAAGTTGTTATCATCACAACCAATAATGTGTTGTAAAAGTTGGCTAATCACTGTGAAGTAATAGTCCATAGATTATTACCATTTAGTCTCTTACATTGATGTTGTGAAAGCGGATTAGTAACTTGGTTAAACAATGAGCTATGCTACGAAAGCAGGTAGTACAGGCTACAAAAACTAAATCTAAAGAACTAAAAATAAGTTGTGTTGATCTAATAAATGCATGTATACATTGACATTGTGATGAAACTAGTATCCTAAAGAATCCATCAATCTGATATTTCACCAAATTAACTTTCTTCATTTTTTCATTCTAGTTATTGTCTTTTATTCACTGAATATAATCTTTTGTTAGGCTTAGCTGATCTTTTTCAGTTGCCAGTAGTTTGTTGTTGTCTTAATTATCTGAGTTTGACATTTGGGCCTTTTTGAGTCCCTTTGCTACTCTGATGTGTGCACTTGTGTTTCACACACACAATCAAGGCGTGTCAGTGCTAATGTCAACATAATTACACCAATTCTTGGTGATCAAGGAGATTCCAATCCTTCTAATTCATATATTTAGGCATAGTCCCCACAAGAGGTTGATAAAATTTCTTATGGTACAAATAATATTCCATATGCATCTTCCAGACATTGAAGTCTTTGCCATCAAACTTGTCGATGCACACCTTCCCATCTTTAGACACCATTTTATCACCCACTACAACCTTAAAATCTAGTTTTGGTACCACTTGTGGTGGGAATGTGGCGATGTTCTACAAAACTGAAGTTGCAAGATTTAAAGAAAAAAAATCTCCCCACTATGAGAAGAGAAAAATCATAAAGCAATATAGAAAAACATTCACTATTTAATCAAAACTATGAATCACATTGCCCAGATATAATCACCCATAAATCTGAGAAGCTCTCCCAATCAAGAAGAAATATAAGGAAGAAGAGAGTAACACCCAAATTGTACAAAAACTTCTACTTAAGTTGTTCTCCATACGATGGTGATGCCACTATTTGAGACCAGTCTAATGCTTGTATCCTTTCTTGATTTTGCTGCCTCCATTGATCAAGCTGACTAGTCTTGACGAGTTTGCCTACCTCGGTGCTTCATGTGGTACTTGTTCTAGTTGGCTCATCCAACTAGAACTCCGACATGAGCTACCAACCAAAAGATATCTCCTCCTGAGACAGTAGACACACGTCCTATGTTGGTCAAACAGACCGTTGTCATTGTAAAGTGCCAACAATGTGCCCTTGAATATCAATTTCTATTTCGTTTTATTGTCAAAGTACTGATAATGTTAGCTTGACAGTCAATTTATACGTCACTTCAAGGCAAATTCGATGACCATCTATTATCCATAAGAGAGATACACAAATTGTTCTTGTTATCTAGCTCTTCTACCACATAAGTCACCAAAAACAAACAACTGGTGGAATGATCTCAATGGCCTCCCTAGGGTCTCTATTTATAGGCATCCATGCAATGTTGCAACCACAAATCCCAATTCAAATTCTAGTCCAATTCCAACTAGTGCTACATGTTTCACACAGGGAGCAATTTTCTTTCCTTTTAGATATAAATGCAATTCAGATTAACATCACTAGCTGCTATTATGTCTATATGCGTGCCCCATTTCTTGCGCAACCCTTTTTTAAACTAAATCAATAAAAAGGATTGACCTTCATTTACATTTTATACTTTTATATTTAGATTTATAATTTTTTCCATCCTTAAAAGATTGACAACACAATTTGTTGTTGATGCCTTTGTGAATTCATATTTGTAAAATCATGTACGTAAATTAATATATAAATATAACTATTATATATACAAGTATTTTTATATCACCAATATTTCACATCATTGGGCAATTTTTTTATAGTTACATTGTTTTTAATGTTTTCCTTTCCTTTCTCTCACCATGCTAACCAAACACACTAAATAAGTGTCTACTCCCTTCCCTTCCCTTCCCATTTCCTTCCCCTACCTTCATTCATTGCACACGAAACATAGTATTAATGTGCATTGGGGAGAAGGGCATCGTGTACAAGGTGTTTCCCATCAAAATTTCCATCGATGACCATATACAACCTAGCTACCACTCCTTGATGGTGTTTACATGTGATCAACTTACATCTTCATATAGACATTATTGTATCCATCATATAATATCAATTGTAGTCAAGTGACATCTTGTTATAAACTAGTGCTTCCCCAACCTTTCCTCCAGATCCCAACCATGGAAGATGGTGACTCAAGATAGTAAGTAAGTTTTTATTGCTCATCTCTAGTGACACCAATGACAAATCATTAGCTCATGGTATTCAACGATAAATTCAAACTAACATATATGTTATACCCAAAATCCCAAAACATATCCAACTACATAGATTGAAAGTACAACTCCAACAACTTGGACCTCCTCCAAAATTGTGAATCAGCCACCGCTGTTAGTTTTACAACACGCTTGAACGTCCCCTAGTCCAAATCAGAACCATAACTAGGATTGTTAGTGATAGAAAGTAGATTTTTACTATCCCGATCACTGTGAAGCATCAAATGCAGATCCACAAGAACCCAGTGCCAAGCATGAGGTCGGGTGGTTCAGGTCACTGAACAGGGGAATGGGGACTAGGGAACCAACTAACAGCATGGAAACAAAGTTAATTGGTATTTTGTTGGTAGATAAAAATCATGAAACAAAGGAAAAACTTTGGATAGGCATGTGCATTTGGGTTGGACAAGCAGCACAGATCACATTTGGTTAGCCACTTCTTAAAATCTGATGTTTGTAGTAGGAGAGGAAAGGGGGTGGAGGGGCATCTTGTCACATCGTATTGTCTGTCTTCTCACTATATATAGATCCCACGATGCAATGCCCTTAGTGATGTCTGCCTATACTTGTGCATCATCTTGCCTTCATGACGTCTTATTTTGTACCATCGGCTAATATAGACAAGCGAGAGTCATGGATAGAGGGAAGCAATAGTGGGGGGAAGTGGAGGCTACGATACTCCTCACCTTCTATGCCGGTTTCCTCCATCCTGTGCAACTAGTTGGGTAAGAGGGCGTTGCGACCCCATCTCCTACATGCATCACTGCCGACCCTGATTACGGGCTCCTTTGGAGAAAACAAAATGAAAAAGCATTCACATCCTTAGGCATTCAACTCATGACTAATTCACTAGTCACCATCTCTCGTCAATGTATTAGAACACGACAACTTGAATCCGGGTGCCGAGGATAAAAATCTCTATCGGGTTCATGGATGATCATGTGCTTGAGCACCATTGGTGCTCCTCGTAATCGTATTCTAGGTAGATGGGGCAAAAGTTTGCCTTTTAGCCTTGAATGTTTAGGACAATTATAGGGTGTGATCTAGACTACGTTGTTGAGGGGAGGGTATTACCTATGTACCCTTTATCCATACCCTATACGGTAAGGGTAAAGATTTTTGTTACACATTACATGTATACTTGTTATGTGTTTTTATGGTACATTAAAAGGGGAGTGTAAGGTATATACATTGATCATATCCTTTTACCCATTTACCTGCACATAATTTTGAAAACATATAAGATATGTAATACAAGGGTTTCTATTTATATTTTAAACCCTAATCTTTCAATAAAGCCTCCCACTCACGCTACACGCTCTTGCAAGGGACAACTTGATTTGCAACCACCATAGTTTGAGAGCCCAGTCAAGATGGACTAGATGTTGTCTTCATTTATGATCTCCATGTGATTTTCTCTAGTTATGAGTTGTGCTCCTCCCTCTCCGATATGCTATATCCTTGATGGGTTCTCCTTCCTTTGCTTGTTGCATTCTCCCACCTCCATTCTCCAATCTCTAGTGTTGGGTTCCCTTCTTGGAGATGACACCAGTGTTCGTTCATCATGGTGTGGTCACACTTAGAGACGTATCTATGTGGCATTGTGCTTTCATTCCCGCGCCCAACAAGCAGCAGCTAGGGCTCATGTTTGCAGGAGATCTCCACTTCCAGTTGCCTTCTTCTTCTCAGGTTCCCTAGCCCTTACCCCCAACAGTGACTAATAGTAGCAAATCCATGCCTACAAGGATCCTTGGTAGTCATTCTGATGGTGAGCAATAAGTATTGCAATTTCACGTGCTCACCTTCTTGATCCATGTTGTGGTGCTCGCCGCTGGGTTTGTTTTCTCCTAATGGCATGATGCTTCCTGAGCCTTGTTCTATTAGTCCTTTTCTTTGCCTAGTGTTCTTGAAATGGCTCCAGTACCATCCTTTTCATATTGAATTCTTTTAACTCCATACTATTAGAATTCATTTGCATTTTTCACAACATTCCATTACAATAGCCAAATAAGATTCATATCTTTGTTCCTTCTTGTTACATAGGGGCTTTTTTCTGTTCTTCTCTGACATAGGGCCTTTCTTTATTCTTCTTTGATAAGAAAGATAAACTTATGTGGTTCTTCTATGATTAGAACTTTTAGAACTGTTGTGGTGGGATTAAAATTTCTTTTAGTTCTCCTATCTGTTCTTCTCCTATTCTCACTCAAATGGTACATTCTTTACCTTAGAATAATCTTGATTGCTTTTCCTTAAGTATAAATACTAGCTTGTAGTGTGATGATTGTTGACTTGTAGTTATTGTGAGTGTTGACTTATTTTGCAAGGAGAATCATATTAGTTTGAGTTGAATATAGTTTTTAATATATTTTTATCAATGAATTAGTTATAAATTTCTCAAAACTAAATTCAATGTGTATAAAATGAATACATCCCCTTTATATATACACACTATATATTAACCCATATTATATTATATATATGTGTGTGTGTGTTCTAGTGAACATATAGGTTCCCATGCCCGAGAGGCCAACTACCTAGAGCCTCTTTCTCATCGGGTTATTCCAAGTTCATGCATTCCAAGTTCAATGCATTCCAAGTTCTACTGTCATATATGTAAAACATTATATTTCTTTGTTATAGAAAAACATTCCTTTGAGCGTCAATATTTAATTGATTTTAATTCTTGAAGTTTAAGATAAAAGACATAACCTTTCAGTTTACGTTCTACATTATACTATTATCTCCAAGGTATATTTGTTAAGAATGGTAGCACACTCAAATTCATACTTAAATGATACGTGTAATTTAGAGGAAGGTCATGCAATATACAATTCTAGGATTGATAATTTCTTTCAAATGACATAAGTATCCCTGAAAGTAAAATCTAATTATATAATAAAGCTTATTCAAATAATAATCATATGAAGCATAAAAATTAAACACATCGGTCTAACAGATAACACAAACATGGATGCTATGAGCATGACATCCAAATATCTATGCATGAACGAGATTATACAAATAGAAGATGTAACATTCAAATTCTTGATTACCTAGGTATAATCATTCAAGTATATTGTGTAAACTAACTACATAAAATGACCAAGTTAGGATAAATAATTACAAAGAAGAATAAAATTGGTGAATTAATTTATAATGAAAAAGTTTCATAACAACGCTACATGTTTTTTATTTAAAACAATAGTTTAGGTGAATTGTATACTAAAGACAACTATAGACAAAGAGAGAGGCTTGATGAAATTCTCTAAAGTATGTTATGGCCATGAATTATGTACATTGATAAATAATATAGATAATGTTCCTTAACATTCATTTCTTTCATTACAAATGAACTTTCTCTAGTTTCTCAACCACTAAACTCAACAGTTGTCTATAACATAACACCCTATATACATGAACTAGCTTACTATCAATTTAATAGAATGCAAGAATGGTCTATGCTTCTTAATTAATGGGTTCGTTCTCTCTCTCTCTCTCTCTCTCTCTCTCTTCCAATAACTTACTATATATGGGTTCTTTCTACTACAAGAGTTGACTCATTATTTCATAGTAGTAGATGTTCGATTTGGTTGCACCTTGACCTTTTCCAAACAAAGAAATCAATAAAATTATTATCATCTGATAATTATCTTGTTGAATGTTTCAACATCCAGTGAAAAATATTATGATAGGAATGGTATTTTTAATAAAACATGTTATGGAAACCTAGAGAAGTCTGTCAGAAATCAGTTAAACATGGTAAGGGTTCATGCAAAATGCATGAACTGATGTAGAGTTTGATGGGGTCAACTTCCGATATGGAAGGCTTCCCTATACATAGAGTTAGATGTATCAATTATTGTTGGAGTTTAGGTTAATAGGTTCATGCTGGTAGAAACATGTTGGTTTCTTAAAAATGTATGATAGTAGGCTACAAAAGGTGAAGATGGATCAATTTGTTTGTCTTGACATGGATATGTTGCATGAATTCTATGACATTGGTAGTTCTGACTGTCATTGTCAAGGGAAAGAGTGTAATCGGTAGTGTTTGTGAAGGATTAAGATTTCACCGGTGGTTCTCATGTTAGGTAGTTGAAGGAGAAAAGTAGGACCGACGTGTAGGTGATTGAGTATAGCACAATGTAGGTAGAAAGCACAAGCAGATGGTAGTTTGATTGTGCAGTACCTGGCTGTAGAGAGAGACAATTAGGTGGTTGGATTGACGTACATAAAAGGGAGATAATTACCATGGGGTTTGTTGCTAGTGTTATTTTGGACAACTGGAAGGCCACTGAGTATACAAGTCTTCCAACCTCCTTTTCTGTATCATCATCGCCTAATTTGAACAATTGCCTCTGTGCAATTTGAAACCTTGACTTAAGCATAACTGAACTAGTCATTAAGCATGTGTGTACTACTTATTTGTGGCTTGTACATGTTCTCACTATGACAAGACATGTCTGAACATGCTTAGATGCCACAATGATCTGTAGATGGAGGATGTCTATGGTTGTAAAATTGGCCTGATGTTGGTAGTTGATTTGTTCATATTGCATGAAGTTCTTTGTCTATCTTGTGGAATTGTTGTGATATCTGGTTGGTAACATTATGTTTAGGTTGGGGGATCCCTTTGACCATGTCATCTATAATTTGTTTACTTCCAGCTTTACTAAATACATACCAGGAGAAGAAAGTGATGGTGTGACATGATAGATGAAGAGATAATTAATGTGTAATTGAAGATGACAAAAGGTTTAGACAGATAATGCTTTCTATCCAGGCTCAAAATGAAGTGATAAGTGGTTTACAGGAAAAAACTTAATGCAAGGAATAGAAGGAATAGCCAATAGAAAAAAAAAACAAATTTGGCAAGCGACCAGTCATGATTCATAAGAGTACACGTATTGTAGGCACGCCTCCCAAAACAACTGATCCTCTTCCCTAGGTCCTCGACTGCCATGATGTCGCCACTTCATCTTGGAGTTGTTGTTGATGGCACAACATCCCCTTCCCATGTAACCACCATGAATATCCCTTTTGTACACCCATGCAACATTTCTGACGTGCATGGTAGACCCTCATCTCCTCAGAAGACCTCTGCATCATGGATGGCCAAACGCAACTGTAGTCGCTTCTCCTCCCACCACGGGTCAATCCGTAGAAGCCAAAATCACTATCCAAGTCATCTAGCTCCTTCCAGACATGAGGAACTTCTCCAAGTGATGTGATTTGATACTTTTCCACCATAGACGCCTCCAAGTCGATGGGTAATTTGCACAAGTTGGAGTCCAAAAGGCAATTGTAAGGATGAGTGGATGGAATGGTGCTTGCGACGTGCACGAATTTATACATGCATGAGGGCAATGAGTTTTGGTTTACACTATATGGTAATGTGGAGTATATCAATTGAATCTAGTGTTAAACTTTGAGGTAGTTTTTTTTTCATCTTAGGGCCTGTTTGGTGGGTGTAGTCGGACGACGAAGTGCATGTTTGATGTATATTTTTACATTGCGAACTCACTAGAATACACCCCACTACACCCAAATAAACTAGCCGTTCAAGATGGTATGAGTGGGGTAGAAAGTGTCAGGGAGATAGTTGGACTTTTCTAGAAGACAAGGAGTGGGTGGAAAATTGCGGGCAGTGGTTAGTAGCGGGCAAAATTTATGTTTTAAATATGTGAAAAACCTATAAAAAAGGAGAGAAGAAAGAGAATTCACAAAGATGAATCATTTCAAAAATCCTAATATCTGATTAGTCATTGGCATAACTATAGTTACATAGAGAGGTTAATTCTTTATATATATACATATATATACATATATATACATATATATATACATATATATACATACATGCATATATATATATATGTATATATATATAAATATAAATATATATATATATATATAGAGAGAGAGAGAGTTAGGATAGAATACACTCGAGTGTATGGATCGCACGAATACACTCAAGTGTGTTTGCATATCAAGACTAATTTTTGCAAAATGTAAACCATTGATCTTCACCGTCATACCATAACTAGGCTACATACAAATTTTGAGCCCATTTGCATGAGTGTAAGTCACTCATCCAAGGGAAACAAAATCGACGCGTAAAACTAATTTGAAATGCATAAATTTTGCAGTCTTCATAACATGAGCAATACATATCCAAATGTGCTCAAATTTTGCGTATGAGTTGTTCATGAGACGTTTAAGAAGATCAATGGATTAGATTTTCAAAAAAAATATTGCATCATGAAAAACTACTTGAGTGTATTCCGCTCAAGATACACTCGAGTTTATTCTAGTCTGACTCTCTCTCTCTCTCTCTCTCTCTCTCTATATATATATATATATATATATATATATATAATGTGGCTTATCTTTGATACCCACGTGGGTAGCCTGATTTTTTGCTACCCGCACATCCAAAAGAGTAACTATATGGTATACAGAAGTAACTCTAAAGATCAACAGAGTAACTATATGGTACATAAGAGTAATTCTGAGATAAAAAAGTAATTGCGCAGAAAATATACAGTTAGTAAATATATGGATGAGTTTTTTGATTTGGGGGGGGGGGATGATATTATTTTTGGATGAATTTTTTTAGAGATCTAGATAAAATGCTCTAAAATTGCAAATTTAATAAAAATGACGGGAAGGGTTCGCGGGTTTCTACCCACGCGGCTATTAAATAAATCCCCATATATATATATATATATATATATATATATATATATATATATATATATATATATATATATATATATATATATATATGTGTGTGTGTGTGTGTGTGTGTGTGTGTGTGTGTGTGTATGTGTGTGTGTGTGTTTATATACGCAAATTTAACTTAGTGTCAAGAGATGTTACATTTTGGTGGCCGTGGAGGCCGTGAAGGTGGTAGAGAGGAGAGGGTCAAGGACACCTTGACCACCTGCCAGAGAAGACTGTATAGGCGCATCAAAATTCATCGGGAAAATTTATCATATTGGATTCATATGTGATTACCGCTCTTGTGCAATCATCTGAGGATGTAGCCATGAATGAGGAACATAGCGCACAGATAGTGCTTGTGAAGACCTATAAACAAGCATCCATTGAGAACAACCCCAACCTTCTGTCCTACGTCAATCCGGACTCCCCCGACATCCTCATTGAAGAAGACGTGATGGTAGATCTGAGCAGTGTCTTCCCAGCCTTTTCGATCGCATAGGAGTCCATCCAACCTCTGTTAGAGCCATGGAAATACAGTGATCGTTAAAGCCTTGGGACTTAATATCATATTTCAAGTGCTCGTTAACATGATCGACTTCCTCTGGCAGCCCACAACACAAATTAGAGTTATAGACCTAGACAACGGTTACTACTCATTCAATTGGGAAACAAACTGACTATGAAAAGGCCATGACAGGAGGTACATGGATGGTTTTTGGCAATTATTTGTCCATCCAGTCCTGGATCCCTAATTTAAGACCCTCAGAACTGATCCCAAGGAAGTTGGTAGTTTGGGTTAGGGTAGTTGATCTCCCAGTGTTCCTATACCAAAATCAACTCCTTAATCACATTGGTAATGTGGTTAGAAAGACTATTAAGATTGATGGAAACACTCTGTTGGGTGAAAGGGCAAAGTGTAACGTCCCAGGATTTGAGGCCTCAGATATAATGATCTTATAAGGAATGATTGGACTACCCATATCACCAAGGTGCACCTCCTTTTCGGGGAACCCATCACTAAGAACTCTATAGTTAAGCATGCTCAGCTTGGAGTAGTATTGGGATGGGTGACCTATCGAAAAGTTGATCATGGCATTCGCATGAGTGAGGACAAAGTGCACAGTTAAGGCTAGTGGTGGTCTGTGGGGACAATCATCATTCTTGAAACTCTACTAGAGCCTTAGGAAGTGGGCTCAGACGTTACAAATGGTATCAAAGCCATAACCCCTCCAGTAGGTGGGGCCCACATGGGCATGTGACATGCCAGTCTTGAGCCGTACGGTCCAGGAATGTAGGAAAGGGTTGTCCATGGTTGACGTAGCCGCCCTTGCGTTGGTATTCTGTGATTGGGAGCTGGGTGTCCATGGGCCATTGTGGGTCTGCACTGAAATGGGGTCAGATTATGAGGCCATATAGTTGAGACTTGATGAGGACGTCAAGAGTCTAAGTGGGGAAGATTGTAATGTCCCAGGATTTGAGGCCTCAGATATAATGATCTTATAAGGAATGATTGGCAAGGTGCACTTCCTTTTCTGAGAACCCATCACTAAGAACTCCATAGTTAAGCATGCTCAACTTGGAGTAGTACTGGGATGGGTGACCTATCGGGAAGTTGATCCTGGCATGCGCGTGAGTGAGG
The DNA here is from genome assembly GCA_963693085.1 of Alisma plantago-aquatica. Taxonomy (NCBI): domain Eukaryota; kingdom Viridiplantae; phylum Streptophyta; class Magnoliopsida; order Alismatales; family Alismataceae; genus Alisma; species Alisma plantago-aquatica. Next base: position 315,915,959 of record OY856409.1, read on the forward strand.
ACAAAGCACACAGTTAAGGCTAGTGGTGGTCTGTTGGGAAAGTCATTATTCCTGAAACTCTACTAGAGCCTTGGGCAGTGGGCCCAGGCGTTACACAAAGTCTGAGAGGATTGCAGTAGAGGTTGATACTGTAAGACTGCTACTGCCTTCTATCTTCATCAACGGTGAGCACTTTCTCCTGGAATATGAGAATCTGCCTCGAGTTTTCCTGTATTGAGGTTGTCTGGGACATGTTGACACCGACTTCAAACAAGCCCCAACTCAATCTAGTGACTTAACCTCCACATTAGTACCTATTCTGTTGTTGGGTGTGATGTACACAGTGACAATCCATACTAAAAACCTAAGCATCACCGGCCACAAGACAAGGAGGTTGAACCCAAGAACATATCCAACAAAACTGTCTCTACAAAGATGAACCAGGCCAGCAGGGAGGACCATGTGAAAGTTTCAAAAGAAGAGGCATCTTTAAGCAAGAAAGACGACTGGGAAACTATTATTAGCAATAAGACCAAGCAGTGATAGTGCAAGAAAGCAACTACTGTAGGAAACATCAAGAAACCTATAGGGAAAAATGCAATAGAAAAGGGAAAGTCATTGTTGTGTCACAAGGTACATACACTGTGGTCACACTCATTGAGTACATTGTTACTATTGGCCGCCAAGAGGAGACTAACACAAACGAAAATCACTTCCAATTTCAATCAAATAGATATGTTGACTCAAGCATACTGACCAGGCAATTTACCTCACTCCTGGGTAAGGGAGACATCGACTATGTGATACTGAGAAACCAAAAGATCATCTTCTAGTCTGTTCAAAGCTAAGACAGAGTCTGGAAGAAAGGCAAGAAGGATGATCATGAAGATGATTGGGAGGGTGACTGCCCACCAAGTGAGCGCACCCTGCAAGCCTTGCTCTTCGATGACCCACCAGAAGAACAAAACCCCAAAGGGGATAATATGAAATTAGAGGATGAAGAACAATACGTGGGACTGTGCATGGAACTGTAGTAAGTGCCACCCCTACTCCTTCTTAATGAACATTTACTACTGGAATATACAAGGGGTGTGCCCTGCTAAGAAAATTAAATTTATGAAAGAAATGAAGACCTCACACAAATTAAAAGTCTTGGCTATTGTTGAGCCCATATGTAGCAGAGACATACCATCAACCATCATTAGAAAGCTCAATTTCAACTCCTCCCACAGACTTGAAGACATTGGTTTCTCAGGAGGCATCTGGATTGCTCGGGACCATCACCATTGCTGTGTTGAGATTGTCCTCAGCCATCATCAATTCATCCACTACAAAATCAATAACTTCTGGTACATTACTTTCTTCTACGCTAGTCACAACCCCATAAAATGCAAGTTCCTATGGGAATGGCTAGAGAAACTCTCCATCAACATTCATGATGATGTTGGGTGGTGATGGGTGATTTCAACACCATGCTCAACATCAACAAGAAGAAAGGAGGTACGTACTTCAACAAATACTCCAGTGCCAGATTCAATGAGACACTGCTCAACATGGGCCTCATTGACCTCCGCTCACAAGGTCCTCCCTTCACCTTCAAACGACTGAATTTTCTTGAAAAACTTGACTGGGCTCTTGCTAACCCAAATGGCTGTCCAAGTTTGATACAATCTCCATTTCCGTGCTACCTAGGTTGTATTCTGACCATAGCCCACTTCTGCTGTGATGTGGGAACTATAAGAGACCCTTTGACACTACTTTAGAACCTAGGCAAGCTGGAATCTCATCCCCGAATTTCATTCTGAACTCCTTGTAAAATGGCCAAAAGATGAGCTTCCAAGCGACACTCCAATGCTTTAAACCAATTGCTATAAAATGGGACACTGCTCGAATCTCCAAATAGAGGAAGGTGAAAAACAACTTACTCGATCGTATCACCATGTGCCAAATATCATCCCAACTCCTTAACCATCCATCTATTGATGACCCATCCGTCCCTCTATAGGAGAAGTATCACCAAATTTTGTTAAAAGAAGAGGCAGACTGGCAACAACATGCCCATATTGATTGGTTACAATTTGCAGATGCAACACCAAATTTTACCAGTCATATGTCAAGGATGGACATCATCACAATAAAGTTACGATATTGAAGAACGATGAAGGCACATGGATAAACAATATTCATGACATACAACAGTTGCTCCTTTGCTACACCAGGAACCTTATAACACAATCACAAGCCTCAGATCATGCTGCCATACAACACTACCCAGACCATTTCCCTGGTATGGATGATGATGTATGTGCCAGTATGACAACCATCCCCACTGTAAAAGCAATTCGATGAGTTGCTTTCAAGATGGCACCCCTTAAGGCGTCGGGCCCCGATGGCACATACACTGATTTTATAAAAAAACTAGAGTAAGGTGGGTACATCGGTCCTCCACACTGTCCAAGAAGCCTTATTTAGAGAACTAATACCGACTTCCCTTGTAAATTCATATATGGTGCTCATACTGAAGATTGAATCCCCTCAACATTGTAGCAATTTTCACCCAATTTCTCTCAACAACAGCTGCTTCAAACTTATCTCCAAGGTGATTGTCAAATGAATCAAGCCCTACCTTGATGCCTGGATTTCTTCAACCCAATCTAGCTTTATTCTCGGGCGATGCATCAGTGATAATATACTCCTGGTCCAAGAGGTTATTCATACCATGAGAAGTTGATTCATTAAGAAGAAAACAATGTGTATTAAGCTTGATTTGGCTAAGGCCTTTGACAAAATGAATAGAGACTTCATCCATGACACACTCAAGAAAACTGGCCTACCGGATAAACTGTGTACCATCATAATGCAACTCATCAGCCTTGGTGACACCTCCATCCTTTGGGAAGACACACCACTACCATCCTTCAACGCTACTCAAGGTGTAAGGCAGGGTGATCCAATTAGCCCATATGTCTTTGTAATGTACATGGAGCGTCTAAGCCAAGCCATAACTACTGATGTCACTATCGGAACATGGAAGGCAATGATGGTCTCTAGGGGAGGGGTTAAGCTTTCCCATGTTTTTCCCCCAAAGGATATTCTCCTCATTGGGGAGGCATCCACCGTACAAGAAAAAGCTATAACAAAGGTACTCAAAGACTTCTCTCAGGTGTCAAGACAACTTATATCTAAGGAGAAGTTAAGATGCCATTTTTCATATAACACACCACGATCAGAAATATGTCTCATCAGTAGGAAGTTGGGATTCAAATGGATTGATGATCTCAGGTGCTACCTTGGGGTCCTAATCCTCCTTCATCGTCTAAATAAAACCACCAATGGTGATCTCATTATATCTATTTAGAAATGTCTCAATAGATGGAGCATGAAACATCTGTCCATGGCCGGTCAGATTACCCTTGCCAAATCCACTCTCTAAGAAATTCCCACATACATGATGCAATCAGTCAAGCTATATCTGCAACAATGCGACAACATCAACAAACATATCAAAAACTTCATCTAGTCCAGATGTGGTGACAACAAGAATCTCTCCCTTGTATCATGGAAGAAAACATCCACCCACAAAGATAATGGTGGCATAGGCATCAAGGATGCCTGAGACAAGAATTACACTATGATGTTAAAGAACATATGGGTCTTCCTCAACAAACTGTCAAAATTATGGGTTCAAGTTATGAAGGATAAATATGTGCCGGGATCCTCCTTTGCTACGTGTCCCTCGTCTTTGGCATGGAGCTTCATCACACGCCGCATTGGTGATGTCAAACTTCTCAGCAACAAGTTATCAACAATGGCATACATACGAATGTAGGGAGTGATCGTTGGATCGGTGAGAAATAGATGATTGACCTTGCCCCAGGGTGGCAGATCCCTAAAGAACTACAAGACCTGGTGGTCAGTTCCATGGCACGGACAGATGGTGAATGGGACTAGGATTTTATCCATAATTACCTTCCTCCAGAATGTTGGAATGAGATTTCTACTACCCCTTCCCCTATCTCCCTTTTAGGAGATGATACTTGGTCATGGTCCTTGGAACCCCTAGGGCCCTTCTGTAAACGTTCATCCTATCGTTGGACGCTCTGAGATAAGGAGATGATGATTCTAGGTAGTTGGAGAAGGATATGGACCTCAAAGCTTCCGGAGCGACTTAAGGTGTTCATTTGGCTGCTCCAACACAAAACCCTTCTTACTAACACAGAGAAAAACTGACGACACATTAGTGTATCTAAAATCTGTAGTGTCTGTAATAATGGGTGTGATACCCTCCTACATGCCCTATGGGATTGCCCCCAAAGCAAGGTCGTCTGGTCCTTGCTACTAGTTGATCAAAATCATGTTAGGTTATCTGAGGATAACTGGATAACATACTACATTGAGGGAGGTGGAAATCAACCTACTATATAGACTCTTCATGATGTTGCTTGCTGGCATATCTGATAGTGCCACAGTGAGTACATTCACAACTGCAAGACCATGACTGCAGCCACCCAAGCCAACTTCATCCAATGTTGGATAAAGATGATCTTAAGCACACTGATACGTCCCTATCAGTGCCATCATAATATGATACATAATCAACGACTGACCACCAGGCTGGAGCGTTACCTCTTGGTAGACGCTACCTTCCACAAGGCGACATCCAAAGCCACCATAGGGGTCTACGCCACCAACGATGCCAATGTTACCTTATATGACAAAGGTTTCCTTGTCTCACCCATAGGTAGATGTTCCACCACAAACTGAGGGAACGAGGTGATGAAGTTGGAGTTAGCAACTACCCTGTCAATTCATTCATGTAATCTTCCATTGAAATAAGTGAATCATGTTCCGTAGAACCCCAGGTCCGTGAGGCCAACTTCCAATAAGTTGTCTTTGAACGTAGCCACTTTGTTGAAATCATAATGTTTACTGTCACTCTTCTCTTTGGGTAGTAACATTGTGTTGAATTCACCCACTACCACCTAAGGCAAGGTGAAGGACTTTCTCATGTTTATCAAATGTTTTCATAACAGTTTTCAGACTAAGATATGGGGATTAGCATAGACAAATGTAATCAGAACTGTGTTGTTAACTTTGTAGGTGACACACTGTCTGTGGCAGACACCTAAATACCTCCTACGAAACCTCTAGCTTCGCACCAAAAAGATTTATTGAAACCCAACTCCTTGATAGTTTTTGTAGACATGACTCCATTGATGCGTGGTTCTAAGATACCAACCACCTTTGGTTTTTGTTGTGAGACTAAATCTCTGAGGACACGACATGTATCTTTGTTGCCGATTCCTTAGGTACTCCAACAGATTGTATCTAACATAAACACTAGGAAAGAGAGATGATATACTAAGCAGGCGATCAAAACTAGACTGACACATCATTTTCTTTCTCTTCCAAACAAACTTTAGTGTGTCCAGTACCTGCCTCCTGATGTAGTCTTGGGATTTTCTACCTCTGTTCGTAAGGAGGTTTAGGTCTTGATGTTTTCATCTTCATGCCAGAGCTTTTTATTTTCCTGCTTTGTGACATTCTGGGTGGTAAAATGTTGGGGTCTGATTCCACCACTGGGTCTGGATCCTCCATAGTTTCTTGGCTCTGGGTCTGGGGATTGACGTCTGATGTTTTGTTCACAAGATCTGTCGCCTGTAGTTCCACATTATCTTCTGTATGCATCTACTGTGAGTCTTCGATTGCTTTTCCAACCTTGTATGTTCATTCCTCTCCATCTACTACAATAACCTCATCTACCTCCGGGTTAACTGCAACATGCTCTTCTTTAGTGTGTTGCTTGTTGTTCTTCATTTTGTTAATCTCTTTCAACACCTCCCTTTTATCCTCTGTAGTTTCAATGTTTTTCTTCTTCCATACCGTTGACTTTTTCACATCTCTAGAGGGGCTTTTCCACTGTCATCTATCTCCTTCTACGTCGGCGAACCTCCATGGCTTTCATGTGTCTCCTCCCCTTCTATATCAACTAGATTTGCAAACCTATTTTGATTTGTCTCCCCAACAGTGGTACTAGAGCTTTGGTTCCTATTTTTGTGTCTTTGAGTTGCCGGCTTTCTCCTTTGCGTTTTCCATTTGGAACCTTGATGATCGTTCACTTGTTCATTGGCATGCCTCTGTCCCATCTCCTTCTGAGGTGTGGGGGTTTGAGTTGGACGTGCATTTCTATTCAGTGTGATCAAGCTTGCCGCAGATGTCGCAAGAGTTCGGAAAAACCTCATATTCTACCTGATAAACCTCCTAATTGATGCATATGGTGTGTATTACAGGTTTTGATGTATCTACTTCAATGGCAATTCTGGAAAATTTACTTCTGGTTCTTGCTATGGTATGAGTATCCACCTTTATTAATGAGCCTGGGACAAGACCAATGTAGTCGAACAAAGTAGGCACGTATAGGTGCAAGGGTAAGTCTAAAATCCTTACCCATGTGACTAAGAACCTTGGTAATTTTGTGGATAGACAGAAATTGGGGTCCCATTGCCATACCGTAGGACACTTGCCAAACAGCTTCCATGGCCCTCTAATTAGGGCAGTCTCAAAATCTTCCTATAGGAAAATTTTAGTAAGTAGTGCCCAAGGTCCACCTCATATATGTTGAATCTACTTTCCGGATTCCATAGAGCTTTCAGCCTATCTCTCATTGTCATAAAACTGACATTGGAGCAGATGAGTTTGGTCACCACTGTGTATTTCCACAACCTAGCTAGTTCCTCTTTGGCGTCAGGGTCTATTTCCAGTGTTGGTTTTCCATTCGTCAGCTTGAAAGTTACATTCGCAACAACCAGTTTACTCTCGTACAAACTTTTGAGGAAGTCGTCTTGCTCCTTCTGATGCTTCTTTACTTTTCAGTGGTGTCTCAGTCGATGAGTTGTAACAACCTTCACTATGGGAGCCCGTCCATGCGTTGTTTGCACTCTGTGTCTATTTCCCTTGTTTGACTCCTTTGCTATTGTTACTTGTGTCACTATTGAGTGCAGGATATGGGTCTTTCTGGGTCCTAGGGTTTTCTTCAACCTCTCTGGTTGTCTGATGATTCTATGAGTGGTTGCTGCCTCTCATCCCAACATATTGGAACTCGAATCCTACTATCGGTATGGAGACCTTGACTCCGCAACCCTGGTTTCCTCCTGGGTCTTCAGGTCTTTCCGAGCCTTTTTGTGGGTATCCTTCCATATCCATGTATGATAAGGACCCATCTGAGTTCTTCTTGCCGCCTGCATCCCCTTTTCCTCCATCAGCTCCCTCCCCTGCCAGGTTGCCGTCGTCATTCCCGTTGCTACCCCCTGGATCGCCAAAGCCCCCGCAAACCCTAGTCCCCTCTGCCATCTAACTTTTCTAAATAAAAAATATTATCTTAATGTAGCACTACCGAGTTGTTGCTTACTATCAATGATGATCTCAATGTAGATTCAATGTAACGACGCTTGTCTTGGTGTAATTTTTGAACTTCTTTGTTATGACGTGGACAATCCAAATTCTAGGGTTTTATTCTACATTATCTTATTAGTAGTCATATTATTTTATAAGAGATTATTTGAAATCATTATCTTCAAATATGTAGTTGATGCAATATAAAAGAGACTTCTTCAATTTTTTTAAAGTTGTATAGCACAAGAAAATAAGGGTACCTTATTTTTAAAATGTTAATCGAATACTCTCTACTTTACCTATCAAGAAGAAGCATGCATATGTAGGAACCAATGTGAGACATTTTAAAATATTCCTAGCATTACACACACCTACTTGTTTAATGTTCTAACATGTAGATGGAGAGAAAAAAAAATAATAAGAGTGGTTGATAAAACTCATCACACTAAAATCATATGAATCTCTTTTTATTGTTGATAGAGAATTTTGCAATTCAACTATGTAACAACAAAGAAGGATAATGTGCACCGAATGAAGGAATGCATATAATAGGTTTCTCATAAGATGACTGGCTTACAATGACTACTTTCAACCCTAAGAATGAGTACATCAATAACCACATCCTATAAGGAATCCAAGAGCTAATGATAATTACTTTTATTTTATTATAGCTGATTATGTATTATGTGTATAATGAAATACAATGTTCAGCCATACATTTCTTTTCTTTTGGATATTTTGATGCTTAGTTTATTTTACATTGCCCTGCATTTGAAATGCATGTAATCGATCTACTGGTAATGAAGAAAAATCTTTCCTTTGCCCAGACACAAGTACGACATCATACTTAATGTTACATATTCTTACCACTATTGGCAACCTATATATATGTACTTATTGTATGTGGTTACTATCGTCCATTGCGTGTGAGTAAATATAGGGTTATAAACCATCATCTTAGTATGTTAATTCATTTGGTTACAATTAGGAGAAATGAGTATTGAAGTATGATATTCCATCTGAATATCGAGAGTGTATATAAGAACAAATAACTTATGACTTTATGTACTTTGACTTTACACCATAAAAATATTTCCAAAATCTAAATTTATTTTTTTCTATTTTAAAACACAACATGAACGAAAAATTTGAAATATCACATGTCACTTTATAATTATGGTTATTTTATAAACTAGTAATATTCTTGATTTGACTTACATTATATGGTTACATGAACAATATCGTAATTCGGAGAAACCATTACAAGGATACAAGCTTGGATGTTTACCACCCGTTTCACATTCAAACAATCAATATTTTTTTAAATAAAAAATTGTCAAGTATGACATAATTCCCATTATAGATAGGATATTGATGATTTGACATTGTAGATTTTTTTTTCTTACTCTTACACAAAAAGAGGAGAGCAGAAAATTATTGTACGTTCTTTAAGAAAATTAGTGTAGAAGGATAAAATTTTGTTGGTGAGTTTGAAAAATGGATCCTTTTGATATATGTCAAAAGATTACATCTATTATTTGAATCTTTAGTGGGGATCAGTATGAAAATAGATACATTTAAAATATAAACAACAAAGACAGTAATTTTCTTCATGTCGAATGTCAACTATTTTCTAGACGAATCAGTTCTTTGATTTTACCGTGTTCTACAAGTGAGCATTTGGGAAATGGTAAATCCTATGGTTGTAAGGGTTGTTGTTAGCAAACGACGTTGGGCCCCTATGACGAGAAGAGGGATCTCCTTTTAGTCAACGGGCAATATCATTAGTAGCTATAAAAAATAATGCATACTATTGATGTATGGACATTGAATATATATAAGGTGGATGCAGATTTTTGAAGTTTGGGTGTAGGAAGATTGACGATGATGACTGATGAGTGTAGAAGAAGTGGGAGGATAGAAAAGCATATATATTGACGAGAGGAGAAGACCAAAAGTATGGGAGAAGACAAAAGGAGATGAGATGAATAAGAGAAGGAGATGAACCAATGAATTAGAGAACACGACAACGAGAGGAGAGGAAAGTTGACGAGAGGAGAACTGATTAAGTGAGAGGTGAAGAAGATTGAGGAGAGTATAACAGATTTGGTGAAAGGAAAAGAGCAAGAGAATGACACGGAAGAAAAGAGTGACGAGGGAAGAAGCGGGACTTTTTCGGCCCTTGCTGACATTGTTGTAGGGCGTGGACTTGAAGGCCCTAGCGATGGTGTATGCTGAAGAAGTGGTATGTCTTGTTATTGCTCGTGTTCTCTCTAGGACAGTCTAGCTAAGAGGATGATGTGACCTACCTGACTCTGATGGTTAGGTTGTCCAGGCAGTTGAGAGGAGGCAATAGACTTTGTTGTTGTCGGCGAGCGCCATGGGACTGCGGAAGTAGAACATCTTTTTGCTACTATTGCATGTTTTCCGAGTACTGATATACAACACACTACTTACACTACCATCTACACCCTAGGGGACTTCTCTGTGTCAATTTTACAATTTAGTCATACAAGATGTTGAACGGACAGGTTGAGGCTGAGGCTATAAAATCTACCATACCCCCACCTCTCTTCCTCTTGACTCCATCTCACTCCTGCCCGACCAAACGCTACCCGCTGGCTGCCTCCTCTCCACCGTGTTGCGTCCTGCTCCGCCCCGTCCCGTCCAGACGACGTCGTCGTCTTGCATGTCGTCGCGCCCCGTTGGTTGCCTCTTCTTCTTCGCGTCGCGTCCAGCCCGCCGTCGTCTTGCCCAGACAACATCGTCGTCTTGTATGTCGCCGCGCCACCCGTCGTCCCCCCAGAACCGATTCGTCTAGCCCCGCCACCGCGTCCAACCCGCCATTGTGATCAAGAAAAGGTCACCTCCAGCCCGCCGCCCACGCCTATACCACTCCCTTTCCAGACCATCATCAAACGTCGTGTCTGCTGCCACGCCGATGACTCCTCATCTTCCGTCGTGCCCATGCCATGAAAATCAATCGTCGGTCGGATCTGCCTGCAAGTGCCCTGATACATATATTTTCTCATAGTGATGTACAAAAACCAGTCTTGTGTATAACAAATTCTAGAATGTGAGCTTGTATGCATTTTGTTTTCATTTCTTGCTAAAGAATGCAAGCCTATATGGGTCATTGTAAATGTTATCAAAAATTATGAATATTAATTATGACTTGTGTTATGTTTATCTAATCATGGAATTTTCCTGATTGTACACACTATTTTATTTTATAATAAATCCAGTTCTTGACAATTTTTTGTTATACCATGAATATTAATTAGTATCGTGCGTAAAATTACCATCAACACATCAACATATGTGGAACACAAATGTTGACCAAATATGATCACTTATCACGTATAATATTTCTTATACAAAATTTAAAAATATATCAAAAACGAATATGAAGACGTACTCTACTAGTTTATTTCAGTCAGGTTGTTAATAGCTTTTGGTACTGTGTTGAATATATTTCAGTACAAATTTTGACAGTAAGACGCGAAATGAACAAAAATATGACGCTAGCAGTAGAAAAGAAAATTCAAATTTCAAAATTTGAATTTAAAATTTGTATAAAAAATTAAATGCAATTGATTGGTTGGTGGTTGGTGGTTGGCGGTTGGCGGTTGATGGTGGGTCTTTATTGCATGGTTGCATGCATGCAACCATACAACCGTTGTAGCAGATTTCTCACCTTGAACTCTGGTCACACTGTGCTATATATTTTTTGGTGTAATGTGTTTATATAATTAGCACTGTATTTGATACATTTAAGGACTGATTTGTGAATTTTTTTAAAAAAATGAATTTATTGAATTGAATTTATTGAAGTGTGGTTGATTTAGTGCAACACATGCATGCAAAGTACTTTACAGAGAATATACAAATGTATTGGTCAACCAGATATGTAATTATGATGAATGAACAACAACCCTATTATCTTTTTATATTCTAGTGCTCCGTGTCGCACAGTGCTAAAAATGACTAGAATGCACATTTCTGAGGCTGGAGTGTGGTTATTGGTGGAGTTCCCTAGAAAATGACTAGAATGTGTGCTGTGAATAATTTTCCATATTTTCCCTAGGACAGTTCAGGAGGATGATGTTTGCTGTATTGGATCTAATTTGGACTCACGAGCACACGTGGCTGGTTGGTAATGAGGAGGAAGAAGACGTACCTGTTGTCTACAGTGGTGCCTACTGTTGCTGCAGGTAATGTACTTCATTGCGGTCTGCTGGAGTCACAACCATCGAGGGACGGCAGATGGCTTCGCTTCCGATGGCAGGCGTCAGTTATAACTCATAGAGGGGAGCGGAACGGGGAGAGCGGACTGATTTAAGAGTCCTGAGACGTGATGTATTTTAGGAAAATACTAATGATTATGTTCGTGGAAGAGTCCATCGAAGAATAATGGGTTTGGTACGGTGTCCGACAATGAGTGGAGAGATTAATTGGACTGGGACGGAGACGGGTGGTGTTGCTTAGAATGATAGAATAGTAGATACATGAGAATGTCCCGCCTATCCTGGTTTCGCATCTCATACCGTCCCCATTTCTTATCCTCTGCCTAACTAAATCACAACTAAATCACCGGCTCCTTGCTTCCCTTGATTTCAATGTTAAATAGTTCCTGCTCGACTTTGTAGCCGCTTCACACAATGCTTGCTAACAATATCGGCTTTGTGACCAACTTTCACAAGCCGACTGCATTCCTACCTGTTGATGATCGCAATCACCAACAGTTACAAAGTACTTACGGTGCTCTTTGACGCTGCAGCCCAGACGGCAGGGACAGTTGAGGCCGAATACAAGTGTCGCTTGACGCTGGTGTCCTCTAAGCGCTCGATCAACGACATGGTCTCAAAGGCGAGGAGGAACGCCATGTACCTTGTCCTCAACCTGGCTGTTTATCAGGGAGAAAGAAGTATTGGTGGTGGACTGGCGAGTTGGGCAGATAATAAGTTACCGAATCCTAGCAATATGGATCCTATCAAGTAGGATTTTTTCTATTAAACTAATACCAAACTCAATCATATATATCTGAACCTTAATATACATACAGCTTGTATGTGTCTTTTTGTTTCGATCTTATTCCCTCCCTATGTCTACTAGCCTTCTGACTAATTGGTATGATACAACTTGAATTTCGGATCCGATTAGGAATTCAATTATTCTTTGACGGCTGCCGCCTTACACAGGGTGTCCCTTTGTAATCTTTTCTCTGAAAAAGTAGAAATCTCACCCCCTTCCGTGGACGTAGGTCATCTCGACCGAACCACGTAAATCCTGTGTTTTGGTTATGTGATTGTTTCTCGTTTCCTGTTCTTCTGCTGCAAAATCGTCATATTCTCGCGTTCAACTCAGTTTCAATAGTCACTTAGATATGTATATTCGAGCTTCTGAACTAATCACGAGATTCTGGACAAGCTCCTAATATGTAGAGTTCTCTTTTGGTATGGGAATCAACATGAATTAGGCAGATTTTACACGGCTTAATACGGTCCGTCAATAATCTTGAGAGATAGTCACATCGTTGCAACATTGGAGCTTGTTAATGAACTGCAATGCCACCTGCCAAACTGTTATCTGCTGCTCAAAGCCTAGCAGACGTTATTTTAATCTTGGATATTTTGTAATCAGGTTGACCACCTGCACCAAGAAAAATAAAGGCAGTAGAAGTTAGGGAAATTATATTGGTTCATTGCCAACACTATTGTTTTTAACAATGTCAGCATGAAGAAGGCAAACCACGTTGAATATACGCATGAGTCGATGGAGTATCCGAACATGAGGTAGACCATGACGGCCACACCGCCGAACATAAGAGTGCAGATCCCAAAGCTGCGTGTCGGATCAAGAAAGAAAGCAAAAGGGTGATTGGCGAAGAATTGAGCAACTATATATGAAACAAGTAGGGTACATAATCAGCTTATGAAGCAAGAAAAACGGCGGGGAATCGGTCGGGCATCTTCGAAGATGATGAGTAAATATATATTGGGGAACACAGAATGCCCAGAGTAGCAGTACGAGTAGAGCCCAACGGCGATGGGAAGACTAGCCAGGTTCAGTGCCGGCAGTGGCGGACCTACTGCTGGGCCACCTGAGGCCATGGCCTCACCCGTTTACGTGATGTCCATTAATTTCGCAGCATGATAAACAGCTGGCCTCACCCAAAACGTTTCATACAACATCAATAAACGTTGATGAAGTCGGGACGTCAGAGAGATTGAACAGTCACCATAAAAAAAAGGTAACAATCACGAAGAAAGTTGGGTGGGGGTGTTAAGAGAGAGATGGTTGACTTCCAAACGACTCAGATAATTACACTATTTTAGTCATGTTTTGTTATGAAAAAGATCCAATTAATCCCCAAACGTTTTATACAACATCAATAAATGTTGGCGAAGTCGGGACGTCAGAGAGATTGAACAGTCACGATAAAAAAAGGTAACAATCATGAAGAAAGTTGGGTGGGGTGTTAAGAGAGAGATGGTTGACTTCCAAACGACTCAAATAATTACACTTTTTTAGTCATGTTTTGTTATGAAAAAGATCCAATTAATCCCCATTTATCTTTCGGAAGTCGGAATCAACAATCAATTTAATATACGCTAGTACTCCTCTCACAAATGTACAGTGCTAAAATCTTATTTCTCACAACCCACGAAAAGGAAATGTGAATGAAAAACGTAATCTGAGACGCATCAACTTTTTTTTCAATCAATATATATCAGCCAATTGGTCATGGACCAGATATTCTCATTTGCATGTTGCATTATACATACATTTAAAAAATGCAAACCCATTTGTTATTTTGATTAACGATAAATCACTCTCAAGTAGGGTCATTCAGTGACCCACTCCTAGGGTGCAATCTCAGGCCTCCGAGCTTTTCACCTATCCACAACTATTCGGTTTACGCTACATGCAAATAGATATTAGAATTAACTTTTACTCTCAATTAACCCCGGCCCCCATTATGTGAGTTTACTATACCGCTCCATTTGAACATGTTTTACCCACATCTTGCTACAAATTTATCTTCTTAGGTGGTGAAGTTTTGGAAAAGCGAAGTATGGTTAATACCTATGTGTATAAGACATTCATCTATTTATTAGAGAGAAGATATTTAACGAGAAGTAAGATGCTCATGAGTTATCCGTTATTGGAAATGGAAGGAACTAATCCGAATAGAGTAACAAAGATTTGCCAAACATGTTTACTTAAGATTGGTTTTCAAACAGAACCTTCATTAACCGTTTATAATATATATTATACTTATCATAATATGAAGAAAAAAAAGATCAATAAACTCAATGCTCCTTCTCACATCTGAGTCAACGCACAGAATTTAGTCTACAAACTTCTAAGTGATGATATTATCTGCCGTGACCTCAACCATGGAGAATCTGTTCTATGATGCAAATTCCAGATAACTAATTTCCAAGTATAAATGCTTGCTTGGAAGCATAAATAGAACATGGCACATCCAAAAAAAATTAGTGGATAAGATTATGCAATGTTTTTGGATTAACGGAACCTCAAAAGGTTATCCTTAGATTTTAATTATTTGTAAACAATAAAATTTCTTAGGATTTATTTTCCTTTTTTAATACAAACTTTAAAATTCAAATCTAATTATAATAGTGAATGCGTGCTAATTTTCTTATTTATTTTCCTTTTTTAAATATAAACTTTAAAAATTCAAATCTAATTATAATAGGGAATGCGTGCTATTTTTTATTTATTTTTCCTTTTTTAAATACAAACTTTAAAGATTCAAATCTAATTATAATAGTGAATGCGTGCTAATTTTCTTAATTTCAACTGTTGATGATATTGCAGATACAAAAATGGTTTATTGCTTCGTGGCCTCACCCACTTTGCATTTCTGAGTCCGCCACTGCGCCTGGGAGTGGTGAAAGCCAACGTTCGTCCACGGCGACCCAGAACAGGCTGAGCACGATACACACGGACGTGATGACGCCTCACGCGGGTAGTGTGAAAAAATATATACACTTGCGGGTCAGCCATAATACTCGATTGGCTTTCAGAGTCATGCTGAGGGAACAATGCAACTATCTAACGGGGTTTTTACCCCCTTCTTGTTTTTGAGTCCTTAAACCAAGCTGTTATCTGGAGTGCCAAACTACTACCAAATCTGATGCTCCATGCGAGACTATAGATATCTCAAGGCGGAGAGGAAGGAGGATAAAGGGAAGAGCACGGTTGTTTCCTGGAAAGAGAGCTAAACATCGGAATCCAGAGAGCCGGTGATTTAGTAGTAGTGATATAGAGCACACCACATACAAGATTCACACCTCGGGATCATGCCACAAACAACAATCATACGTGGTGTCTTTAATTTTCATGTATTCCCAATGCTCTGTCCGCAGAGTGCTAGTTTTGAATTATAAATAGTGCTAGAAGATGAAGAGTCGTTGGTTAAAAAATTGAACTTGCCGCAATAAAGCCACCCTACCCAACCCTCTTCCTCTTTTTGACGTGACTCTCTCCGGCTCATGTTGCCCGCACGTCGCCACAGCTGGGCCCCAAACCGCCACCTCCCGTCGCACCACCCGTTGTTCCGCACGCCCGCCACCGCTGCGCCCCAAGCCGCCGCAGCCGTCACGCCCCCGGCCGTTCCGCCCACCGCCGCCACTGCCCCCGTCGTCCCAACCGTCCTCGTCACGTCCAACCCCCGTCGTCGCGTCCCCCATCATTGACGCGTCCAACCGTCGTCGTCCCAGCCATTCGCCCACCCGACGTCGTCGCGCCTCCCACCGTTTCACCCACCCGTCGCCGCTGCGCCCCCAACTGCTGTCGCCGCGCCCTGCCTTCAGCCATAGTTGTCCCAACCATTCGCCCACCCGACGTCATCGTGCCTCCCACCGTTCCGCCCACCTGTCGCCGCTGCGCCCCCCGCTGCTGCCGCCGTGCCCTGCCTCCAGCCATCATCGTCCCAGCCGTCCTCGTCACGTCCAGCCATCGTCGTCCCAGCCGACCGCCATATCCAGGACGCCCGCACCGTAAGAGCATACCCGACACACTCTGCCACATTCGCCCCCATGTTGATGCCGCACCCGTGCCTACACTGTCGCCACACCAATGCCGTTGTTGCTGCCACTTTCGCACTGCCGCCACATCCGTGACCCTGGCTATCTCAATCATTCGTTCGTGTTGTGATTTTTATTCATTTTTGTTGTTGGTCCAAATTTTGGTATTGTAATGTACAAGAATTAGATGTTTATTGAAGAAATTTTGGTACTATGACATTTGTAATGAAGTTTTTATTTCACTGTAAATGGAAAATGTCATTATTTTTGCATCATATGCAATACTGTAGATTTATACGTATATACTATTTATAAATGTATATCGTGCTTCCTATTATATTTTTCTAATCACAAAAATGTTCTAATCGTAAGTACTGCTTTAATTTTATTTGGTATTGTTTAGGATTTTTTTTGATATTGCAATGACGATCAATGCATAGCGTATTTATATTTGCAGAAAAATGTGACAATGTCAACTAGAAGTTGAGGAAAATTTTAAAAAAATTGAATTTAAATGCAAGTGGAGGGAAAACAAAAAAAAGAATTGGTTGTGGCAACGAGTGGTTGGGTGGTGGGTGTTTGAATGAAACTCTTATTTTTGTTACAAAAATTACATGCATGCAACCATGCAACATGCAACTATGCAACATGCAACCATGCAATCATAATTGTAGAATATCACGTTGACGAATGTGCGACATTGTGTTATATATTTTTTAGTGTGTTATCTTTGTATATTTAGTACTGTATTGGATACATTTAAGTATTATTTTCTGAACTAACTAAAAAATATGATTATTTATGCATCATATGCAATAGCATAAAAGTATAGATTAAAATGTGAATTTATTGAAATAAAAATTACTATCGTTGTTTGTGTCGCATTGTGTGAGAAAAAAATATGTAAAGATGCGAATTATGACTTTTCTATATGATGTCATTGTATATTTCATACTAAACTCTTTTATTTTAAGTTTAGTTCTGAAACATTTTGGTACTACTTTGAATAAGATTAATTATTTAGTATTGTCTTGAATATATTTATGTATTGATTTAAATTGTGAAATGTTATAATGTGACCTCATACAAAATGATTTTTAACATGAAAATGTTTTTTTTAATTATGTTTTTTAGATAAAATCAAATAATATTTTTCACATATGTACAGTAAATAAAAAATTACATAAATATACGAAACAAAAAATTTTATATTTTATTTCGCTAGTCGAATCGAAAATCTGACTGTACACACTGTGTTAGTTTCTATCTAGTATATTTGTTATTGATTTTTGACACTATGTTGAACATATTTAAGTATTGATTCTAGTCTTAGCCGTGAAACGTGTACAAAAGCATATATAATCGGATCAGTCATTTATTCCACCAAAAAGTAGAGGGAGTTTGAAAATAGTAATGATTTAAATATTCAAATCTAGGTTGTGGTTGCTTTATTGCAGCGACTGCTTTAATGCAGCGGCTGCATGCATACAATAATGACACATGCATTACTTAATTGGTCAAAATATAAATTTGCAACAATGTTGCATGAGCAGCAGGTGCACTAATGATTTTACATTCTTAGTGGTCATGTCGCACAGTGCTGATAGTTGATGTGTGCATATTCTCGAGGTGGGGGTGTGAACTTTGGTAGAAAAGGTGTGCTGGGAATAATATTCCGTGATTTAGTTAGGCAGAGGGTAAGAGATGGGGAAGCGATGAGTCGCGAAACTGAGACGGGCAGGACGGAGTCCGAAGTAGATGCTTCCCTTATATATATACTAGGTAACACACACGTGCCACATTGAACATATTTATTTTACATTAAATATTTAAAAAATAAAATATAATATTCATTACTATCAAGTGTGTCAAAAATGTATATAATTTACATGTGCATAATATTTTAGGATATATAGTTTTATAGGTAGCTTTATTAATAGATGATTAGGTTTGTTATTAGGTAGGAAATATGATAGATTGATCATAAAGGGTGAATGATACATATGAGGCAACTGAACCAGCAAAGCTCTGCCGTTTCTGCAGGATAACAAGATGAAAGTGAGGTCAATATGAATTAATGGTGTGAACTGTTTGAATGAGAAAACGTGGAGTCACATGCTTGTAATTGCTTTGTAGATAATTTGAAAATGTGTTATTTAATGAATCCACAACACATGTTTGAAGGAATGTAACAGAGAAGTTGAGAGATTTGTGACAACTAATCTTATCATGAAAGATAAATTACATAATAGAGCAAATATAAAAAAAGTTGCGAAAAATTGTGAGAAGAGAGAGAATCGAGGAAAACACAACATGAACTCTCTCTCTCTCTCTATATATATATATATATTATCCAACCATAGGATCTTATTACTCTCTCTCTAGGGTTCGCTCCAGCTTCTCTCTACCCCGACAGTGTTGCTGGGGGGAGGGAGCGCCATCTCTGGCGCGCCCTCCCCCCGACTTCCAATCAACGATGACGAATGAAGCAATGAGTTCTCCTAGAGGGAAAGACAGTCAAAGGGCGTCGTCTCAGGTGCGGGTTGGTGAGGGATGTGCAGCGCCGCGAGGAGTAGATATGGGCCAGAGGACTGGCATGTCGACCCGATCGATTCCACACCATTCAAGTGTGACGGTTGTGATGTAGGAAGACTTGCGGCCAACATTGAAGATAAAATAGCAAGTATTAAAGACAAATCCCAGTTTGTCAAGATTTTCCAAAACCAAAGTCCGATGTTAGAAAAAACTCTGTAATACCTTTTTAGAAAGTGAAATGGGCCAATAAAGGCAAATCACAACTTTTCTACGAGGTATGCTCTCAAAACGGGATTCGAGTTCATTTCAGCCTCACAAATAGTAGTTTTGTATTTTAACAATTTCTTTTTTTCTTTTTGTTTTAATTCTATGAGGAAAGTAATTGCATTAGGATTAGGATCAAGATTTTCCCTACTTGTATAAATACACCGTCAGTTGTAGCCTTCAAGGCATCTCTTATCGTTTAATAAAATTCGAGACTTGCTCTCTCTCTGGTGGATTCCAGTTCGCTGGTGGATTCCGGGTTGTCTTCCCCAAGTTTTGCGCTTGCAAACTTGGTTGTCTTTTAGGATTTTAGCGCTTGCTTTAATCCTGTTCTTCCACACTGCGTCAGGTGGTATCAGAGCAGGCCTTCTCCTGTTCTTTTTCATCTCGGCCATGGCAGACAAACCAGCAACCAAAGCAGATATTGAGAGTATGACCGCTGCTTTTACCACAACTCTCACTAATCTGACTGAGCAGATGGCGGCATTTACGGCAGCAGTCACGAACAACGCCGACAACGCCAACAACAACAATAACCATGGTCATGGACGACAAGACAGGAGAGCGGAACCATACCGGTTCCCGCGAGGTGGCAACAACGTTGGAAACTCGAGTTCAGAAGAAGAAGAAGTCGAGGAGGAAGAACCGGTAGGCCAAGGCAACCAACAAAGCAATCAAGACTATCGTGTAAAGGCTGATATTCCCTTATTCTACGGGACTATGGGAGTAGAGGAATTTCTAGATTGGCAAATCGACGTTGATCGTTTCTTTGACGTCATGGAGGTTCCTGAACATAAGCAAGTTAAGATGGTGGCCATCCAGTTGAAGAGCACGGCCGCCATATGGTGGGACCGACTTATCCTTCAAAGGCAGCGACAACGAAAAGGACCAGTTCGTACCTGGTGGAGGATGAAGCAACTCATGCTTGAACGATTTCTACCTGAAGATTATGAACAAATCCTCTATAAGATGTACATCGAGTGCGTTCAAGGAAGACGAATGGTGACAGAGTACACAACTAAATTCCTCCGTTATTCAGAACATAACGAACTGGGAGAATCGGAGAATCAAAAGGTGGCTCGATATATTAGCGGACTAAAAAGCTCTATACAAGAGAAGATGGGGTTACAAGCTGTATGGACTGTGACTGAAGCATCCAGTCTTGCATTGAAGGCCGAATTGATGGAGAAAAGTCCACGTGGTTTCTCATCTTTTAGGAAAACTGCTCCCCAATTCAACTTCGATTCCAATAGCAGCAAGGAGAAGAGTACGACCCAAGATCCGATTCTTGGATCCAAGGAGGGTGGCCGTTCTAGCGGAGCACAGAAGGGTAAAGCACCTTCCCATAAACCAGAAAATCTATATGCCAAACCCTCAGGCGACACATGTTATCGATGTGGCAGAAAGGGACATAGATCTAATGTCTATCCAACAAGGAGAGTTGCTGCTATCCTGAACGACAAAGAAGATGACGAAGACCATGACGAGTATGCAGATGTCGAGTTTGCAGAAGAAGAATCTGAGGAACAACTGAATTTTGTGTTGCAGCGGACCTTATTTGCATCCAAGGAGGAAGGGCAGTGCAAAAATCTATTCAAAACTCATTGTTCTGTCAAAAACAAAGTCTGCAATGTGATCGTTGATAATGGAAGCACTAAAAATCTAGTTTCATAGAAAATAGTCGACTACATGCAACTCCCGACGGTCCCCCATGAGAAACCCTATACTCTGGGATGGGTAAGTAGTGGTTCTCAACTTCGAGTTACATTATCTTGCAGAGTTCCTATCTCAATCGGGAAGCACTATAAGGAGGAAGTTCTATGTGACGTCCTAGACATGGATGTCTGCCATATCCTACTTGGTAGACCATGGCAGTATGATAATGATATCACATATCGGGGACGGGATAATGTGCTAATGTTCATGTGGAACAAACACAAAATCGCCATGGCTCCTGTATTACACTTTGTTAGGAAGCCAGAAGAGAAGAAATCAAGTTTCCTAGTAATGACTCAAGATGACAAGGAAATTGATGAATATGTGAAAGATTCAGAATGTTTCTATCCAGTAGTAGTCAAAGGGCTTCTAAGTGCGGAGAAGGAACAAGAGACAATTCCAGAAGAAGTGATGGAAGTTTTGAAAGATTTTAAAGAGTTGATTGCTGAAGAATTGCCAAACGAATTGCCTCCTATGCGGGATATTCAACATCAAATTGATCTGATTCCTGGTTCAAGTCTACCAAACCTCCCTCATTACCGCATGAGTCCTAAGGAGAATGAGATTCTAAGAGAGCAGATTGAAGATTTGTTGAAGAAAGGATTCGTTCGTGAGAGTATGAGTCCTTGTGCTGTCCCTGTCCTCCTGGTCCCAAAGAAGAACAACTAATGGAGGATGTGCGTTGACAGCAGGGCCATCAACAAAATAACCATCAAGTATGGCTTCCCAATTCCTCGATTAGAAGACATGATTGACGAGTTATCCGGTGCTAAATTATTCTCAAAGATAGACTTGCGAAGCGGTTATCATCAGACCCAGATCAGACCAGGAGACGAGTGGAAGACGGCTTTCAAGAGCAAGGATGGACTGTTTGAGTGGACGGTGATGCCTTTCGGGTTATCCAACGCTCCTAGCACTTTCATGAGATTATTGAACCAGATGTTGCAGCCGTTTATTGGTTCATTTGTGGGGTCTATTTCGAAGATATTATGATCTATGGCAAGACAAAGAACGATCACACTACTACAAAAACATCATTCAGTGGCGCTTTTAGTGGCGTCGGTTATTTAGGAAAACCGACTCCTATTATACATAGGCGTCGGTTATTTATACTCACCGACGTCTATATTCGAAGACCAGCCAGACACGGGTACCGCTTTGTATTCAGCGTCGGCCATTTATAACAGAACGACGTCTAAAAGTAGCCCGCGAAAATCAATTTTCGAGCGAACTTTTTTTGTCTCCTACAGCGTTGGTTTGGTAACTATTAACCGACTCCTATGTAAATGAAAATTTGTGTGAAAAATTAGGGTAAAGGTTGCATTGTTGGGCGTCGGTGTATTACTATCAACCGACGCCTTTAGCAACCTAATAGACCCGCGCGACGCCCGTTAGGCACCTACCTGTTCCATTGTCTTCATCGCTAGCTGCCGCGCTGCTCGATCGCCCGCCTGCCGGTTCTCGCCGTCGCCGACGCTGCCCGTGCTTCCTTGCCTCGCCGTCGCCGCCGACGTTGCTGCTGCTGTGCGTCGCCGCTGACCTTGCTACTGCTGCTGCTGTTCGTCGCCGGCGCCGCCCACCTAGCTTCTTCCAACAGAGCCGCCGCCCTAGCTTCTTCTCCGGCGCCCTTCTTCTTCGGCGCCATTCTTCTCCGCCGCCCCTGCTGCTGCTGTTGTCCGCTCGTCGCCGCCCTGCACCGTCGCCCTGCTGCTCCAGCCACCTGCTGTCCGCGCGCGCGCCCTGCTGCTCCATCCGCTGTGCCGCCGCCACGCCTGAGAACCGGCGCCGCCGCCACGCCTGGTGCCCTCCCGCTTGCCCACCTGCCTGCCCTAGCTCCTTCCTTTATTCCTGCTGACACCCGGCGTCCTGTTTCTACAACACTGGTTAGTTTTACTGATTTCCTTGCTGTTAGTTTTACTGATTGCTGTTTTACTGCTTTTGTTGATTAGATATGTATAGAAGTTCCTTATAAATATATTTTTTTATATACACATACATGTAATTTTATATAAAATTCATGATGTAGTGTGATATTAAATCCTAGAGTGTACCCCTTTTGTCTACTATTTGATATCCTTGATTTTATCTTCTATCCTAAATAAAATTAAGGGACCCATGATTAGAAAACAATTCCAAACATGGCACCCACACTAATTGGAAGGAAATAAAATATGATTACTGAAATGCACATTTGTGATGTGATACCTTTTTAAGGATGCATATATTAGATTCAACCTTTGAGACATCCTTTTATGAGTTCCAATACAATTAGGGTTTCATTTCATTGCCATTGTATGTATTATAATATTACATCTTTCACATTAAAATTAATTAAATTGAATCCTATTGGAACCCTAATTTAAATCCTAATTTGATTTAAACTTGTCCATTCTAGCATCATTTGATTTGATTAAACCCTAACATTGTTTAAACCCTAACATCAATTGTGATGAAACCCTAACATGTACATATCTATTATTGTGTTTGTTGGCCTAGAAACCCGTCCAAGATTTACTCATTAGGAGTAAATCTTGGATAGTCCCCGGTTTGGGACTTCTTGAACACCTAATCTCACTTAGGATGTAAGTGTATAATGTGTATTGAGTTTTCGAGAAAATTTTGGTAGCATTTCCCCGTTTGTTCTCTAAGTACATATGTACTTAGAGAACAGCGGGGAAATGCTGCCGAAATTTTCTTGAAAACCCAATACACATTATACACTTACTAGTGAGATTAGGTGTTCAAGGATGGGATAGGTGGTACACATTTATTATATATAAGAATGACATCACATGTGTTTGTTGGCCTAGAATGTGAACAATCATTGTTTTTTATATTACTTGTACATTGAAGGATTGCTAATTGATAAAAGATCACAATTTTAGAGACATGTATGTTTATACAAATGCTAAATGTTTTCCTTATTCTAGTTGATACAAATGCTAAATGTTTTCCTTTTTAATGAAATTTTTAGATGGCTCACCATGATGAGAATGATGTCCATGATGAGCATGAAGTCCATGATGAGCATGGTGAGGATACCAACGTAAGTTCTAAAAACATATCCCGTATTTCTATAAAATTCATTATCTTCTAGTTATGTCATATATCCTGTATTTCTATATTGGCTTAATTCGGTGTGTTTATTTTTGTCAAATTTTAGGTTGATGATGCACAGCTACCCACTGAAGCAATTGAGCAACTTGATGCGCAGCAACAAAAACTTAACAAGAAAAGGGGTATCACTCTGTTGAAAAAGTTACTTGCGCTGAGTGGCAGTGGATCCAAATTGGTTGTGGATTTTGATAATGGAGGGAATGCAATTGGAGTGAACCACAATAATTTTATAAACTATCTTGGGGTTGTCACTCGAAGCCATTGTGGTGTTAAGTATGATAATTGGCATAAAGTTCCTCAGGCGAAGAAAGACTTGATATGGAAAGATTTATGCGTGAGTTATTATTATTTGCAATTCTATTTTGTAGATTACAAATTCTATTATTTGCAATTCTATTTTTGGTACTAGTTAATAACATTTCTATTTTACAGAATCTGTTTGCATTGGATGAGATGTTGCATCGTAAAAGTGTGATGCAACGTGCTGGAAAGATGCTTAGGAATTACAGGACAAATCTGAACAGAGAATACATAAGACAGGTTGATAAGAAGAAGAAGTCAGCCCTTGAACAATGGAACTTCTTGGACAAAGAAGATTGGGACAATTTTGTTGCTTCAAGAAAATCTGAAGAATTCAAGGTATTAGGCGTCACTCCCATTTTAATTAATATACATTGTATTCACCTATTCAAGATTAACATTTACTGCTACTAACCTAATTATAAATGTGCATACTAACTAGGCCCTCAGTGACGCACAAAAAGCAAGGCGTGCACTGAATGTACATGACCATACTATGGGTCCAAAAGGCTATGCAAGCGTTCGCCAAAGACTACAGGCGGAGTCTGCGGCTACTCAGGAGTCTGCGGCCACACCCTTGCCTCGCCATGATATCTGGATAGCTGGCAGGAAAAACAAGAAGGGTGAAATAAAGAAGCCCGAAACTGCTGAGGCGGCTGCAAAAATGGTAAAATACAACTCTTAGAGCAATCATTTGAATATTGATTATTTGTGGTGTTAACTTACCAATTTTTGTTTATGGTGATTAGCGGGAGATGCACGAGCAGAGGAAACAAGGCACGTTCATCCCTCAGGGCACAAGGGATGAATTGACAGTTGCTCTGGGTAACCCAGAGCATCCTGGACGTGTTAGAGGTGCCGACGCTAGTGTGGGCATCAAAGCATTCTTTGGGCCATCCCAGCGCAAACCCAGAGCGGGACTTTCTCAAGAAGAGGTAACATATTCTATTTTTAGAATGTTACTGCAAAAGGAAATTCATTAATAAAAAGCTAATATTTGTTTTATCCATGTATAGGAGAATAAGAGAGTCGAGGATATAGTTGCTAAGAAGCTCAACGATGTGGTTGCTGAGAAGGTCAAGGAAGAATTGCTGCGGTGGCAGGCATCTCAGGCTTCCAATCAGCCTATGCCGACCCACTCTTCTCCTGGTGCACAGACTGCAAGTAATCCTGGAGACCCATCGCCTAACACGTCTGTTGTAAGTATTGTTTATGACATTGTAGCTAGTCTTTTCAAGATGATATGTTTTCAAGATGATATGTATATATGTATAACATTCTTTACGTAAATTTGTAGGCATTGAAGCCATGCCGCTTAAGAATGGAAAACTATGTTGTTGCAGAGGCGCAAGCTTACCAGTCCCTTCCTGGGGCAACGTTTCATGGGACTCCAATGCCGCAGGGCTACATTCGTGTGAGCCCGATACATGTATTACCCGATTGGAGGGAAGTTGAGTTGCCATATGCCCACCCAGATATTGATACACTTGGTGAGGCAGAAAGCGGGGTCATATTGTGGCCCAAAGCAGATGTCCTCTACACGACTGAAATTGTAAGATAAATTTACATTGATTTAGACTGTTAATGTGTATATATGATGTCAACTGATCTGAAATTATATATACAGGTTAAAAAGAAGACACCAGGAGCACCTAGGCCTCCACCTCCAATTCCCGCATTACCAACTTGGGTTCCAACTGACCTACCATACCCGTTAGGTCCTGCTTGTAGGGGAATGGCATGTTGGCTATAGGCACATAATATACTTTTCCCTATAATTGTTTCTTTAGATGCAGATTATGCAGGTCAATCATACGACAACTCTTTATTTATACAAGATATTATTGAGTTGTTTATGTATGATTGGTTGAATACATCAATGATAGAGACATGGATAAGGTGAGATCTTGTTTATACATCCATATACCTTGTGTAAGATCTGGTGATCTAGTTTCTTATATATTAATGCATACGTCTATATGTTTTGCAGCTACTTAATCGAAGATCATTGCAAACAATTTGCATATGATCATGTGGGATTTTTGATTCCATCATTGATTAGTATGGTAGCTAAAGACCCTGATAGTGTTCAACAATACTGTATAGATGCTTTTACAATTTTTGGTCATCAAATGAAGACGATAATAATAGCTCCATTCAATGTCAAGTAAGTTTTCTTTATTTATAATTTGGACTTAAGAAAATTCCATTATTATTTTGCATTTTGAGTTATTAATTGTTAACTTTTTACCTCTAGTGGTAGACATTGGGAGTTACTAGTTATTGTCCCCGGGACGTTCACTGTTTATTATCTAGATCCCGCAGGAAGTACATTAAACACTAAAATTGGACACGTAATGAGAATGACATTATTCTGGTGAGAAATATTTCATTTTTTATATCCGTTAACATCTTTTATTACATTACTATTTACTTATGCAACTTAGTGTGTTATATTAACATGTAGGGGTTTATATGCATTCAAAAATGCTGGAGGAAAGGTCCCAAGGAAAAAGAACCAGCCATTGTCTTGGGAGAACGTAAAAGTAAGTTCCCGACTCCCCGACTCCAATGTATATATTATTGATGTGAATTGTGCTTAGTTGTATTATTTTGTATGTTTCAATTTATAGTGCGCTACACAAGACAATGGCTGGGCATGCGCATACTATGTGATGCGATTTATGCAGATGATTATCAAACATGCCGCATTGGACATCGATACCATACATGAGGTATTATATATAGTCTCATTAGTTAGTATGAAATATATCAATCTTATTTTTATATTATTACTTATATATATACATCATTCTCTTTGCAGGTGTTTAAAACTGACCACACTATAGGCAAACGCTTAAAAAATGTACATGCTCCATATACGAGGGAAGCATTAGATGAAGTAAGAGAAGAATGGGCAATAGCTGTACAAATAGTGGCAACTGTAAGATATAATTGGGATGTTGATAGTGATGATGAATGATACTTTGTAAATGAATGTTTCTGAATGTTAAAACATGTATTTGAATGATTCTATATGTGTGAACGTGACAATTGAATTGATGTCTGAATGTATCTACTTGTGTGAATCTTTTTATGTTAATTTTGCAGGTTTGTGGCCTGTTTGTAGGCTGATATCAATGGATGTCGTAAACCTGCAGTTCAGAAAACTGAACTGCAGGTTCTCATCCTGCTGACCAGCCACAGCAGGCCTGCAAACAGATTTATAAAAAAAAATAGATATAGGCGTCGGTTATTTACAGATAACCGTCAGCACAGACTTACAGTGTCGGTTTTTTGTTGAACACCGACGCCAAAAGTGTTCGCGCTACAGGAAATGGGAGTCATCTAGGACACTTTTCTGCGTCGGTCCTTTAGTATATAACCGACGCAGAAGGCGTCCTAGATGACGTCGTTTTCTGTGGCGCGAACCCTTTTGGAGTCGGTGTTTTATAATAAACCGACGCCTTGATGTTAAATAGGCGTCGGTTTTTTAACCGACGCTGAAGTGTCCAACCTTTTAGCGGCGCCCACATAGGCGTCGTTCAGAAACCGACGCCAAAGGGGGTTAAACAACCGACACTAAAAGGCACTTCTGTAGTAGTGTCACCTGGGGCATGTCAGACAAGTGATGCAAGTCCTGCAAGAAAATCAATTGTACATCAACCTCATGTAAGTGCATATTCAGTACCAACAAATTACTCTTTTTGGGTTTTGTTGTTGGTGAGGATGGGATTCAAGTGGATGAAGAAAAGGTGAGAGCAATCAGGGATTGGCCTGCACCTAAATCTGTTACCGAAGTCCAAAGCTTTCATGGTCTGGCCACTTTCTACAGGAGATTTATTCGGGATTTCAGCACCATCATTGCCCCTATTACTGAGTGCTTAAAGAAAGGAAAATTCAAGTGGGGATTTGAGCAAGATCAGAGTTTTGCTTTGATTAAAGAAAATCTTTGTACGACTCCATTATTGGCACTTCCTGATTTTGACAAAGTCTTTCAAGTTGAATGTGATGCCAGCGGAATTGGCATAGGAGCTGTCTTATCTCAAGAGAAGAGACCCGTGGCTTTCTTCAGTGAGAAGTTAAACGAGGCACTCCAAAAGTGGAGTACCTATGATTAGGAGTTCTACGCTATTTTTAGGGCTCTCCGTCAATGGGAACATTAATTAGTGCATCGGGAATTTATCTTATTAACTGACCACCAAGCATTAAAATTCCTACATAGCCAGAAAGTGATCAATAAGATGCATGCTAGGTGGGTGAGTTACCTACAAAAGTTTCCTTTTATCATACAACATAAGTCTGGGACGCTCAACAAGGTGGCAGATGCATTGAGTCGAAGAGCCTCTCTACTGGTCACCCTCTCTCAAGAGATCATAGGCTTTGAGTGTCTAAGAGATTTGTACAATGAAGATGCTGATTACAAAGAGATATGGGACAAGTGCAACAACAGACACCCTTGTGCATATTTTCATATCAAAGATGGGTACCTCTTCAAAGGAGATGTCTTGTGCATTCCTTGCTCATCTTTGAGAGAGAAGTTGATTTGAGATCTTCATAGCAGTGGACTTAGCGGACATCTGGGAAGAGACAATACTATTTCTAGCCTAGAGGAAAGATACTACTGGCCACACTTCAGGAGAGACGTCAGCGCCATATTCAGAAGATGTTATACTTGTCAGGTTTGAAAAGGACAATCTCAAAATACTGGAATTTACATGCCTTTGCCTATTCAAGATGATATTTGGCAAGACTTGATGATGGACTTTGTGTTGGGATTACCCCGTACACAAAGAGGCATGGATTCAGTGTTCGTGGTGGTGGACATGTTTTCCAAGATGACACACTTCATAACATGCAAGAAAACGGCTGATGCATCTAACATTGCCAAGCTATTCTTTAAGGAGATTGTGGGTCTCCACGGGGTTCCTAAATCAATCATGTCAGATAGGGATATAAAATTTATTAGTCACTACTGGATTACACTTTGGAGATTATTTGGGACCACGCTGAAAAGAAGTTCTACTGCTCATCCGCAGACTGATGGACAAACTGAAGTAACAAATAGGACTTTGGGTAACATGATCCGAAGTGTTTGTGGAGACAAGCCGAAGCAGTGGGATTTAGCTTTGCCTCAGATTGAGTTCACATACAATAGCGCCGAGCACTCTGCTATAGGAAGATCCCCATTCTGTGTGGTTTACACTTTAGTTCCAAGGCATGTGGTCGACCTGGTTAAACTCCCCAAGGCACATGATACTAGTGCAGCGGCCAAAACTGTGGGAGAGGAGATTGTTGCTATAAAGGAAGATGTCAAAGCTAGGTTGGAAGCTACTGGGAAGAAGAACAAGTCTGCGGCTGACAAGAAAAGAAGAGTTAAAGTTTTCAAAGAAGGCAATTCTGTGATGATTTTTGTGTGAAAAGAGAGGTATCCAGTTGGTACTTACAATAAGTTGCAACCACACAAGTACAGTCCATTCAAAATAACGTGAAATATCAATGACAACGCTTATGTTGTGGCACTTCCTGAAGACATGAACATATCCAACACCTTTAATGTTGCTGATATTTATGAGTACCATGCAGATGAGGCCCTATATCCAGAAGAGAACTCGGGGTCGAGTTCTTATGAGGTGGAGGAGACTGATGTAGGAAGACTTAAGACCAACATTTAAGATAAAATAGCAAGTATTAAAGACAAATCCCAGTTTGTCAAGATTTTCCAAAACCAACGTCCGATGTCAGAAAAAACTCCGTAATACCTTTTCAGAAAGGGAAACAGACCAATAAAGGCAAATCACAACTTTGCTGTGAGGTATGCCCTCAAAACGGGATTCAAGTCCGTTTCATCCTTAGAAATAGTAGTTTTGTATTTTAACACTTTTTTTTTCTTTTTGTTTTAATTCTATGAGGAAAGTAATTGCATTAGGATTAGGATCAGGATTTTCCCTACTTGTATAAATACACCCTCAGTTTTAGCCTTCAAGGCATCTCTTATCATTTAATAAAATCTGAGACTTGCTCTCTCTCTGGTGGATTCCAGTTCCCTGGTGGATTCCGGGTTGTCTTCCCCAAGTTCTACGCTTGCAAACTTGGTTATCTTTTAGGATTTTAGCACTTGCTTTAATCCTGTTCTTCCACACTACGTCAGGTTGGAAAGAGCTTCCCCTACTAGATCTGGGCTCTTCGTTGCCGCTCTATCTCACTGTTGAGGAAAGGATCACTCTCTTTCTTCACTAGCTCCTCCCCCTCCTTCTTTTGAGTGAATCCAGGGTTCCCTGGATGATGATGGGTTTGACCCCACCCTATTCTCTTCCTGGTGCTTTCGACGGTGGATGGAACCGGCATTGGGTCGAATGGCGACTCGTCCATATCGGCGGCACGTTCCCTCCACCAACGAAGGTAGGGCTTCACCGTGTCTGTTTACAAGGATTCACTGCTCGGATGGAGTTCCCTCTGACATAAGGGTGGTCGCTGCTCACCCCTGTCCGGTGGCTGGGCTCCATCCTCTTCCCCCGCCGGTGGGTTTCTCCTATCTAGTGATTCTTCTACAGGGGACCGACTTTGTTTCATGTGGTATCCTTCTGCTGGATGTTCTTGCGTGGCTCCTCTGTAGCTGTGAATTTGAATGCACTCTTGGTGCTTGATGAGGGGATTTTGTGTATTACAGGAGTTTCGTGTGGAATTGGTTTGGGGGTAGGGGTAGATCTTCTTCTTCTCCTATTCGAGTACTTCTACTGCTGTGCGTAGAAACACCTTCAAGGTGTTCAATGTTTTGCTGCAATTAACCCAAGCTTTTACTTGGATACTCATATTTTGAGCTAGAGCCTTTGATTTGTTTCCTTGGTGTAGCAGAGATGCGCAGGTTCCAGTAATCCGGTTGTTGTCGATTGATGAAGAAGAGCTGGACATCTACCTAGAATTCACATCTTTAGGGAATGATTCTAACGCCAATGGAAGATAGGCAGTGCTCAGTTCAAGGACATTAATTGACGACCAGCTCATGTAAGGATCCTGCTCTTTCTCTTTTGCATCTCAGTTGTGTCTTACTATGGTTTGGAGGATCTGATTGGGGTGTATGCTCCTTCTAAATCCTTGTGATAGCTGGCTAAGAAAGTAGACACACTAAGGCTAAATCCTAGTAGGGTGGCTGGTGATAGTCTTTGATGAGTTGTAGTTTTTTTTGTTGGTATGCTGAATGTATGTAATCATGGCTTGTTACAGTCTTTCTACTGGCAGGAGTGTTAGGATCTAGTTGCTACTTTGTTTGTTTTTATTAGTTTCTTAGTTCCTTTTGAGATCTCTGGTCCCCCTGCATGGGGTAATGATCTTTAGATATTTTTAGTTATTTCTGCCTGATGTAATGGGGTACTTCGTGCCCAATGTTTTGTTAAAACTAGCAACACGCATTTTGACCAACAAAAAAAAAACCATAAGATCTTATTATTTATAAATCAATTTTCAACTCATTTGGATACTTTTAAGTCATCCATCTAAAGTGTTCTAAAAGCAACATTTTAGTTAGTTTTAAGCCTTCAATTTTTACTATGTTATGATGTAAGGGCTATAATTATCAGATTGAGCTCAAACTTTTTGGAGTGTCTATCTCATCAACATAGATCAATATGATACATTTACTTTTATTATTTAAATTTTATTTTAATAATTACAACCATTAAAAAAGTCGACTCTACATAGAATTGATTTTGCTCCAGTTTTACTCTCTCTCTCACTATATATGTACATATATGGCTATATTAATTACCCAACTGGGTAACTTAAATTAGTTATCCAATGATTCTACTTACAATCTTAGCATCCTGGTTACAATTTTTCCATTCTAGTTATAAATTTTCACTCCTAGTTATAGTTCACAACGAAGATCTTTTTTTTTCTTTTAGAAATGTCAACTTTACTGTTTTGGCATAATGCACTGTGTAATTGATGTTGTTTTTACAAATAAAGTTTATGTATTATGAATTTAGTCATCTTATTATAGTTTTGTGCCTTCGTGTTACAAAAGTGGATCCACGAATAACTAACCCTAATTACTTGACTCGGGTATGAATATGTGGCTTATATATGTGTGTCTATATATATGTATATGTGTGTGTATGTATATATATGTATATATATGTATATATATATATGTATATATATATATATATATATATATATACATACATATATGAAGAGTGAGAGAGAGAATGAACCTGTCTATGTAATTACAGTTATGCCACTGACCAATCAGATTTTAGGGTTTTTGAAATGATGCATCTTTGTGAATTCTCTTTCTTCTCTCCTTTTTTGGAGGTTTTTCACATATTTAGAACACAAATGTTCTCTTTCTTCTCTCCTTTTTTGGAGGTTTTTCACATATTTAGAACACAAATTCCACTCACTAACCAACCACTACTCATGGTTTCCTGCCCCACTCCGTTGTCTTCTAGAAAAGTCCAACCGTTTCCCCTACGCTTCCTGCCCCACTCACACTGTATCTAAGGGCTAGTTTGATTGGGTGTAGTGGGGTGTAGTCTAGTGAGTTTGTAATGTAAAAATGTACATCAAACATGTACTTTGTTGTCCGACTACACCCACCAAATAAGCCCTTAGATGAAAACCAAATTGCCTCAAAATTTTGCTATAGATTTAATTGTTATACTCCACATTCCGATCATGCATAAACCAAAACACATGCCCTCGTGCAGGTATAAATTCATGCACGCCGCAGGCAGCGTCCCATCCACCTGTCCCTACAACTGCCTTACAGACTCCAGGGGCTCTGACTTCTGCAAGTTACTCGTCAACTTGGAGGTGGCTATCGCGGAAGAGTATTAGCTCGCTACACTTGGAGCAGTTCCCGTCGGGAAGGAGCTAGGTAATTTGGACACCTGAGTCTAGTTTCTATGACTTGTCTTGTGGTGGGAGGAGCAGCGACTACAGTCATGTTTGGCCATCAGATTTCCTTGACGCAAAGGTCTACTGAGGGGATGATGGTCTACCATGCATGTCAAAGATGTTGCTTGGATGAGCGATGATGATATTCACGATGGTTAAGTGGGAAGGGGATGTTGTGCCTCTGAAGATGTCCCCAAGATGAAGTGGTGACATCAGTTGTCTTTGGAGGCGTGCCTACAATACATGTACTCTTCTGAATTGTGACTGGTCACTTGTCAAATTTGTTTTTTCCTCTCGGCTATTCTTCCCTTCCCTGCGTTAAGTTTTTTCTTGTAAATCATTTATCTCTTTAATTTGAGCCCGTACAGAAAGCATCGTCCATATAAACATTTTGTCATCTCCCATTACACGGTAATCATCTCTTCATCTATCATGCCATACCATCACTTTCTTCTTCTGGTATGTATTTAGTAAAGCTAGTTTTAGTCATATTGTAGTTGGCAGGGTCGAAGGGATTCCCCAACTTAAACATAATGTTACCAACCAAAGATCACAACATTTCTACAAGACAGACAAAGAATTTCATCCAATATGAACAAATCAACTGCCAACGTTAGACCAATTTTACAATCACAGACATCCTCCATCTACAGATCGTCGTGGCATCTAAGCAGGTTCAGACTTGTCTTGTCATAGTGAGAACATGGACAAGCCACGAAGAAGCGGTGCACACCTGCTTAACGGCTAAATAAGTTTAGCTTAAGTCATAGGTTTCAACTCGCACACAAGCAGTTCTCCAATTTAGGCATAACGAAAAGGAGGATCGAAGAGATGTATACTCAGTGGCATTCCAATTGTCCAAAATAACACCAGCAACAAACCCACTGGTATTTTCTCCCTTTCATGTATGTCGATCCAACCACCTAATTTTTCTTTCTCTATAACCATGTACTTCACAATCGAACTACCCTGTTCTTGTGCTTTTGACCTGCATTGTGCTATACTCAATCACCTACACGTCGGACCTACTTTTCTCCTTCAACTACCTAGAGTAAGAACCACCGATGAAATCTTAATCCTTCCCAAGAACTACCAATTATCCTCTTTCCATTGACAATGATAGTCTGAATTGCCAATGTCACTGAAACCATGCAATAGTTTTTTTTCTTATCATATCCACGTCAAGACAACCAAACTAATCCCTCTTCTCCTTCTTTAGCGTATTATCATACATTTTTAAGAAACCAACACATTTCTACCAGAATGAACCTATTAACCTAAACTCCAACAATAATTGATACATCTAACTCTATGTATAGGCAAGCCTTTCACATTGGAAGTTGACCACATCAGACTCTACATCAGTTCATGCATTTTGCATGAACCTCTATCATGTTTAACTGAATTCTAACAAAATTCTCCAGGTTTCCGTAACATGTTATCTTACAAATACCACACCTATCATAATATTTTTTCACTGGATGTTGAATCATTAGTAAGATAATTATATGATGATAATGATTTTACTAATTGATTTGTTTGGATAAAGGTCAAGGTGCAACCAAATTGAACATCTACTACTCTAATATAATAAGTCAATTCTTGTAGTAGAAGGAAAGCATATATAGTAAGTGATTGGAAGAAAGAGAGAATGAACCCATTAGTTAAGAAGCATAGACCATTCTTTCATTCTATTAAGATGATAGTAAGCTAGCTCAGGTATATAGGGTGTTATGTTAAAGAAAGTTCAACTGCAATGAAAGAAAATCGGTAAAGAGCATTAAATAAATTATTTATTAATACACATAATTCATGGACATAACATACGTAAGAGAATTTCATCCAACCTCCCTCTACGTCTATAGTTTTCTTTAATATACAATTCACCTAAACTATTGTGGTTAATAAAAACATGCGGCGATGTTATGAAACTTTTTCCTTTTAAATTAATCCACCATGTGTCTTCTTCTTTGTATTATTTTATCCTAAATTGGTCATTTTATGTAGTTAGTCTACACAATAGACTTGAATAATTATACCGAGGTAATCAAGAATTTGAATGTTACATATTTTATTTGTATAGTCTCGTGGATGCACATATATTTGGATGTCATGCTCATAGCATCCATGTTTGTGTTATGGTTAGACCGATGCGTATAACGTTTATGCTTCATATGAGTTATCATTTGAATATGCTTTATCATCTAGTTAGATTTTACTTTTAGGGACACTTATTCATTTGAAAGAAATTATCAATCCTAGAATGGTAATACTACATGACCTTCCTCTAAAAGACACCTATCATTTAAGTATGAATTTGAGTGTCCTACCATTCTTGCCAAAGCTACCTTATAGATCACATTTCAATGTAGAATGTCAAATAAAAAATAATGTCTTTTACCTTAAACTGCGATAAGTAAAATCAATTGAATATTGAAGCTCTAAGGAATGTTTTTCTATAAAAAGCAAAATATTAATGTTTTACATATATGCCAGATGAACATGGAATGCATTACACATAGAATAACCCGATGGGGTAGAGGCTCTAGGCGGTTGGCCTCTCATGCATGGACACTCGTACATTTACTAGAAAACACACACACACAAGTATGTGTGTGTGTGTCTATATATATATATATATATATAAATATATATATATATATGTATATATATATATAAATATATATATATATATAAATATATATATATATATATATATATATAATGTATGTATGTATGCATATATATATGTGTGTATATATATATATACATATATCTGTGTGTGTTACCCAACTGGGTAAAGAATACATCCCCTTTATATATACATACATACATACATGCACACAATATATACACACACACACACACATATATATATATATATACATATATATGTATATATACATATATATACATATATATATGTATATATATGTATATATTGTTGACTCACGTCTAAATTGACTAAATCTGTGTTTTGATGATGACTAACCATTCCACATATTGGTGTCTAACGTCTCTACTTGAGTGATTTCAGATTAGGTATAGACACACTCCAAATGCCCTAACTTGCGCATATCAAATTGGAGAAAAGACAAGTCAAAGTCAATACAAGTGTACATTTTTGTAATATGATGAAAATCCATTAGAATCATATTGTAAATCACTTGTAATGATTGTATGAATTGTAATCAAGCTTAGAAAAAATCAGGAGCACTTACATCGAATGTTTAAGCACTCAAAAGCCATTTTCCAAAATTCACATCAGGTTGTTCATCGGACGAGTTCTGTGAGTTGCAAACTCATCCGATCTTGATTGGATCTTAAAAACAACTTTTGATCGGTCGAGTTTATACTTCACAGAACTCGACCGATGGAGTACCAGACCAATTCGATTTTCATTGGTCGGTTGAGTTTCCCCAGGACAAACTCGACCGATGGTTTGAATATCGACTTTGTCTTTTACTCTATCGGTCGAGTTACCCTTATAAAAACTCGACCGATTACACTATACGAAAAAGTGCAGAAAAGTGCTTCTAGCCGTTGTGGAGTTGCATCAAGTGAAAATATATCCATTACAAGCCACAAAACGGCTAGTTTTCATTCTCAAGTGTTCCCAAAGGCTAAGTGGCATCCCCAGCTATAAATAGGACCCCTTGGGCTTTATTCCAAGGTTGAGCATTCACTATGAAGGTCCCTATTTTATAGTTGAGTGATCCTACAACCTCCTCTCTCTCTAAGCTTAATCACTTGCTACATCCATTAGAGTGAGTAGGAGATTTGTAAGAGAGCTCATCCTACATGTATATCTTGTGAGGCTCTCACTTCCACCATCTCCCTATCTCTCATTTCAATCATGAAGATGAAGGTTCTCTCTCTTGGCTAAGAGAGGTGAAGAAGAATAAGGGAAGGCGTACCTTGGTGAAGATCAAGGCTGAAGACTTGGAGTTAGAGTGGGTAAGCCCTTGGTGAAGGTAGAAGACTCCTTGCTCAAGTGGGTAAGTCCTTGGTTGAAGCTTCTCCGAGTGAAGGTGAAGTCAAAGGCGAAAGTTCCAAGAAGAGTGGGTAATCCCTTTAAGGCTGAAGACTTGTGCAAGAGTAGGTAAGTACTTGGAAGAAGGCGGAAGACTCCTTGCAAAGTGGGTAAGTCCTTGGTAAGGTTGAAGACTCTTTGTATTGGATAGGTAAGTCCTTTGGTGGTCATGTATTGTATCTCTTATAATGAATATAATGAAGATGCAAGGTTAAGAAATCCTAGAGGTTGACCTCTCTAGGTAGTGGACTGACTCACTTCTAGTTTGAAGTGTGGAACCACTCTAAAATAGCTTGTCAATTGGTGTATGTTCAATATCTCTCTCCCTTACTATGCATGTTTTCGTTGCACTCAAATTTCCTATTTAGCAACCTTATCTTGTGATATATCTTGAAGGTCTAATGAATTTTGTTTAAGTGCATTCATCTCTCTTCACCCCCCCTCTAGAGTATCTAATCACTCATCTAGGATCCAACAATTAGTATAAGAGTTGGTCTTCTCCAAGCATACTTCAACAAGTAGGAGAAGATGGGTGGCTACCAAGGAGGGAGATACTTGATCAGCCTACCAATCTTTAATGGGAGCAATTTCCTCTATTAGAGAAGAAGGATTCAATTCTACATCCAAGGATCAAGTCTTGAGATGTGGCAAATGGTGAACAACCCATATATGCTACCAAAGACAAAGATTGAAGAATGGGATGAAGCTACCTTGAAGAAAGCAACCTTAAATGCTAGAGCCATGCACATCCTCTATGCCTCCATGACCCCCACCGAGTTCAACTGGATTTCTTCATGTGAAACAACCTATGAGGTATGGAGAAAGCTATGCATCACTTATGAAGGGACAGATCAAGTGAAGGAAAACAAAGTCTACATGCTCAAAGGGCTGCTTGAGAACTTCAAGATGGGAAAGGAGGAGAGGATAGCCAACATGTACTCAAGGCTCAACACCATTGTGAATGATCTTGTTGTTCTAGGACATCCTATGTCTAGTGGAGAGATCAACTCAAAGATCCTTAGAACTCTTCCCAAGAGGTGGGAACCCAAGGTGACTTCCATTGAAGAAGCAAGGTCTCTTAAGGATATTCCTATTGAAGAGCTCATTGGAAATCTACAAGCACATGAAGCTACACTTGACCACAGGGAGGAAGTAGAAAGACAAGAGAAGAAAGAACTCAAGAGAATGAAGAAGGCTGAAATCAAAGTTCAAATCAAGGCTATTGTTGGTCAAGATTCTCCATCCTCTCAAGTTGAAGAAAATGCCATGTACTCCAAGGATAAAATCTACAAAGGCAAGTCCTCCTCCATCTGGTGCCTCAAGTGTGGAAAGAAGGGTCACTTCAAGATATATTGTCTACAAGGCAAGAAGACCCATCATCACAAGAAAAGAGAAGATAAGTTCCACTCAAGCTCAAGTGACTCCTCCAACTCAAGCTCAAGTGAAGAATCAAGTGAAGAGTCAAGTGGTAGCTCAAGCTCTAGTGATGAAGGAGAATGCCATTTTGCTCTTAAAGCATCAACAAGTAAGGAATCAAGTGAGGTAAATCTAAACTCTTTAGATAAAGAATCTTTGATTGCTATTATTCATGATACTTGTGCCTCTCTTAAATCTTATTAAAGGAAAAAGAAAAAGCTTGTTAGAATTGTTGATAATATGCTTGTAGAACTAGATGATCTTGAACATGCTAATTCTTGCTTGCTTGATGATAAAAATGCTTGTCTTAGCCAAGTAGACTCTCTTAAACATTAAAATGCTAGTTTGCTTGATAAGATTAGATTTTTAAAAGCTCAACCTCTCATGCCTAGTTCTAATGAAGAGCTTACTTTAATTGTTGATTCTCTCATGCATGATATTGATGTTCTTAAATCTGAAAACAAGGACAAAGATTTTTCTTTGCAAGGATTTGAATCTGAAAATGGTGTTTATCTTTCTAAGATTTCTTTGCTTGAAATAGAAAATGCCTCCTTGTTTGCTAAAATCAATGTGCATGAATCTTGTTCTAGTTCTACTAGTAGAGAGAATGACGTTGCTGCTCTTCATATTGATAGAAATTCTTATTTAACTAAAGCTCTTTGCTTAGAAAATGATCTTGTGCATGATAGAGATAATATCAATCATTTGTATTCTACTATTACTTCTCTTAAGCATGATAATGACCGTTTGAGATCTTCTTTGCAAAGATTCTTAGTTGGTAAGAAGAGCCTTAATGACATCCTACACCATACTACTAAACAAATTGATAGACATGGTTTAGGATATGATGGTAGTCAAAGGAACAACAAAGGTAAAGGACCTCTAATATTCAATGGAGAATCCTCTAGTTCCAAGACTATGGGCACATGCAACTATTGTAATGAAATTGGTCATTATTCTACTTGTTGTCCTTTTAGGAAAGCACCCAAGAGCAATAGGACTTGGGTTGCTAAACTAACCTCTCTGGACCCAAAAACATGATTGGGGACCATTTCATCTTTTTTCTTATAGGTACTTGCAAATGGATTGACTTGAGATATTGAATTGCAAATTGACTTGTCCATTCACATGAAAGAAGAAAGGTGAGATGTGTAGAGGGTGACAAAAAATGGAAAAAGGAATGGTAAGAATAAAGGTAAATGTTTTTCTTGCTTATAACCAATCCAAACTTGTTTTTGTCAATTTAGTGTGCAATATGCATGTGGTGTTTGAGTTAAAAGTGGTATTTTGTGCTTCTCTTCACACTCATGCTCAAAAACTATTTCTAATGCTTTCATAGTGCATTACTAGCTTGCTTACACATGTTTGGATATGGTTTGTATTTTTAGCATGCCTTTAAATATGTTTTTATGAAATATATGTGGTTTTGATAGCAGCTTTGTCGGCCGAGTTTGTCCTATTTGAAACTCGACCGATAGGTACCAATGGGTGTTGACAACAGCTGTCATCGGTCGAGATGTCAATTCACAGAACTCGACCGATAACACTGTGCACAGAATACACAGTTGGCTTATTGAATGAGAATTTCCCTCTCAACTAGATTTTCTCAACCAATAGCCTTATTCTTTGGTAATCTCATTTGGTACCTTTATATATGCACATTTCCATGTTCTAAATTGCCTATCTGGATAACAACTCCATCTTTCAAATTGCTCTAAATTGGTATATCTATATCTTGCAATTACTTGCGTTGAGTTATCTTGCAGGTTTTGATGATGATCAGTTTGGATCTCTTAGTTGTGTCTAAAATTGTTTCCGTTGTGCTCTAACTTGCTCCATCTATCTAGATGTATATCTTGTTTTGATACAACCTTGAGGTTCTTAGTGGTAATCATCTTTTGGTAAGGATGCATATTTGTTAGTGAGTTATATCCTTTTATGCTTCTAAAATTGCATATCTATTTGTTTGGATATATCTCTACTCATAGCTTGCTTTATCTTGTGTAGCTTTTGGTATCTCTTGCTATGATCTAGATCCTACTAGTAGTCCTAACTTGTGATATCATCTACTAGTAGTTCATATACATGTAGTTCTAACCTTGTTTAAAATTGGCATCTTTGCTCATCTATATGCTATGCTTGTATCTTGTCTCATACATGCTCAAGATTGTTCCTTGAATTGCATATCTATTATCTTGAGTTGCTTGCATAACATTGTGATGCAGGGTACATAGATCTACATTATATATAGAAATTGGAGTATTTTTGGATTTTATGTAGATTTTTCTCCAGTTTCAGTTTTTGGTGCCAGACTAGTGTTTTTCATGCAGAAACCACCTTCTGAGCAAGGCTCATCGCTTTGCCACGAGCCCTGGCACTTTTTGGGCAAATTCTGTCATCTTGAGGGTCAAATTGCGATTTATTGTTTTTCTGCAGCACCTTATCTTGCATTTTGAGTTGTTCAAGTATATGCTTTAACTTGCTTTTCTTTCTATGCTTGGACAAGCCCCTATATGTTCTCTTCTACTCTCCTTATATATATTTGTGTTATCTCCTCTCTCTTTAACAAGTGATGTTTCTTATTTCTTCATAACCCCACTTTTTGAAATGACAAAGGGGGAGAAAGGTATGTCTTCTTTTAAAAGAGGAAGAAGGCATGCCTTACATGAGGAGGAGAAGTATGTCCATGTAAAGGGGAGAAGGTAAATGGGTGAAAACATATATGTGTAGAATATATATGAGTAGAAGACATAGTATTCTATAAATGTTATGAAAGCTAACCATGCAGGAGAAATAGTAGAAGTTGAGGGGGACTATGAGAACTCTACTAGCATCAATTGAGGGGGAGCATATGAACTCAATTCTATTGAAGCCCCTAGGTTTCTCCATAGGTATGACTTTACTTAAATGCTTTAAATACATTTATGGAATGGTTTGTCATCTTTAAAAAGGGGGAGGATGTTGACACAAGGTCAATTAGGTCAATGTTGACTCACATCTAAATTGACTAAACCCGTGTTTTGATGATGACTAAACATTCCACATATTGGTGTCTAACGTTTCTACTTGAGTGATTTCAGATTAGGTATAGACACACTCCAAATGCCCTAACTTGCGCATATCAAATTGGAGAAAAGACAAGTCAAAGTCAATACAAGTGCATGTTTTTGTAATATGATGTAAATCCATTAGAATCATTTTGTAAATTACTTGTAATGATTTTATGACTTGTAATTAAGCTTAGAAAAAACCAGGAGCACTTAGATCGAATGTTTAAGCACTCGAAAGCCATTTTCCAAAATTCACATAAGGTTGTTCATCGGTCGAGTTCTGTGAGTTGCAAACTTGTCCGATCCTGATTGCATCTTGAAAATGACTTTTGATCGGTCGAGTTTACACTTCACATAACTCGATTGATGGAGTACCTGATCAATTCAATTTTCATTGGTCGGTTGAGTTTCCCCAAGACAAACTCGACAGATGATCTGAATATCGGCTTTGTCATTTACTCTATCGGTTGAGTTACCCTTATAGAAACTCGACTGATTGCACTATACGGACAAGTACTTCTAGCCATTGTGGAGTTGTAACAAGTGAAAATATATATGTTGCAAGCCACAAAATGGCTAGTTTTCATTCTCAAGTGTTCCCAAAGGCTAAGAGGTATCTCCAGCTATAAATAGGACCCCTTGAGCTTCATTCCAAAGTTGAGCATTCACTATGAAGGTCCCTATTCTATAGTTGAGTGATCCTACAACATATTCTCTCTCTAAGATTAATCACTTCCTACATCCATTAGAGTGAGTAGGATATTTGTAAGAGACCTCATCCTATGAGGCTCTCATTTCTACCATCTCCCTATCTCTCATTTCAATCATGAAGATGAAGGTTCTCTCTCTTGGCTAAGAGAGGTGAAGAAGAATAAGGGAAGGCATCCCTTGGTGAAGATCAAGGCTGAAGACTTGAAGCTAGAGTGGGTAAGCCCTTGGTGAAGGTAGAAGACTCCTTGCTCAAGTGGGTAAGTCCTTGGTGGAAGCTTCTCCGAGTGAAGGTGAAGTTAAAGGAGGAAGATCCAAGAAGAGTGGGTAATCCCTGCAAGGCTGAAGACTTGTGCAAGAGTAGGTAAGTCCTTGGAAGAAGACGAAAGAATCCTTTCAAAGTGGGTAAGTCCTTGGTAAGGTTGAAGACTCTTTGTATTGGATAGGTAAGTCCTTTGGTGGTCATGTATTGTATCACTTATAATGAATATCATGAAGATGCATGGTTAAGAAATCCTAGAGATTGACCTCTCTAGGTAGTGGATTGACTCACTTCTAGTTTGAAGTGTGGAACCACTCTAAAACAACTTGTCAATTGGTGTATGTTCAATCTCTCTCTCCTTGCTATGCATGTTTTAGTTGAACTCAAATATCCTATTTAGAAACCTTATCTTGTGATATATCTTGAAGGTCTAATGAATTTTGTTTAAGTTCATTCAACTCTATTCACCCCCCTCTAGAGCATCTAATCACCCATCTAGGATCCAACATATATATGTATATATATAAGTATATATATACATATATATGTATATATATATATATACACACACACACATATATATATACATATATATATACATACACAGGCATATATATATGGTATTTTAATACCCACACAGGTAACTATAACAATGCTACCTGACTCTATAATTTCACAAATCTTTAATTGGATCCATTTATCGGATTGAGACCAAAGACTGTGACACGAGTGTCTAGATAGGGTTGTCAATGGGAAGGGTATGGGAAGGGTAATGCTTTACCATTATGCTTACCCTATATAGGGTAGTGGGTTAGGGTAAGGATAATTATATTTCTTAGCAACCCCCTTACCCTCCTCTCTATAGGGTAAACTGGGAGGGTAGAGGGTAGACAAGTAATTTTAATTAAAAAAAATTGTACACATTGCATTTTAGTTTTTGAGAAATTTATAACTAATTCATTGATAAAATATATAAAACACTATATTCAACTAAAAATAATATGTTTCTACTTTTAAATTAAGGCAACACTCACAATAATTATAAGTCAACAATCATCACAATACATGCTAGCATTGATATTGAGAGAAAACCTCTCATGATTAACAATCATTTGATGTAGTTCACAACAATTATCATGTCACAACTCAACAATCATCACACTACAAGCTAGTATTTATGTGTAAGGAAATGCAATCAAGATTATTTTGAAGTTAAGAATGTAACAATTGAGGGAGAATAGGAGAAGAACAAACATGAGAACCAAAAGAAATTTTAATCCCACCACAATAATTTGAAATGTTCTAACCATAGAAGAACCACATAAATTTGTCTTTCTTATCAGATAAGAATAGAAAAAGACCCTATGTTGGAGAAGAACCAAAAAATCCCCTATGTGCTAAGCTAAGAGATTTCAGGAGTATGAGGTAAATAATTAAGAATTCTGCCAAGTCAAATAGTAATAAAGTTACATGCATGATTTAATATGACTATATTAAACTAATATAGGGTTGAGGCACCTACCTAACCTCAACCTCTGGGTGAGGGAGAAATAACACATTCCCAAGCACCTGAATATATATAAAATGAGGAGAAATATCACATTCCCTTGGGCGAATTTACACATGTCCACTATAGGTAGTTGTACTCATGTACACTACATTAGTTAATTATGTCAATAATTCAT
Organism: Alisma plantago-aquatica; assembly: GCA_963693085.1. Taxonomy (NCBI): domain Eukaryota; kingdom Viridiplantae; phylum Streptophyta; class Magnoliopsida; order Alismatales; family Alismataceae; genus Alisma; species Alisma plantago-aquatica. The sequence goes on from OY856409.1 coordinate 315,960,373, forward strand.
CATGATTGGTAATATAAATTGGCAGAGTGGAAATAAAATAAATATAGCATTGGGGTTCAAAACCCAAGAAGTAATTGAAATAAAGGTGCCATAAGAAGGCAATAAAGAGAATAAAAGCTAAGACAATGCCTCATTGGAAACACTAGGGTTGAATATTGAAATGCCCAACTGAAGGACAAGTGTTCAAACTCATATATAAATAGGATTGCAAATACCTCTTTTCACACATAAAGGTTAACTTGAATATAATACTTTGATCCAAAAAGTCAACTTTTCATCATAGAAACACATTATGTATGTTAGCTAAGTCAAAGTGAACATATTCATTCCTATTATATTTTTATATTATTCTTACCTATTCCCGATCATTTAATGTCATGTTAGGGTTTATGATTTTAATGTTTGCTGAGAGACTATGCGATGCTTTATATATCAATATTAGTTCTAATTACCCATCTTTAGTTACATAAGTCTATATATTTCTATATTATATTATGTGACGATAAAAATATGTATTCTTCTGATTTAAGTCTTAAATGTTGTTCTCTGTACCACTATATGATTCAATGTCCTTCCTAACATCATCTTAATAAACATATTAATGTGGATACTCATTATTTTCCCAATTACTGTCAAGTATGTACATATATATCACTATCTAAGGTTTTAGATTTCCCACATGGCTTGTATGTATGAAAATCACCTCACAAAATCTCATGCACCTGGATAACTTCTATCAACAAATCAAAATATGATTAAATCTATGTTTCATTGACTCGACAAACTATTTTGTTATTAAAACTAGATTTTGAGTTAGGATAATTTCCAAATATTATCAAAACTTCATTAACATACAATACATTTATTCTTAGTTTCAAGGACACTACATTTTTAGGAATCTTACATCCAAGTATAATTTTATCAGTACACCAAGTTTGGCTAAGTTTTATACTACCAAACAATGAGTCTTGTATGTATAACACTCTGATCATTATTGACGTGGAATATTATCACACTAACAAACTAACCCAGAGTTGAAATCCCTGAGTTTTTAACCAAAACCTTGTGCAATAATACCACTCACATGAGGACGAGTCTTATCGCAGTATATTTGAGGATTGAATCCCAAGGGACAACGTTTTTAAGAATCTTTTACTAGTCGAATCTAGTTGGATCAAGACTAATATTTAGAACAAGGTTGGTTGATTTGAGTTTAATTAAACTTAGTGCAAGGAAAGTAAAGAGCAGGATTAAAAGTTGATTAAAGATTAATGATGGGGATCGCTGAGATGGTCCCTGGTTTCACCTCCATTGTACATGCAAACACATCCAATCACAAACATCCAGGAAAGGTATAACTATCCAAATAGAGTTGCTGCAAAACCCCCCATACGGGCGTCAGGTTTCCGTAAGCATCACCTTAGGTATCAGATGTCTCGTCACCATCCGGATCACATACTTACTTCTCTAAAGATACAGAAATCCAACTGAAGTTGTGGGCCCCCATGTGGGCGTCAGGTACACAGAAGCGTCACTGTGGGCTAGATGGATCGTCCCCTCACATATCATATACTTACAACCTCAAGGAATCCCATTCTATTTCTAGTTTGGGAGTCAACTACATTAATCGACATTCAAATCCTACATATGGAAGTTCTCACAACATAGGAAAAGAATAAGATAAATGCAAGCAAGTGATCAAATTACAAGCACACATCGACGATTAAAAATGAAATGAAAAGTTATATATGTGCCATGAAATGTTTAATGAAAAGACATATAAGCATGGGCAACGGGGCTAGTCCCCTCACCCCAGCAAAAGGAAACTACTCACTCATGGTGAGAGAAACAAGAAAAACAAGAGAGAGAGAGAAGATTCCACCATGAGCATGGTGAAGAAGATGATCACAACTCGGTGGAGAAACGATCTTCTACACAACATCGGGGCAAACCTAGATGAGGAGGGAAGAACACCACAGTAGATGGGGAAAATCTTCTCTCTCCACCTTCTCTTTTTTCTCGTAGTCCTCACTCGCAGCAGGAGGAGCAACTCATGGATGTGATGGCGGCGTAGGCACGGTGTAGATGCAACAAATCTAGATCTGGATCTAGACCTAGATCTAGATCTGGATGGAGTGGCTTGTAGATATGAGTTTCCACTTCAGATCTGGGTGAACGGAGTGCAAGACCACCACGGAGGTAGGCTCTTGGCTGTGGAGATTGTCTCCCTAGGCTCAGGGCATACCTACAGCCTAATGGTGTCTGGAGATGATGCCTTCAATGGCTGGGGGTGGCTGGCTATTTATAGCCATGGGTGGCTATGCACTGTTGGAACCTCAGTCGAGGTCTTAGGAATCTTGGTCGCAGTGTTGGAAGGTGAGGCAGGTCGCGGTTCTTTGCACTGATCGTGGTCTTCTTATGGCGGTAGTTGAGGTTGCGATTCTTGGAGAAATCATGGTCTTCTTGCACCCTTAGTCGCGGTTCCTTGTTCACTTGACTATGGGCCAGGGTAGGAGTTGATACTGAGTAGATCACGATCATGAACCTACTGTGGACCGCGGGGTGGAGGCAGGTGGGTCGCAATCATGGGAGGAGAGGAACGCCGCGGTCGTGGTTACTCATACCGCGATCATGGTGTTTTGTGGAGTGCTGGCCGCAGTGGTAGCGGGTGGTGTCTGCTTCTTTCTAGGGTGGAGTCGCGGTTTTGGGCAAACCATGATCGAGAAGAAAGGAGGATGGGGGATGCGGCAGGTGGGTCATGATCTGTAGATGGTCATGGTGTGCAAGAGATCGTGGTTACTGCAGAGGAGTCATGGTAGTGAGTGGGGAAGAGCATGGTTTTGCCGTGGTCACGATTTACAGACACCACGACCGCGGCTCTGCAAGGATTGGTCACAATTTTTCTATTGGTTGTGATCTTTGTGGAATCGCGGTCACGATTGTTGGAAGGGAAGAACCACGGGAAAGCTAGTAGATCAAGTCATGAGTATGGCAGACCACGGGCATGACTTTTCTGGTACTTGGTCGCGATCTTTGTAGGGAGCCTAGGTCACGGTTCCTCTTGGTGGTCTCAATGTTGTTGTGATCATGATTGTGAAGATCGCGAGCAGGTTGAGAGGACGGGGTCGCGAACATGAGAGTAGGGGATGACATCATGGTCATGTTACTGATTCCGCGGTCACGGTGTTTGCGAACGGTTTGGTAGCTGACGTGTCCACGATTAGGGTTGAGGGGAAGAAGGAGCCCGTGGTTAGCTACTAGTTAGATCGTAGTTGAGATGGGCCATGGCCCAAAGGGTGTTTTTGGTGGCCAAGTGTGTGTATGACAGGGCTGTTGACCACGGTGAAGAGGGGGTTGACCCCGACTTGCAAATCTGAACAAGGGGCCCACGAATGGGAGAATTGCTTTCTCTTGGGCCAAACTTGGCCTCTTGGACTTGAATAAGACCTGGACATAGGCGTATTAATTGAATTAAAACAAGGGTAAATTCGATTAATCCCAGTTAATGCGCTTTTTAGCAGATAAAACCAATAAACGCAAAAATACTAAGCAAAACATGGGCCCCACATGGTGACTGAACTGGGATGGAAATGCATTCATCAAAATAACCCGAACTTAAATGTTGCTCGTCCTCGAGTAACACAAGTTTTGAAATAGTCACCAAACAAATACTTTCAACTCGCGTGATTGCCTCATCTTCACATCGCGATTATTACTCTTCTGCTCTGTATGACTAAGCATCTCAACTTCTTGAGACCACTGAACACATCTTACCATATCTTCATTCCTGAGTTTGTTTTCCAACATCACTTACTCCCTACCTTTTCCACATTAAGCATATCTAAGAGTTTCATAAGAGTCTAGAGACACCCGCAGAACAAAAGTATGCACCTAGTCTGACACTGGTGTTTTTCAAGATGTTGGAAGAGTAGGCATTCATTGTGCTAGTAGGTGGAAAAGGGAGTGAAGGGTGGTATGGAAGGAAGAAATAAATCTCTCCTCTATTTGAATCAAGATTTTTATTATATGGTTGTAGTTTCATTGACTGCATTTTTTGTGCGAATCTCTCCTCTATTCGACTCGAGATTTCATTTTTGTGTGCACATTGGCATCTTTTCTTGGTGGTACGCCCCTACTACATAGCGGGGGTATGGAAGAAGCGAATAAAGAGGGAGGGGGTGTGCCACCCCGAACTTAGGGTTTGGCACTATATTGGCTATTTTTGTTTCTTTTTTATGGACAAAGGTGTAAGAAGATGATAGAAGAAGTGTAGAAGAGAGTTCAGATCAAAATGCAACTTGATTTATGATTCAGTGCACCGGGTCATTCTCCTTATCATACTCCGCTCAAATAATGACTTGATGTGGATATGGTGGAGAATCCATGCTATCATTCCACTAGTTAGTTAGAAAGCACAGTGTGTTTGATCCCTCTCAGTTTGACTGATACTTGCCATTTTTACTAATCATGATTTTAGGATTCACGGGCTTCACACAATGATTTCTAACCATTGGCTAGTTTCAGAAATTACCTCCCTTGAGGCTTTCCTTCGAATAAGGAGGGTATAATGATTCAAAACTGCACGAAAAAATTGGATAACCGACTAGATAAAGGATTTGATTGAAACGAAGGCGTCAAAACTGCATCAAGTTTCTATACAAACTACTTTGAAAACTTAAAAATTTTGGAAAATTTTGAAAATTTTGCTTAAATTTGCAACGATGAAATCTTACGTCTGAAACAGATAGGAGTGGGTGGAAAGTAAAGTATGTACCACCCACCCTCCACCCCAAACATAAAAATTTACTCGTCCCGAGAAAACTCTAAATCTGAGATGGAGGGGAAAAACTGTGCCAGTTGGTCTACCATATGTGGTTGTATTCCTTTCGACGATGTGTCCTCCATCTGAAATCACAAAAATGGAAACTATCAAAACTTAATACTGCATCTTGCGATGCTTTGTCTACATGTGCAAAATTTCCTAAAAAGTAAAAACAAAATTAAGGAAAAGTCCTAATTCAAAATTAAAAGTAAAAATAAAATTATTGATCGGGTAGCCTCTCGACAAGTGCCTTTGTTTTACATTGATGGCTCGATGTGATTCCTTCAATTTTCTAGTAGGTATGTTGGTTTGGAAATATTCATTGATTCATTAGTGCTAGTATCAGCTGTGGTGAAATATCTCTTTAAACGTTGGCCATTTGCCACAAAATCACCTGACTTTTCACTCCATACAACAAAAGCACCATGTGGGAAGATGCTCTTGACAATGTATGGTCCAGACCATCGAGAACGGAGTTTCTCTGGGAATAATCTCAGTCTCGAGTTGAACAGCCGAACTTGGTCTCCCACTTGAATGTCCTTCCTCTTAAGATGACCATCATGGAAAAGTTTTGTGCATTCCTTGTAGATTCGTGCATTCTCATAAGCTGTCACCCGGAGTTCTTCTAACTCTTGAAGTTGCAGAATCCTAACTTCGCCAGCTTTCTTAATGTCAAAATTTAGCTGTTTTATTGCCTACCAAGCTTTGTGTTCAAGTTCTACGGGCATGTGACATGATTTTCCATAGATGAGTCTGAAGGGTGTTGTTCCAAGAGGAATTTTGAACGCATTTCGGTAGGCCCACAAGGCGTCATTAATTTTCACTGACCAGTCCTTTCCATTGCATCCTACTATCTTTTCCAGGATAGCTTTGAGTTGTCAGTTTGAAACCTATACCTGCCCACTTGTTTGTGAGTGGTAGGGGGAAGCTACCTTGTGTGTTACACCATATCTTCTTAGCAACACTTCAAAGCTTCTTTCCAGAAAATGAGAACCTCTGTTGGATATCACAGTGTGTGGTACTCCAAAATGGGGAAATATAATGTCTTTGAATATTTTGATGACAAGTTTTGAATCACTAGTGACTATTGGTATAGCCTCTACCCATTGAGAGACATAATCCACTACGACTATAATGTAGCAAAATCCATGCGAAGATGGGAATGAGCCCATGTAGTCCACTCCCCAAACATCAAAAATCTTGACTTCTTGCCATAGCTTAAGTGGAATCTCATCTCTTTTTGTAAGGTTACCCGTTCTTTGACACTTGTCACATGATAAAACAAAGTTGTGAGCATCTTTGGAAATGGTTGGCCAAAAGAAACCACATTGCAAAACCTTCAGAGCGATTTTCTTAGAACTCATATGCCCTCCAACTGGGCCTGAGTGGCATTGTTTTAAAACTAGACGAACTTCTTCCTCAGCTATACAACGTCTGTAGAGACCATCAACACAGAGCTTAAAGAGGTATGGCTCATCCCAGTGATATTGTCTCACATCATGCATGAATTTCTTCAATGCATTGCCAGTACATTCGGGGTGGATGACATCGGTGGTAAGGTAGTTCACGTAGTCTGAGTACCAAGGAGTAGCTTCTGAGACTTTCATGAGATGGTCATCTGGAAGAGAGTCGTTAACAGGGGTAGTTTCAGTGTCCAGGGTGTGGATACGACTCAAGTGGTCTGCCACAACATTCTCTGTACCTTTCTTATCTCTTATCTCTAGATCAAATTATTGCAAGAGGATAATCCATCTTATCAATCTAGGTTTTGCATCTTTCTTTTTCAGGAGGTAACAAATAGCAGCATGATCTATATAGACAACGACCTTCAAACCAATGAGGAAGGATCTGAACTTGTCAAAGGCATACACAACTTCTAGGAGCTCATTCTCAGTAGTTGCATAATTCCTCTGATCTTCATCAAGGGTCTTAGATGCATAGTAGATGACATGATGTTTCATCTCTATACATTGGCCTAAAACGACACCCACAGTGTAATCACTGGCATCACACATAATTTCAAATGGGTTCTCCCAATATGGAGCTCGGATGATGGGTGTTGTTGTAAGGGCATACTTTAGATTGTTGAAACTTTTGATACATTCTTCGTCAAAATGGAAATCAGCATCCTTTAGCAACAAGTTTTTCATGGGCTTGGTTATCTTGAAGAAATCCTTGATAAATCTTCTATAAAAGCCTGCATGACCGAGGAATGTGCAGACCTCTCTTACATTGGTTGGGATAGCAAGTTTGGAAATTACTTCAATCTTTTCTTTGTCAGCTTTGATTCCTCGATTACTGACCCTATGGCTGAGGACAATGCCTTCCTTTACCATAAAGTGACGCTTCTCCCAATTTAGCACTAGGTGTGCTTATTCACATCGTTTGAGGACCAGGGAGAGGTGTTTTAGGCATGAGTCATATGAATCCCCATATACAAAAAAAAATCATCCATAAAAACTTCCATAATAGTTTTGTTAAGACCAGCAAATATGGCTTTCATGTAGTGTTGGAAGGTTGCAGGCGCATTACATAGCCCGAATGACATCCTTCTAAATGTGGATGTTCCAAAGGGGCAAGTAAAAGTAGTTTTCTCTTGGTCGTCTGGATGTATAGGAATCTGATAGAATCCAGAGTAACCATCGAGATAACAAAAATATTCCTGGTGAGCCAATCACTCTAAAACTTGATCTAGAAAAGGCATAGGGAAATGGTCTTTGCGGGTGGCCTTGTTTAACTTCCTGTAGTCGATACACATCCTCCACCCGATAACTGTTTGAGTGGGGATGAGTTCATTATCTTCATTCTGTATCACAATAGTGCCACCTTTCTTTGGGACAACATGTACAACACTCACCCATGGCGAGTCAGAAAAAGGGTAGATGATGTCGGTAGTGAGAAATTTAATGACTTCACGGCGGACTACTTCCTTCATATTTGGATTAAGCTTTCATTGATGTTCAACAATCGGCTTGTATTCTTACACCATAGGGATCTTGTGCATGCAAAGTGCTTGACTGATCCTGGTGAGATCACTCATCTTGTAGCCGATAGCTTAATTTCTTTCTTTTAATTCTTTCAGGAGTTTATCTTTTTGTTCGGCCATTAGATCAGAATTTATAATAACTGGACAAATCTTGAGATTATCCAAAAACACATACTTTAGTCCTGCAGGTAGGGGCTTCATTTCAGGGGCTTATGGCTTCTCATATGGCTCTTCAGTTGCGTTCACAACCTTGAGTTCCTCGAATTTGGCTTCCGAATCTTCTTCGATAGTGTTGAGGTGAAGAACACAATCTTTAACTTGTTCGTCAATGGATTTGTCAACAAATGGGTTTGTAAGAGTCACTTCTAAAGGATCGTCCTGTTCATACTTCTCTTATGTGAGGAGTGACATTTGCTCTATATAATCAATCAAATAGACTTCTTCCTGCATGCTCGGTCTTCGCATGCTTTCAAAAACTTTAAACTCGTGGGTTTCTTTACCTAGTATGAGCAGCAAGGTTCCTGCTTCAACATCAATTAAAGCTCTTGTAGTGGTGAGGAACGAATGACCAAAGATAAGAAGGTATCTGGCGTCTTCCTTTATGTCCATGATGACAAAGTCACATGGGATATAAGAGTCTTTTCCTACCTTGACTGGGACACCTTCAATGATTCCCAAGGGAAGAGCCATAGAATTGTCTGTAAGCTATATGCTCATGCCAGTTGGAAGCAATTCTGCAAACCCTAGCCTTTTGAAAAGGCTAAGTGGCATGATAGAGATGCTAGCACCAAGATCGGCCAATCCCTTCTTACATGAAGAGTCACCAATATGGCATGAAATCCCAAAGGATCCTGGGTATTTCTTCTTCTTGGGCATCTTGCTCTGAATAATATTAGAAGTAGTCGTTTCTAACTTCACCGTATCATATTCTTTGGTTATATATTTCCTTGTGAGAAGTGACTTCAAGTACTTCGTCCATGCTGGTATCTCAGCCATCACATCTAGGAAGGGTATATCAACATGAAGCTTCTTCATAGCTTCCTTGAAATTGTTGAAACGAGTATCAAGCTTAGTTTGCTTCAAATGAGCAAGGAAAGGAGGACGAGGCTTGTATACTGGCACAACTAGCTCTGGTGTTTCTTTTTCATCATCAATAGGTTTTTCAGGACTTCCCTCATCTGTCTTATCAACAGTTATTGTCCCTTTTTGTTGAGACTCAGGTGTTGTCGAGTCTTGGACAATCACATAGTCATCCTCGTCTGTAATAACCACATGTGTCTTGATAAGAGGATCTGAATAATCTTTTCTAGACCTGGTGGTGACGGCCTTTAGTTTCTCAGGGTGCTTAATATTGTTCTCTGGTTGGCCAACAAAGGCTCCAGTAGGCAATTTCATGCTAGCTGCAAGTTGAGCTAGTTGAGATTCAATAGTCTTTTGATGGGTTTGTTGGTCAGCTATCATAGTCTGGTGTGACTACAACATCTTCTCAATGGCTGACAATTTGTCATTAGGAGTGATGGGGCTGGTTTGTTGCCCTTGTTGTTGTTGATAAGGGACTTGGTTGGGGTTCTCGAATTGAGAGTTATTTTGATACTGGTTGTAGTTTCTATTCTGAAAGTTTCCTCTAAAGTTCCCTTGATTCCCAAAGTTTTGTTGTTGGTTATACTGGAATCTTGGTGGGTCTCGTTGTTGATTATTTGAATCAAGTTGTCGTGAGTTTTCCACTCCTGAAGGATTTCCATATTGAAAACCTAGATGGTTCCTATTCTGATTCGGATTATAATACCCATGTTCAGGGATAGTGTTGACAACATTCAGATTTTCCATTTGACCATTATCTCCTTGGGCACAAGAATTGCCCAGAACAACATCATAGAGGATATTATAGGCTAGAGTAGAATGATCAGTTCCTTTACATGCTTCACAACAATGAAGCTGACTTGACTTGTTCTTGTTGTCGAGGGGGTGAACATCTTCGTTAATAGGCATCAAAAGATGATTCAAGTTGGTCTTTCTTGGTAACTAGAAGCTTTAGAGACTCAACAATAGACTTGTACTCAGGAGTAGCTTTTTCCAAAGCAACCTTCATCACTCCTTTACATATGGGTCTACGCCAGTTAGCTTGATTTTCAGCTCTAAGGGTAACAACCTTCCATGCGCTATCATAACTTTGACACATGAAGTTACCTCCGGATAAGGAGTCTAAAAAATTCTTGATGTCATCATCCAGACCCCAATAAAAGATTTTGATGAGTTGATTCTTAGGAATGCCATGATGTGGACACTTGCGTAGGAGATCTTTATATCTTTCCCATTCTTCTGCAAGGGTTTCACCAGGGACTTGAGTGAATTGTGTTATTTGGCCCCTAATTTCATAGGTAAGAGAAGGAGGATAGAATTTCTCCAGGAAAACATTTTAAAGTTGTTCCCAGATAGTGATGGGTTCGCATTTCAAGGAGTTATACCCACTCATGGCTCTATTGGCAAGAGAGTATTTGAAGAGACAGAGTCTGATGGCATCATCTGTGACTCCATTATGCTTTTTCATAGCACATAGATCTATAAACCTCAGAAGATGTTCTTGACTATCTTCTCCTTGTTTACCATATAAAGGGCTATTCTGAAGTAGTGTAACCCAATGTGCTCTTATCTCAAAATTTGGACCGTTGATGGGAGGTGGTTGAACTGGGTGATGAACATCAGAAACTTTAGGGATCGAAAATTCTCTAAGGTCCTTTTGTAACTCATCTTGTTGAGTTGCTGCTTGAGCTTCTTGAATTTCTTCTTGAACTATAGCTTGGGCTTCTTGTATAAGCCTATCTCTTTGCGCATTAAGGGATTGAGCTACCCTTCGGGCTATTTCCTCCTCTTGTGCCATCCTTGCTTGTTCTCTCTGTTCTGATGACGAAAGGTTCTATCTATCTCAGGGTCAAAGCTAGCAGAGAGTCGAGGACTGTCCGAACGACGCATACACTAGACTTTGTGGGTACCTAGCATGGAAAGACCTTTCGATAGTAAGATGGATGGAGTAGAACCGAATTCAAGTATATATGATCGATAGTATCAAAAGGTAAAAGAAAAATCCTAGATTAGCCTTAATAGAACTAGATTTGACTAACTGATTCTGTTGTCCCCGGCAACGGTGCCAGAATTTGACGTGGAATATTATCACACTAACAAATTCACCCAGGGCTGAATTCCCTAAGTTTTTAACCAAAACCTTGTGCAATAATACCACTCGCCAGTGGACATGCCTTATTGTAGTATAACTGTTGATTGAATCCCAAGGGACAATGTTTTTAAGAATCTTTTACTAGTCGAATCTAGTTGGATCAAGAGTAATATTTAGAACAAGGTTGGTTGATATGAGTTTAATGAAACTAAGTGCAAGGAAAGTAAAGAGAAGGATTAAAAGTTGATTAAAGATTAATGATGGGGATCGTTGGGATGGTCTCGGGTTTCACCGCCACTGCACATGCAAACACATCCAATCACAAACATCCAGGCATGGTATAATTATCCAAATAGAACTGCTGCAAAACCCCCCATACGGGAGTCAGGTTCGTGTAAGCATCACCTTAGGTATCAGATGTCTCATCACCATCCAGATCATATACTTACTGCTATGAAGATACAAAAATCCAACTAAAGCTGCGGGTCCCCCATGCGGGCGTCAGGCACGTAGAAGCGTCACCGTGGGCTAGATGGCTCATCCCCTCACAGATCATACACTTACAACCTCAAGGAATCCCATTCTATTTCTAGTTTGGGAGTCAACCATGTTAATCGACATTCAAATCCTATATATTGAAGTTCTTGCAACATAGGAAAAGAACAAGATAAATGCAAGCAGGTGATCAATCCACAAGCACACATCAACGATTAATAACGAAATGAAAAGTTATAAACATACCATGGAATGTTTAATGAAAAGACTATAAGAATGGTAAATGGGGCTAGTCCCCACAGCCCAACGAAAGGAAACTACTCGCTCATGGTGAGAGAAATAAGAAAAATAAGAGAGAGAAGATTTCTCCATGAGCATGGTGAAGAAGATGATCGTAGCTCGATGGAGAAACAATATTCTATACAACGTCAGGGTAGATCTGGACAAGGAGGGAAGAACACCATGGCAGACGGGGAAGATCTTCTCTCTCCACCTTCTCTTTCTTCTCGTAGTCCTTGCTCGCAGTAGGAGGAGCAGCTCATGGACATGATGGCAGCGTTGGCACGACGTAGATGCAAAAGATCTAGATCTGGATCTAGATGTAGATCTAGATCTGGATGGAGTGGCTTGCAAATATGAGTTTCCACTTCAGATCTGGGTGAACAGAGTGCAAGACCACCACAGAGGCATGCTCTTGGCTGTGGAGATTGTCTCCCTAGACTCAGGGTAGACCTGCATCCTAACGGTGTCTGGAGATGAGGCCTTCAATGACTCAGGGTGGCTAGCTATTTATAGCCACAGGTGGCTATGCACTGCTGGAACCTCGGTCGAGGTCTTAGGAATCTCGGTCATGGTGTTGGATGCTGAGGCAGGTTGTGGTTCTTTGCACTGATTATGGTCTTCTTGTGGCAGCAGTTGAGGTTGCGATTCTTGGAGAAACCGCGGTCTGCTTGTACCCTTGGTCGCAGTTCCTTGTGCACTTGACCGTGGGCTAGGGTAGGAGTTGAGACTGAGTAGATCGTGATCGTGAACCTGCTAGGGACCGCAGGGTGGAAGCCGGTGGGTCGAGATCATGGGAGGAGTGGAACGTCGTGGTCGTGGTTACTCATATTGTAGTTGCGGTGTTTTGTGGAGTGCTGATCACAGTGGTAGCAGGCAGTTTCTGCTGCTTGCTAGGGTGGAGTCGCGGTTTTGGGTAGACCGCGATCACAAAGAAAGGATGACGGGGGATGCGACAGGTGGGTCACGATCTGTAGGTGGCCGTGGTGTGCGAGAGATCATGGTTGCTGTAGAGGAGTCACAATCATGAGTGGGGCAGAGCCTGGTTTTGCCACAGTCAAGATTCACAGACACCACGATCGCGGCCTTGTAAGGCTTGGTCACATTTTTTCTGTTTCTCGTGATCTTTGTGGAATCGCAGTTGCGGTTGTTGGAAGGGAAGAACCGTAGGCAAGCTAGTAGATCAGGTCATGATTATGGCAGACCGCGGGTGCGTCTTTGCTGGTGCTTGGTCACGATCTTTAGAGGGAGCACAGGTCGTGGTTCTGGGACATGTCGCAGTTCCTCTTGGTGGTCTCAGTGTTGCTGTGATCATGATTGTGAAGATCGCAAGTAGGTCTAGAGGATGGGGTCGTGACTATGAGAGAAGGGGATGTCATCACAGTCAAGTTACTCATACCGCGGTCGCGGTGTTTGCAGATGGTTTGGTGGCTGATGTGTCCGCGATTAGGGTTGAGGGGAAGAAGGAGCCCACAGTTAGCTACTAGCAAGATCGCAATTAGAGATGGGCCATGACCCACAGGGTGTTGTGGGTGGCCGGGTGTGTGTATGGCAGGGATGTTGACTGCGGTGAAGAGGGGGTTGACCCCGGCTTGCAAATCTGAACAAGAGGCCTGCGAATGAGAGAACTGCTTTCTCTTGGGCCAAACTTGACTTCTTGGACTTGACTAAGACCTGCACATAGGCGTATTAATTGAATTAAAACAAGATTAAATTTGATTAATCCCAGTTAATGCGCTGTTTAGTAGATAAAACCAATAAACGTGAAAATACTAAGCAAAATTGGGCCCCACATGGCGACTGAACCAGGATGAAAATGCACTCATCAATTATCAATATCTTTTCTAATATATCACTACTAACTAAGTTCATAATGATAAGATGAATTTAAATATTTGGGGTTATAGTCCAACAAATATATACATTCATATCTAATGTGGTTAACCATTCAAACGTTAATCTGATTACTAAGTTTATCAGTAATTCACATAGTTTCTCAACCTTGTATGATAAGTCATTATCCTTAGACCCCTTATCTTACTAATTATCTTGAACTAAGAAACAATTGGAAGACATGTTACTTATAGGTTGCCTGAATGAGAACTTGGATCTTGATTGGATCTGACTGTTGAAGCTAGCTAGAACCTCATAGTCAAGTTTCCCTTAGCCAACACAAAGGTATCCTAGGCTGGGACTTTCCTTAAGAATGGACTGGAGATTTGATCTGGAAAGGACATGGCTAGATCTAATGTTGTGATTCCCTGCATCCTAGAAGTAGGTGCATCATGAAAGAAGATGGAGGAGTCAATGATGTTGTACAATAGAAGTCGAAGGAATTGCACTTGGTGTCTACGACGCCCTACCGTCAGGGTGGTCGACGCATGAGAGGGCTGTTGGATAGTGGCAATTCTCTTATCTGAGACTCGATGATGGGTGATCAGGTCTGCAGCATTGTGGTTGTGTGGAGTTGTTGTAGGTGGTAGGTTTACTGGAAAGACTCCATATGGATATGATGGGGGGTGTTTTCCATCAAGGTGGTGAGAAGGACGATGAAGCACATGGATTCATGGCAGTCAAAGGAACCATTGACCATCATCATACAAGATTACTATGACACCCTATTGTCAGTGTGGTTCGCACAGGGAAGAAGGAGGAGTATGACATGCAGATGATGGTGGTAGACACTGGGGGAGTAGACAGGGTGTCGGGGCATTTTTATGGTGAATGGGGTGATGTGAAGTTGATGGCATCAATCTTCAACCATCAGTTGGTGGCAGTTCTTGTACTACACAGCCCGTCAGAGGCATGAAGGAGTAGGAAGATGGTGTAGACGGTGGACTTTTAGGGTTGCAGCTTCAGGCTGTTGCATATGTCAGAGTAGGCTGTGCGGCTAGTGTTGTTGGGGAGATGTTCAATGGAAGCATCTATTATAGATGGTGAGGTGAGGAGGCGGCAATCTCACTACTAAAAGGTGATCTAGATGGAAGCCATGAACCAAGATGTGGAGAAGGAGGTGGCACTGCAAATATGGGTCCAATATCTCCCTGGTTGGCCACTATGGAGATGGTAGGTATGGGGTTTTGTGGAGGCACCATACATAGGGGAAGGTAGGATAGTGCCCCTAAGACAACCACCATGGGTGGTCGTGACCTTCTACTATCTAGGAAGTGGGGTGCCAGATCGATGGGGAAGTGGAGGATTTAGGGGTTGGGATCTCGTTGAGTGATGGTGGCAGACCCAACATTGAAGATGGCGGGTATCATCACAGGAGGGAGGAGGAGACAGGGTAGTGCTCACACTAATGGCGGTGTACTAGTTTGTAGATGGCGTGTTGCAGATGTTAGGATGGAAATGCGGTAGGTGATGGAAAGGGATGGTTGATAGAGCCTTGTGGTGTTTGTCGAATGGGTACAAGGTAGGGGAGCATTAGCGGTTAGGATTAGGTGAAGAGGATGAGAGGAAAGGAAAGAAGGGGGGGGAGATATAGGAGACATATGACCCATTACTCAGAGGGGCGTCGCCGATTTCAGATGAAGAAACGCAATGTCACACGTGAGATAGAGAGGGGGAGTAATGCAACGAGGCATTATAGGTTTAAGAAAGTTCTTAAATGCTTAGTCAAATACCACTTTTAAAACCTAAGGTAATTAGTATTTTAAATACTCATTTAATTGGGAAAGAAATAAATGGCCTTTACTCATTTACCAAAACTAGCGAATTAAATTGATTAAGACTAACTAGTGACTTTCTTATTTCATAGAACCAATTGAGGGAGAATCCAAAATCAGATTAATATGAAAATTTATATGTATACTAATTAAAATACAAGGAGTTCGAATTTAACATTTGTTTCATATTCTAAAAATATTTGATGTTATGTTGTTAAGTATTCACTTAATGCACCAATTGCTTTATGGTAGTTATTTGTGGCATTTATTTTCGTATTTAATATATTTTCTTTAGTCACATACTCATAGGATATTTTAGAGAGTGAAACTTATAATTTTAGTTGATTAATTTCAACTATTTACATTTATTATGTATATTTTACATTTAGACTCCTTTATGCTTTATTAACATTTAGGAGGAGAGAGAAAAGAAAAGGGTTATTACTTTCATTAACTAATTCAAAACCACATTATTTATCATTTCTTGTCCCAAAAAGCCATAAAAACTCTAAAGTAATATAATCTACTAATTATCTCTCATAAATGATCATTTTACATTATTAGACTCTAATTAACACACTAGTTGCAATATTTGTACAAAAACCCATTCATTGAAATGATCGTGGGTCAAATATAATTCAAACCATTAAGTATTGCTCAATTTCAACATTGAGGCCAAATATGACAGAAAAGATAGGAAAATTTAGGGAAAAGGACAGAAAGGACATAAAGGAAATAAGATATTGAACATGGGTTAAATTGCAATTAAATCTAAGATTCAGTATGTTACAACCGTATGCGAGGTTCAAATTGAGCATCCCACTTGAGTCGCCTGTTGGATCGAGTATGAGCCATGCAAGAAGATGCCTTTGACCGTAAGCATTCAACTTTAGGGTTTCAGAGGTGATGAATGCATCTATAAAATGGAACCCTCATCGTCCATTCAAGGCGTCTCTAATCTGTGATTAGAAGTCACATTGTGTAGCATGAACCATTGCGAGGAGTGAGGAGGTGGTGGCCACATTAAAGAGATTGGTCTTCCTACACCAGGCGTCATGGCCTTCTCCATCATTCCTTCTATCTCTTTGATGTTGTCCCTCACCATGAGTGAGTAGACTCTTTGTGCTAGGGCATGGGGACTAGCCCTGATCACCCGTATTTTATCTTAGCTTGTATCGAAACTCGATAATATAGTTTCTAAATATAGTATCATTCTTCTCGATGCCTTTCTTTGCAAATTGACGACTTGTTCGGTATATTAGTTATAATCATGGATATGTAGGTTGATTTGAGCATGATTAGAATAATAAAATGATCTTATTATCCCCCTGAGTTGTCAACCAGGTATAGTAAGATGTTTCATCTTCAGTCTGCTATGTGTCGAGGATGGTCGGCCGTAAGTAAAGGAATTCAATAGAATAGGCAAGGAACTTGGGTGTCGAGGATGGTTGGTTCTAGGGGAGTCTATACTAGGCAACGAATTGTATCCTATAAGAGTGCAGCAGCTAAGCCTCAATTTAGCAACAACTATTAGAGAGTTAGATATTGTTATGATAATTACACTGGCCCTGGTAGCGAAACCCCATGCTTGGTGCTCTTTATTACTTGTTATTTACTTTCTTTATCTCTGTTGGTTTAGGTAACATCTTAGTTTAATCAATATTTCAACTACTCAGTGACAAATATTATTCTTATTACTTCAATCCTATTTAACTACTTAAAAAGGTTGTCTACTAGGTTTGATCCTTAAGTATACTGCAATAAGACTTCCAATCATGTGGAGTGGAGAATTAGTATACTGCTTTTGGTAAACCTAGGAGATTATTCTTCTAGGTTTTTCTTGTTGCAACACTCACACCCCCATCAATTAACATTCATTTGATGTAGTTCACAATAATTATCACAAGTCACAACTTGACAATCATCACACTACAAACTAGTATTTACACTTAAGGACATGTAATCAAGATGATTTTGAAGTTAAGAATGTACCAATTAAGTGAGAATAGGAGTCAAATGAACAGGAGAACCAAAAAAAATTTTAATCCCACCATAGAAGTTCAAAAGGTTCCAATCACAAAAGAACCACATAAGTTAGTCTTTCTTATCAAAGAAGAACAGAAAAAGCCCCTATGTCATAGAAGAATAGAAAAAGCCCCTATGTGACAAGAAGGAACAGAGACATGAATGACATTTTCTATTGTAATGGCATTTTGTAATACAAGAAATGAATGCTAATATGATTGAATTAAATGAACACAAAAAGGATGTTACTGGAGCCGTTTCAAGAACACTAGGCAAATAAATAGACTAATAGAACTAGGCTCAGGCAACATCAAGGTAGGGGGAGAAAACAAACCCATCGGCCAACATCAAAACATGGATCAATAAGGTGAGTAGGTGAAATTAAAATACTTGTAGCTTACCATCGGAATGGATACCACGGCTCCGTGGAGGCATGGATTTGCTACTGGAAGTCACCGTTAGGGGGGGGGTAGGGAGCCAGGGAAGAAGAAGGAAACTGGAAGTGGGGATCAACTACCAACTCAAGCCCTAGCTGGTGCCTACTAGGCGTGGGAAGGAAAGTACAACGCCACATAGATATGTCTATGAGTGTGACCACACCACGATGGACGGACACTGGTGTCATCTTCAAGTAGGGCACACAACATCAGAGATTAGAGGACGGAGGTGGGAGAATGTAGAAAGTAAAGGAAGGAGAACCCATCAAGGATATTGAATGAAGAGGGAGGAGTACAAGTCAGAACTAGAGCAAATGGCAAGGAAATTAGAAATGAAGAGAAGGTCTAGTCCATCTGGACTGGACTCTCAGACTCTGGCAGTTGCAAATCAAGTTGTCCCTTGCAAGAGGGTGTAGCGTGATTGGGAGGCTCTATTGAAAGATTAGGGTGTAAAATATAGATGGAAGCCCTTGTATTGCATATCTTATATGTTTTCTGAATTATGTGTGGGTAAACGGGTAAAAGGATATGGTCAATATCTACACCTTACCCTCCCATTTTAATGTAGAAGAAAATACATAACAGGTGAATGGATAATGGGTTATACAAATCTTTACCCTTACCCTTACCCTATAGGGTATGTATAAAGGATAAACATGTAATACACTCCCCTTAACATCCCTAGTCTAGATCATGCCCTATCAATACATCCAATATTCAAGACTAAAAGGTGAAATTCTGTCCCATCTACCTGGAATACAATTATGAGGAGCATTGATGGTGCTCAAGCACATGATCATCCATGAATCCGATAAAGATTTTTATCCTCAACACTAGGATTCAAGCTATCGCATTTTGGTACATTGACAAGAGAAGGTGAGTAGCAAATGGTCGTGCATTGAATGCCTAAGGATGGGAATGATTTTTCATTTTGTTTCTCCAATGGAGCCCGTAACCAAGGTCGATAGTGATGCATGAAGGAAAAGAGGTTGTGGAACCCTTTGACCCAACTAGCTACATAGGAAAGAGGAAACATGCATAGAAGGTGAGGAGGACCATAGATTCCACTGCCCCCCACTATTGCTTCCCTCTATACCTAACTCTAGATTGTCTAGATTGGCCAGTGTTACAAAAGAAGGCATCATCTAGGTAGGGTGATGCAGAAGTACATGATGACATCACTAAGGGAACTGTGATTTGGGATCTATATATGGTGAGAGGACAAACAATAGGATGCAACAAGATCCCACTCCACCCACTTCCCTTTCCTACCAACATCAGATTTCAAGAAGAAGCTAACCAATTATGATCTGTGTTGCCTATCCGACCCCAAATGCACACACCTATCCAAAGTTTCTCCTTTGTTTCACAATTTCTATCTACCAATAAAATGGCAATAAACTTTGTTTCCATGTTGATTAGTCGAGTCCCTTGTCCCCATTCCCCTATTTTGTGAACTGAATCACCTAACCTGATGCTTGGAACTGGGTTCTTGTAGATCTCCCTATGATGCTTCACAATGATTAGGACAATGAACATCTACTTTCTCTCACTATGAATCCTAGTTATTGTTCTAATTTGGACTATGGGGGCATTCAAGCGTGTTGTGAAATGGACAACGGTTGCTGAGTCACACTCATGTAGGAGATCCAAGCTGTTGGAGTTGTACTTCCATGCTATGTAGTTGGATATGTTTTGGGATTCTGGGTAAACATAAGTTAAAGTGAATTTATCATTGAATACCATGAGTTCATGATTTGTGAATTTATCATCGAATACCATGAGCTCATGGTTTGTCATTGGTGTCATTGCAGATGAGCAAGAAAAACTTATCTAATAGCTTGAGTCACCATCTTCCATGGTTGGGATCTGGAGGAAAGACTAGGGCAACACTAGTTTATAATCGGATGTCACTTGACTACATTTGAAATTATATTATGGATATGAAACTAACAAGTTTATGAAGATTGCATTGAAAATGTATGCTGATCACATGTGCACACCATCAAGGAGTGGTAGCCAGGTAGTATATGGTCATCGATGGAGATGTTGATGGGAAACACTATGTACATGATGCCCTTCTCCTCAACGAACATTAAGACTATGTTTCATATGTGGTGAATGAAGGGAAGGGAAGGAAAGGGGAAGGGAAGGGTCAGGAGGAGATAATTATGCTAGTGTGTTTGGTTAGCATGGGGAGATAAAGGAAAGGAGATGTAACATCCTAAAATTTCAAACCTTATAAAATGAACCCCAATTTAAAACCCGAATTTGTTTTATTTTGAAATTGATGATCGAAACATATAATAATGTGATGATGGTTCCCAAATATGTTACATAAAGAAAATTCAATAATTTTATGCTAAGTTGAAATTCGATATCATCAATTTATTCCTAATTAATGAATAAGTGACATTTAGGGTTTAACATGAAATTTACCCAATAAACATTCTTTTTTATGACCTAATAATTTTATCATAAGTTGGTGTTGATAATGTAATGGTTTACCCAATTTGTACCCTTAAAATCATTTTTAGTAATCCTATATGATTAATTAAATGTTTATCCTTAAAAGAGAAATATAATGATCTAGGTGGGTCAAATTTAGAAACTAACTATAATTTCAGATTCCATGTGGAAAAATTAGTTAGTATCTCAATTTTCATCAAATTTGAAGAACCCTAGCTCCCCAAATTTATTTAGGAAAGTTTCTATATAATTGAAATGGTTTTTAATCAAATATTGAATGATTAGGCAATAAACTTTAGTTTTGGTTTTCATCGCGTGTCATGCGGGTCATTATTGGTGTCCGGGTTTGAGTTGGACTATGGACCTGGGGCACTTCTCTCCTGCCCGACTCCCTAAGATAACGGGAGTCTGCTGTGAGTGGGATCCTCCTCCCGGTTCTCTCACCCTCTCTTCTAAGCCCCTATGCTATCTGGCCGCCTTTTCACCATCCTCTCATTCTATCGAGTCTCCAGACCCCTAGCACCATGGGACTCTATGCCTTAGTCTCCCGATCAACAAGGAGTCCTGCTTCCTCCCCTATTTCCCATCTCGACAGGGACTCCAGCCCTCCTAGGGAATCATCTATATAAAGTACCTCGCAAAAATGATCATATGCCATCAAGGAACCATTTTCCACCGCCCCTTTTGCTCTCTCGCACCTTCGTGTTTGCTTTGCCTACTCGACTTGGCACATGTCCCCTCCGACGAGAAGCAAAAACAATTCAGACCGCCAAGGCTTGGATTTCTACTTCGAAGCATCACCCTTGACCTACTAGAATCTCCTCCGATCTTTAATTTCACCGAGTACAGTAGGTATCTTGCTTTGCAAGTTTTCCCCTCTTTCCATTCAAAGCTCGTAATGTTTGCAAATTCACAATGAATTTGGCATTTTGGTGATGGTTCCTTCATAGAACTTTTCTATTTAGCTCCGCCAGGGTGCACCGAGTTGATCGGAATTGTTTTCACTGGTCCCTATTTAGCTTGTGTCTCTATCGCCTGGTGATCTTTTACCAATTGTCCATGGCGTCAAGGCAGTTTCTATCCTAGACCATCTGTCCACCGCTGCTCACAAACTCGAGCTTGTTGGCTTCGGTCGACGATGGGGAACTTGTCCCTGGCCTTAGTGTCTCATGAGGAGCTCGCTTGATCGATCTGTAGTCAATTCTCCTGTTGGGTTATCCTCCTGTTCATGGATGAAGCAATGGAAGAACAAACTCAGTGTTGTTCTTCCAGTTTGGCCCATCAAGGGTTAATCGTATGTATCTAGGTCATAGGGGTACTTTGGACCTTTCGCATGCTTGTTTGTCACTCTCAGTGCACACTGGTTCTGAGTGATGAGGATCCACGTGGATTTTGGTGTGTGGTCCAACTAAGCCTCATTGGTTTTGATTTTGGATAATATGTGTGGATTTTCTAGAGTTTCTGATTGGCCGACATATGAAAATTTGTATCTTTTTATTGGTATGTCTAATGGGGTTAAGTCATATATGGATTTTGCTCAATTTTTTGAGATCTACAAGATGGAATAACTTTTAGAGCATGCTTTGATGTCGATTTTCCCTATTTTGATCAAGAACCCTAAAACCCTAGAAATTAGGTTGAATATTAATTATTAATGAATGATATTTGTTATAACATGTTAATGAGGATTTCTAAGCCTCATGAATGAGATTAGGGTTTCCTAAACCTAAGGAAGCAACTAGGATCTCTTCTAAGAGAGAGGTAAGTGGTCCATGCACTTTGAACATAAATATTTAATTGATTGTATATATGTATGCATAATGAATGTTGAATGTCACTAGTACAAAATCGACCTTTAGTCTCGGTTATTTAAGGCCTTCGACATCGGTTTCAAAGTGACACCCAAGTGGGTGCTACTAAAAGTTGAAACCTTCAACGTCAGTTTTAACACTGACGCCATAACCCTTCCCGCCACCAAAAATGCGCCAGCAAGGGCACTATAGTCGTCGATTATTTAATAAAACTTACACTATATCTAGGTCAAAGACGTCGACGTTTCACAAAAACCGACATCATAACCCTTCCCTCCACAAATAAAATGCGCCAACAAGGGCCCCATCAGCGTCAATTTTTGTATATAACCAACACTATATCCATCTAAAGATGTCAGTTTTACATTAATAATTGAAGCCATATCCCTGGTGCCATGAAGACCCCACGACGGTCGTGCTTCCCAACATGGCCGTGGTACCTAGCCATGTAGACATCGGTTTTTTTGCAAATAACCGACACTGTATGTCATTGTTGTCGGTTTTATACTAATAACTGATGCATATGTTCTGATTTTTTTATCAGTTTGCATGCTTGTTGCATGGCTGGTCAGCAGGATGCAGAACCTGTAGTTTAGTTCTAAATTGTAGGTTTACAACATCCATTAATATCAGCCAACAACATGCCACAAACCTGCAAAGTTAACAAGATGGACAACAATTTATGATCACACACATGTATAAGAATATTTAATTCATATTATTTTTCATCACACACATGTAGAAACCAGTAGTTCCATTTCAAAATTCCTCTATTTTCACACACATTTAGCAACCTGCAATTCCATTCATTTCATCTCTTTTCATATTCAGACACATGTAGAAACATTCATGTATTGATCATCTTCACATTCACAAAAATGACAATTCAAAAAAATGCATTCACATCCGCATAAAAATAATTATGAGAACAAAGTTTAGAAATATCAATCTTTATTCATCATCGTCATTATCGCCATCAGTATCCCAATCATATTTAAAAATTCCCACTACTTGTAGGGCTTTTGCCCATTGTTCTCTTACATCATTTAAGTCTTCCATCGCATAGAGAGTATGTACATGTAATAACTTTTGACCTGTAGTGCAGTCAGTTTTAAACACCTGCAAAGAGCATGACGTATATTTATAATTAATAATATATAATAAGATTGATATATTTCATATTATCCAATGACACTATACATAACACCTGATGTATGGTATCGATTTCCATTGCGGCATGTTTGATAATTAGGTCCATAAATCACATCACATAGTATGCACATGCCCATCCGTTGTCTTGTGTAGCACACTATAAATTGAAACATACAAAATATTCAAAAATACAAATAAGCACAACTCACATAAATAATATATACATTGGAGTCGGAAAATGACTTTCACAATTCTCCCAAATTAGTGGTTGTTTCTTTTTCTTGGGGACCTTTCCTCTAGCTTTTTTGAACTCATGTAAAGCCCTACATGTTAATGTAACACATTAAATTGCATAATTAAATAGTAACGTAATAACATATGTTAACGAATATAAAAATATGAAATATTTCTCACGAGAATAATGGCCTTTTCATTGTGTGTCCATATAATGTATTCAATTCCTTCCCTGCAGGATCAAGATAATAGATAGTGAACATCTTGGGGACAATAACTAGTAACTCCCAATGCCTACCACTAGAGGTAAGAAAGTTAAACATTAATAACTTAAAATCCACAATAAAAATGTAATTTTCTTAAGTCCAAATTATAAGCAAAGTAAACTTACTCAACATTGAATGGAGCTATTATCACCGTCTCCTTTTTTTTACCAAAATATTTAAAAGTAGCAGAGCAGTATGAAGTAACATATGAAGGGTCTTTATCTACAAGACTAATCAAAGATGGAACCAAAAATCCCATATGGGAAAATGAAAAATATGTACATATCGTGTGTAAGTGGCTGCAAAACATGTACTACATATGCATTAATATATAAGAAACTGGATCACCGTATATAAAACAAGGTATATGGATGTGTAAATAAGATCTCACCATATCCATAGCTCTATCATAGATGTATTCAACCAATCATAATTAAACAACTCCAAAATATCTTGTATAAATAGATTGTTATCGTATGATTGACCTGCAACATCCTCTAGAATAGAAACATTTATAGGGAAATTTGGATCATGTTCGCCTATCCATACTGCCATACCCCTAAAATTAGGACATAACAAGGCATGTAGGTCCCTTAGAAGCCAACTTGGTATTTCAGGATGTGGAGGTGGAGGTTGAGATGTAGTGGGTGTCTTCCTTTTGACCTGTATATATAATTTCAGATCATTGGACTCATATATACACACTAATAAATTAATGTACTGTAAATTTACCATACAATATTAGTATAGACGACATCCGCTTTGGGCCAAAATATCACTCTGCCTTCTGCCTCACCAAGCATTCCAGAATCTGGGTGGGCATATGGCAATGGTAGATCCCTCCAATTGGGGAGTACATGTATCAGGCTCACATGAATCACACCATATGGTACTGGAGTCCCATGAAACATGTCCCCTAGAAGGGGTGGGTATGCCTCGACCTCTCTAATGATATATTCTTGACTTTTTAGATGACATGGATTCAACCCCTACAAATTTACATAAAGAATATTATATACATATATACATAAACATATCATCTTTAAAAGACTAGCTACTATGTCATAAAAATATTTACAACAGACGTGCTAGGTGGGTCTACATGATTACTCCCAACCTCTGTAGTAGGAGAAGAGCGGCACAACATATGTACTGTCTGAGTGGAAGGCTGAGATGCCTGCCACTTCACCATTGCTTCTTAGATTCTCTTATTAATTAACTCATCTACCTATACATAAACAAAAGAAACACTAGCTTTTGATTACTGAATTCCCTTTCACAATAACATTCTAAAAAAATAACAGGTTACCTCAACATTTCATAATCCTGCTTTTGGGATAGGTTTGCACTGTGATGGCCTAAAGAATGCTTTTATGCCCACACCAACGCCTACACCCCTAACACATCCAGGATGATATGGGTTACCCAGAGCAACTGTCAATTCATCCCTTGTGCCCTCAGGGATGAACTTTCCTTCCTTCCTCTACTGGCGAAACTCCTGCTAATCACCATTAATAGAAATTGGTAAGTAAACATAACAATAATCAATATCGATTGCTCTAAGAGTTGACTTTTACCATTTTTGCAGCCCCCTCAGCAGTTGCATGCTTGGTTATATCTCCTTTCTGGTTTTGCCTCCCAGCTATCCACATAGCATGGCCGGAAAGGCAAATTGGCACCCAGGTATATGGGGCCATACCCAGTAATAGCACGTGTTGGCAAGGTAGCTTACAAGCTAGAGCTGCCGCTAGAGTTGCACATGTTACATCCGGTGTTCCATGTCAGCATGCTGAAGAAAAGTCTTCTAGACACGGGAACAATGATACAACCAGTTGAGGTTGAGCTTGATGAAGATGTGACCTACGAGGAAGGTCCAATGATGATCCTTGACAGAAGAGTGACAAAGCTAAAGATGAAAGACCTAGTTCTTGTGACAGTTCTTTGGCATCATTGTGGTGTTGAGGAAGCCACGTGGGATCTTGAGGAAGAGATGAAGAGGAAATATCCCTCACTTTTCTCTTTGGATTTTGGGGATGAAATCCCTTTGTAGAGGTTTATGGCTTGTAAGGACCCTGACCTTCATTTTGGGCTTATCCTGTTTGCTTTGCCTAAACCTTGTGTTTAGTTGCTTACTAATCACCTTTAGTGGTGATTAGGGTTTGCTTGAGCTTTATTGAGAGTTGGAGGTGCTACTTGCAAATAACCTAAATTTAGGATTGATGAGCAAGTTTATCACCTTGATAGATGTTTTCTCTCTTTTTGATTCCTCTAGAGTTGATAGGAAGGTTTGGGCTCATTTCTTGAGTTGCCTTGAGCTTTGTTGAGCTTTGTTGGGCTTCGTTTTGCCTTGTTTGGGCCTTGCTTTGCCTTGTTGGACCCTGTAACTAGTAGGACTGTCTTGTGTCGGCCATGGTTGTGTCACCCATGGGGTTGTGTCGGGCAAGGGAGTGTGGTGTGTCGGCCATTGACCATCTTTGACCTTTGGCTTTGTTTGTGTCACCACTCTAGTGGACACTTGGTGCATGATGCTTACATGTGGCAATTGCCTTGGACATGTGTATGAGGTGGGTTGAGAAGGTGGCATTGCCCATGGACAAGTGTCCCTAGGTGGGCGACACATTACCTTGTTTTCTCCTCCACCCTCTTCTATATATGTATCTCCTTTCTCTTGCTAAGGATCCCTTTAGTTTTTTAGTTTCCCCTCTCCCTTGGTGAACGACACCTCTCCTTTGCAACCTTGGTGGTCGATACACTTGGAGGAGCTAAGCTTGGTGGCCGATCCTTCTCCTTGGAGTCTCCTTCTAACTTTTGTGGTGGTGCTTGAGCTTAAAGCTTAGAGCTTTGGAGCTTGAGGATCTTGCTTAAGGCGGGTTACATAACTTTTAACCCAAACTATACTACCTTCTTTTATGTTGCATGTTCATATATGATCTTGATGGCCTTGCATATGGTTGGATATATTTGTTGCTCTAGTTTGTACCTTTAATCTTGTTGGACTTTGATAGTTGTATGACCTTAGACCTTGTTGGCCGAACCTATGGAGTAGGATTTTCTTTGGGGCAATACCCCTTTCTCTCCTTTGGTCTTGAGAAGTGAGTTCGACCCTAGTGATGTAGACAACACGCCTCTCTCTTGGTTGTTGAGAGGTTACTCTATACTCTAGTTGTTTGGGAAACACTCTTCTCTCACCATGGATTTGAGAGGTGAGCCTTGGTTGAGTGGACCTAGTAGAGGTTGAGACCTTGGCCGATATAGATGATCCATTTGATGCCCGAGATGTGTGATGGAGGTTGTACAAAACCCCTCTCTCTTGGTTGTTGAGATGTGAGCCAATTCTCTTGAACTTTTAGGGTTTGATGATGGTGATCTTGAGGTTACTGATGACCATGCCAAGTTGAGCTTAGTGCCTTGCACGACACACCTTGTAGTAGTGTTGCCTGACACTCCTTGTCTTGAGTTTTGATCTTAGACGACATGATGAGTTGAGGATATGGCTCTCTTTATCTTGTGGTGACCTTGGGCGATATGCCTTAACCCATACATACCTTGCCATAGTTGGTGGTTGTGGGTGTGATGCTTTTGACCAATAATAGCATGATGGGTGGACCTTGTGGCTGGCAAGTAGTTTGTTCTAGCATGACACCCCCCAAGGGTGTGTTGCCCGACATGGTGCCTTAGTGGCCACCTTGCCCATGGATGATAGGGTTCCTTGGACGACATGATGTCTTGGACGATATGGTGTGCTGGTTGGGCGTTAGGGTTTGGTCTTGGGCGCCATGCTCCTAGTTGATATGACCCTTAGCTGATGAAGTGATGTGGGATGCCCGGCATGCAACCTTAACCCTAGATGGGCGATAGAGTTCTTGGCCATTGGGTAGTTGTGATGCCCAACATATCCCTTAGCACCTGGCTGCATGACACAATTCTTGAACCAGTTTGCACGATACCCTGGGTGTTGGTATTCTCGTCACCCTCTATGCATAAGTGCACGACATGATGATGGCCTATATGGAGGCATAACACCTTAGGGTTGGATGCCCTAGTAAATAGAGCCTTGGTGAGGGTTGTTACCCTGCCCGATATCTACCTATAGTGAGTGTTGCCCTACCTGTCACAGTTCTAGTGAGGGTAGCAGGCACCTTTGATGAGGGTCATGTCTGACCCAGAAACCCTACCTAGTGATCCTTTAGCATGTAATCACATCTTTGTTCATAATATAATATGGATGTTATTTTGCAAAACTATGTTATGTTGGATGTTCAAAGATAATGCAAATTAAGATGATAATATGCTTGCCCATGTTTATAAGGTAAAAAGCATAGATGGATGCCCATGATTTGATAGAAATAATATAATTAATATAATATGCCACACAAAGTCTTGATCATGACATGTGTAACTGCATACCCTAATGACATGATAATCAGTAAAGCTCTATGTCTGGTGATTCTAAGTTATCTCTCTTGCTGTGTATACTAACCATGCATGTGTATAAGATGAATTCATAGCTAGGTAAGAGCTATGAGGTATATGTGCTTTGAATAACACTAAATGATTATAATCCTTGTTGATGAGATAACATGCATCACCAGTATGATGAGATAGGTCTGAGGACCTAATAAAGGCTGAGTGCCTAGTTGAGGTGTTATCCTTTGATGATGAGATAAAGGATTTCTATCCCAGGATGTTGATGCCTTGAGAGGCAGTGGCTTTCTGTGATAAGGGATTGAGATCCCATGATAATGACAGTGATAATGTAACTCGATGCCATATAACTTGGTTGCCTCAACAACTTCTTAAAATATACTAATTTATTACAGTGGAATATATCATGTAGTTTTCCCTGGTCATAGATTCATCATCGTTAGAATTTGGGGATGGTGAAATAGGTTTATCCCGCGGGATTACCTAGAGCGCATATTATTGAATATGTGGGGTTTTCTCCTAGTCGAAAATAGGAGGATTAGAGTACAACTGCAGTTGTAGACTCTGTATGGTAAAGAGCATGGTGAACAGGCCCATGACTCAATAAGTTAGAGCATGAATGCATTCATGGCTCAAGAGCATGGTGATCAGGCCCGTGGCTCAAAAGGATACTAGCACCTGTGTCAAGGTGAACTAGAGACATGGGTAGCTTACGGAGCTGACCCTGAGGCTGAGGCCATATAAGCATGAGACTACGGTCCTACATTGGTTTTTGTGCACTGACCACGAGGAGGTGAGGTCATGGAGTCTGGCTCTCCCATTGACCTTGTATGGCACCAGATTTGGGCTTCGTAGCCGAAGGTTGGATTTGAGCAGGGTCATCTCACTTCCTCAGGGCATAATAAAATGTAATCCACCTGAATAGTATATACTGCTTAGAGCAAAATACAGAACATTGGTTGAGGCCAATCTTATGTAGAACATCTAGTTATCTCTTACAGTTACTTGTACGATCTTGATATCTTGTGACAAATTCTCATAAATCTTATCTTGTCAATCATGTTCCATTAAGAAATACTTAGTTATATGCCTCCTGGATATCTTGGTAAGATTGATGGTAATAATAGTCTTGCTCAGTATGCCGTTCTTATTATATGTCTTAAACAACTATCTGCTTTAAACCTTATGAGGTTTTATAGTTTCAGTGGGGAGTTATGTTTCTCACTGGGACTGTGTGTGTCACCCCACTGGTTTGAAACCTTTTTAGGTGATCGCGCAAGATGTGGTGGTGGTCGTGAGGTTGCAGCCGAGTAGCAAGAAGAGAAGTAGAAGGCAAGAGATGGACATGCTACCATTTTGGTGGTTTTGTAGTAGAGTCCTCGAGTCATCCCTGTACTCTCAGGTCCTGCGGAGGTGTTTTGAAGACGTTTCACGATGACTAGCTATTGTAATTTTTTATATCCTACTTCTGGCCTTACATGACCCATTATGTATGTATAAACAGGTGATGAACTTATGTACTGACAGTACAAATAGTTATGATAAGATGTGGACATATATCAAGGCTTGTAATATTTATATAACATGTTTCTCTGCAGGATCTGGATGCAAAAGTTCTCTTATGTATGTTTTCTGCAAATAGTTTTAATTAACCCGTGTTTCGGTAATATGTGGTTTATGGTGGTTCCGCACATTTTCGTGTGGCACCTTGCTGTCTGTGTGATAGGCGGGGTGTCACAGTAGGTTTGGTATTCGAGCTCTATGTTCACTGAGGCTACATGGATCTAGGACTAGGTTTGTGTCTATTCTTAAGAATTTCCCAAATTTTCTTACAATAATCTTCTGCCCTCAGTGGAAGAAAAAGCTTAAAGATGTCACCATGAAGAACATGTTGCCGAGAGAAGCGAGGCTACATCAGTTGATGGAGCTAGAGTGTAGGTACATGAAGATCGAGTGCCTGAGGTCCCCCAACTTGACCCATCCATTCTTGAAAGCCCTTCCTATCAACACCTTATGGGGAAGTTGATGGATACAATGAATCACATGGTGGAAAGAGTGCCAGTGCCTCCGCCAAGAGCATAGGCTCCACATGGTGAATCATCAAACATTAGGAAGAACTTTGAGTGGCTTAGCCAAGTCAGAGCTTTAGATTATGCTGGAACGACTGATCCAACAGATGCAGATCTTTGGGTGACATGTCTTGAGAAGGCCTTTATATCCTCGACATCCCTAAAGTAGACAAAGTCAAGCACGTTGTCTACCTTCTGAAAGGTAGTGTTGGCCACTGGTGGGCCATTGAGGAGGAGAAGTGACCCGGTGAGGTGATCTGTTGGGAGGTTTTCCGGCAAGAGTTCGTCAGCAGATACTTTCCGAAGACGTATCTAGATGAGAAGATCAACCATTTTGAGCATCTGTGCCAAGGATCGATGAGCATCGTCGAGTATGAAGCTAAGTTTATTGACCTGCTGAGGTTTTGTCCTCACATGGTGGCAACAGATGATGAGAGAATCAGGCAGTTTGAGTGATGAGATGTCGACACCTGCTGTAGCTTTGGAAAATCGGGAGCGGTTTGCCATGTTCGTGGAGTCCGTCTGTAGGATTGAATGGTCTGTCAGGGAGAAAAGGGAGTCCATGACCAGGAAAAGGCCTTCTCAGTTCCAAAGACAGAGGTATGATGGCTTCAAGAAGCCAAGGTATTCGACACCCTCCGCAATGTAGAGTTCTCGTGTACCATCACACTGGTCTCTGAGTAAGGGAAGAGGGTGTGGATTTTTGCCATCCAAAGCTCATAGTACAACTTCGGTAACAGTGACAGGGCCATCAAGGCTGCAATTAGAGGACAGGTCATGTTACCACTGTGGATAGACTGGGCACTTGAGGTCAAATTGCGCAAAGAGAGATGTTGAAGTGACTCAACAGCTGTGGCAGAATGAGCAAGGGTCAGATAGACATGATCCCAGTAGTAGTAGAGGGCGAGGACACGGTCAACCATCACAAGTGGGATTGTCTACTAAAGGAAGCAGAAGACGTGGACATCAAGCAACAACTCGATTCTATGCTATGAGTCAGCCGGAGGCGATAGTCAACCCACGAGTGGTGGCAGGTCAGATAGAGCTATTTCATTCTGATTTGTCTTCTTCTTGCTTTATATCTATTCTGGTTGACCCGAGTGCTACACACTCTTTTATTGCTCATACTATGCTTGAAAATTGTCTTTTACCTGTTAGTTGTAAGTAAGATAGCCTGTTGTTAGAAACCCCTCTTGATGGTTCCTCGATGCTTCAAGAGGTGTGCCCATCTTGTGTTCTATCATTTTCGGAACACACTATACAAGTGGATCTTATACCACTTGAGATGCATGGATTCGATGTGATCCTTGGGATGGATACCTTAGAGAAGTATAAGGTTGTGTTGGACTATGGTTCCAAGCAGCCAGTGTTTGATGACTGTAGAGAGAAGTGGATTTTCTAGGGAGATAGGAAGATTCTTCTGACATGTTTGGTGTCAGCTATGGTGGCAGAGAAGATGTTGTGGCAAGGATGTAAGGCATTCCTAGCTCATGTTGTGGATACCAAGGCAAAAGGTCCTAGCCTTAAGGAGGTGCATGTTGTCTGAGAGTTTGCAGATGTGTTTCCCGAGGAGTTTCCCAGTGTTCCCCCACCTCGAGAGATTGACTTTGAGATCAATCTGGTGCCAAGAACACAGCCTGTTGCTCAGACGCCGTACATGATGGGTCCAGCCGAGATGGCAGAACTGAAGAAGCAGTTATAGGAGTTGTTGGATAAAGGTTTCATCTGAGTGAGCGCATCGCCTTGAGGTGCTCTAGTCTTGTTCGTAAAGAAGAAGGACGGGTCAATGTGGTTGCGTATAGATTACCGGTAGTTGAAAAAAGTCACGATCAAGAACAAGTACATGTTACCGAGGATAGATGATTTGTTTGATTAGTTGTGTGGCGCTACAGTGTTCTCAAAGATCGATCTACGGTCTGGATATCATCATTTGAGGATTAAGGATGAGGACATACCAAAGTCAGCTTTTAGGATGAGGTATGGTCACTTTGAGTTTGTGGTTATGCCATTTGGGCTAACCAATGCGCCTGCTACTTTCATGGATCTCATGAACAAGGTGTTCCATCTGTTTCTAGATCAGTTTGTTGTAGTTTTTATAGATGACATCTTGATCTATAGTCAGGACAGTCAAGAGCATGAACAACATCTTCGACAAGCTTTGACTCTTCTTCATCAACATCAGTTGTATTCCAAGTTTAGTAAGTGTGAGTTCTAGTTGAAAGAAGTGACTTTCTTAGGTCACATGATATCTGCTAAAGGAGTCAGAGTGGACCCCAAGAAAGTGGAGTCAGTTGCAGATTGCGAGCAACCAAAGACACCAATAGAAGTTTGTAGTTTTCTAGACTTCAGTGTGATCACGTTGCCGATGACAAAGTTGACCAGGAAGGATGTACCTTTTGTTTGGGATGATCGTTGTCAGCAAGCTTTACAAAGATTGAAGGAGAAGCTGACTAGTGCTCGATTGCTAGTGTTTCCAGAGCCTGGGAAAGGCTATGTTGTTTTCTGCGATGCTTCCAAGAAGGGCCTAGGATGTGTGCTGATGCAAGAAGATCATGTGGTTTCTTTTGCTTTGTGACAAATTAAGAAGGATGAGGAGAATTACCCGACACACGATTTAGAGTTGGCAGCGGTGGTGCATGCGTTAAAGATCTAAAGACACTATATTTATGGGGAAGTGTGTTAGATCTTTACAGATCATAAGAACTTGAAGTACATCTTTTCACAGAGTGAGCTGAACATGCGACAACATCGTTGGATGGAGCTAATCAATGATTATGACTGCACCATTGAGTATCATCCTGGTAAGGCGAATGTGGTAGTTGATGCGCTTAGCAGAAAGTCTTCTTCTCTTCCCATGAAGAAGGCACAATTGAGTTCCTTGGTATGCCATAGGCAGGATATGTCTGTTTCTTTGCGGCATATGAATGTACAATTAGAAGTTTCCTTGATAGAAGGACTATTGGCACAAATGCAAGTAAAGCCTACGTTGAGACAGCAGATCAAATATGCACAACATGCAGATGCTTCAGTTCAGTTGATCAGATCAGAGTTCGGCAACGAAAAGCATGATGGGTTCCATGAGTCCGAGGATGGACTAGTTTGTTATCATAATAGGATGGTGGTCCTCGATTTTTATGATCTAAGAAAGTTAGTGCTCGAGGAAGCACAAACATCGATGTATGCTATGCATCTAGGTGTCACCAAGATGTATCAAAATCTGAAGGATCTGTATTGGTGGTCTGGCTTGAAGAAGGACGTAGTCGAGTTTGTGTCTAGGTGTGCGGTATGCCAACAAGTTAAGTCTGAGCATCAGAAGCCGGCAGGTACGTTGCAACCCATGCCAATACCGTAGTGGAAATGGAATCATATAACCATGGATTTCATAGTTGGTCTGCCAAGGACAGCTAAGAATCATGATTCCATTTGAGTGATAGTGGACATATTGACAAAGTCTACGCACTTCATACAAGTAAAGACAATGTATACAACAAAGAACCTTGCTCAGGTGTATGTAGATGAGATAGTGCGTTTACACAATGTACCAACAACGATAGTTTCTGACAAAGGTCCTCAGTTCACAAGTCATTTCTAGGAACAACTGCATAAAGCTTTGGGAACGCAGTTGAGGTTCAACACTACCTTCCACCCACAGACAGATGGACAGTATGAAAGGACTATTCAGACTTTGGAGGATCTTCTCTATGCATGTGTTTTGCAGTTTCTAGGTAGTTGGGATGTGCATATCAGTTTGATAGAGTTCGCCTACAACAATAGTTACCAGTGGAGCATCTACATGGCTCCTTATGAGGCTCTATATGGTAGGAAGTGTAGATCTCCTCTATGTTGGTATGAGTCTAGTGAGTATCAGCTTTTGGGTCCTGAGTTAGTGCAAAAGACAACAGAGAAGATCAGAGTGATACAACAAAAGTTGAAAGTGGCACAGGACAGACAAAAGTCGTACGCAGATAATCGCTGATTACCTTTAGAGTTCCAGGTGGGAGACAAAGTGTATCTCATGGTCTCACCTTGGAAAGGCGTTTTGAGGTTTGGCTGGAAAGGCAAACATGCACCCATGTATATGGGGCCATACCCGGTAATAGCACGTGCTGGCAAGGTAGCTTACATGCTAGAGCTACCGCCAGAGTTGAACAGGTTACATCTGGTGTACCATGTTAGCATGCTGAAGAAAAGTCATCCAGACACGGGAACAATGATACAGCCAGTTGAGGTTGAGCTTGATGAAGATGTGACCTACTAGGATGGTCTAGTGATGATCCTTGACAGAAGAGTGAAGAAGCTAAAGAGGAAAGACTTGGTTCTTGTGAAAGTTCTTTGGCATCATCTTGGTGTTGAGGAAGCCACGTGGGAGCTTGAGGAAGAGATGAGGAGGAAGTATCCCTCGCTTTTCTCTTCAGATTTTGGGGACGAAATCCCTTTGTAGAGGTTTATGGCTTGTAAGGACCCTGACCTTCGTTTTGGGCTTATCCTGTTTGCTTTGCCTAAATCTTGTGTTTAGTTGCTTGCTAATCACCTTTAGTGGTGATTAGGGTTTGCTTGAGCTTTGTTGAGAGTTTAAGGTGCTACTTGCAAATAACCTAAGTTTAGGGTTGATGAGCAAGTTTATCACCTTGAGAGATGTTTTCTCTCTTTTTGATTCCTATAGAGTTGAGAGGAAGCTTTGGGCTCATTGCTTGAGTTGCCTTGGGCTTTGTTGAGCTGTGTTGGGCTTCGTTTTGTCCTTGTTTGGGCCTTGCTTTTCCTTGTTGGACCCTATATCGGGAAGGAGTGTCTTGTGTCGGCCATGGGGTTGTTTCGGGAAAGGGAGTGTGGTGTGTCAGCCTTTGACCATCTTTGACCTTTGGCTTCGTTTGTGTCACCATTGTAGTGGACACTTGCACTACAAAAAAAAGGGTCTTTAACTAATAAAAAATTGTAGCAAAAACCCCATATTTTGTAGCTAAAGGCTTTAACAACATATTTCTTTACACATACAAGTTGTAGTATATGATCGTATAGCTAAAGCCTTTAACTATATTTTTCAAATATGTAGTTAGACAATCCATTCGCTACAAATTCATATGTATCCAAAAGTATAGCAAGATATTGTCCTTACATATTTAAATATAAGTATAATTGTAGCTAAATGTATGACTACAATTGCATATATAGTAAGTATGTAGCAAAAGTATGAAGTTAATACATTTTATATGTATTTAGTGTGTAGGGAAAGGCAGCAATTACTATATGCATATATATGTAGTTGATTATACATCTAGCTACATATGTAGTGCCATTTAGTACACATACATATATGCTTAGCTCGACTATATATATATATATATATATATATATATATATATATATATATAGAGAGAGAGAGAGAGAGAGAGAGAGAGAGAGAGAGTAATTTGTTAGTACACAAGCTCTTTTAGTAACAAAATTGTAGTATTTAGAGCAAGTTATGCTCATTATGCCAACAATCTTACATTCATTTATAATGAAACGTCGAATGTACATGGGGAGGACGTATACCTTGCCCCTATTACACAATGTGTAAAAAGAAATGTATATACATATATCAATGATTCAGTGGTCTACTAACATCTTTGCAAAAGAGTTGTGTCTTTCATGGCCAGTTTTAACATCCTTATTGTCTTCTTCTTTTGTTCGAGCTCTTATTGTTCGGCCAGCATCATCCAAAAGCAGCTGAGATAAGAATCTGAAAAGAACCTTCTAAGAAGAGATAGAAGGAATATCGTCCCTATGAAGTTGGTCGCTATGTTTGCAGATGCTGACAATGGCTGTTCAAATATATACATAGTTCTATGAAATGCAGCCTTCTCATAGCAGCAAAGAGCCATATCAAATTGCAACATATCATGACACATTGTTGCGTCGGTGGTTGTTGTTGCAGCTGTGACTGAGCGGGCTTGGGCTTCAAACGGAGATGCATCATCATGCTTCACAGGAGAGCACCTGTTGCGTCGGGGCTGTGTTAGATACTTCTTATGCTTTGTATATGAATTATTGACGTTGTTAAGCTCAATCTCTAATTCGGGTAATGGAAATTGCTACTATGGCAAAGCTTGTACTTCTCTTAAATATGAAAATAAGGTTTTACAAATGGGGAGGCATTAAAAATAAGGTAAAGATCATCCAAATAGTTTAATAAAGATATATAAGCATTCATACATGGCATAAATGAAGGTTTCTATGAGAATAAGATGATAGAATTAGTACCTTGAAGAGACAAGAAGTATCTAGGCAGCTCATCCATGTTTTGTTGCAACCCAAGCATTGTATGGGAGAGTTGTAAGTTAGTTCACTTGCACCATTGAGGCTTGCCATGTCCAGAATTTTCAATCTATAACCTGCACAATAAGGTCATTCATTTAGACCATTTGAAAGTACAACCCAATAACATTATTAGTTCTAAATTATACTAGATGTACAACCATCGTAGTACTCTGTCATATTCATTTTTATATGTTAAAGGCCTAGCACGTAGCCTGACGCCTTAATAACTAAGATTGTGCTTGGTTACCATCGTAGTAGTTACTACCTTCTCTCCTTTAGATTTTCTTTCCCTCCTCTTTCTCGTCCCATTTCCCCTTTTGTAGTTCCTCCTATTAAACACCACTACAAGAAAACAACAAGTGACAATGATTGAATCCCAAACAAGAACTGATTTTTAAACCACAAACAAAATACTAGGAGAAGACAGTAATATAACAGTTCTACCAAATCTTAGCCAAAACCTCATAGCATGAAAATGAAATATAAGCATCAGGAAAAAGAAGGCACAGAGAGTTATTCCCTTTTCTAGAGGCAAAGCAATCATTTGCAAACATGAAATCAAGGTTGTCGAGGAAGAAAGGCTGCCCTAGGCCTTGGTTTAGTGCCTAGGTGTGCCCCATCTAGGATTAGATAAGAAGAACAAAAATATAATCTACTATGTTGTCAAACTGGCTACTTTCCAAAAGGACACATTTGTTAGTTCCCCTACCTTATAATAGAAGAATTGAGAGAGGATTCATGCACAAGATGATAGTCTTCTTTTAGATCAGATGTTAAGCACATTTTTATACCTACATACATAAAAAACAAATTAGTTGAAAGAGCAGTTTATTGAACCAGAATTCTTTGATTAAATTCTTGCGACGGGGATGCATACAAATTCATTATGTAACTATCACATAGATATTGATTACAACAGATTGTTCTCCCTCTACTACAGAGGATTTTCTTCCTAAGACAAGCCACATATGCACTAAAGAAGCACATGCAATCACAAGAGTAGCAGTTACATCTGAAGTAACCGATATAAATGTTAAGTTGTATAACTATGAATAAAAAGAACCAGATGCAAGGAACTGGACTATATTGGATAACCAGAGTAATGATTGGTCCATGTTCTATAGTTTACCATTTGATTTTATATCAATAAAGTATAACAACCATAAACAAAATTGAAATAAATAATCAGATAGAAGGAAGACAATGTCAAATGTTAGAGAAGGAATATGTTTATAGGAATCTTTTCCTTACTGGATAGGACTTTGGCAGGATTAGCCATGATGAGTTCATGGTTGTGTAAGTTGGAATGCTTTGTTGTTTCAATTGATGCCTTTTGTTCCTTCTCCTATGGGCCATGTTGTGTGTTATCTTGTATGAGAGTATAAGCAATCAATAGAACGTCCCAGCTCCATAACACATTCAAGAGGCATCTTGATAATGGTTTACTTGTCTAGTTTCCCTACAAACAAAATTCCCCCCTGAACAATCCAAGTTTTTTGTGACTGAAACATGAGGATGCAAGCAGAACAATTCCAATGACGAATATTTTCCCAATTTATCTTGCAATATCTTTCGTTTTGTTTAGGCTTGGAGTGCTTCTTTGTATCTATTATGATGCTACTATGGATAGGTTTTCAAGCATTTGATCAAATTGTGTTTCATCCTGATGCAATGAGATCAATCCTCATTCCTCAGTGATTTAGATCATGGGTATGTACTGACATGTTGTGATGAGGTGGATCCTTAGTGATATAAAGTTTGTGACTTGTGTAAATAGAATATATTAGATGTGTGTACCTACTGTGATGTGACTATGAACATGTATTTCATATGAATTTAGTATCTAACTGTCTCTATACCACTTGATTCATTTAGATGGGTACTTATGCTCTAATAAGGTGGATGTTTGTGATATAATGTTAGTGGGTCATCTAATACAAAGAATTTGCTTGACATTTCTATCTATTTTGAAGCTACGATGGACATTTTCTTTCAAGTGTGATGATCCCAACATGGCTATCCATAAAGGTATATGTTGTTCTTGATATGGTTCGTGGGTGACTTTGCACCTACTGAGATGAAGCAATGATACTCAGGGAGTCTTAAAGAATAGTCTTGAGGCTACTGATGAGTTAGCATCTGCCAATGTACTTCTTGAGGGTACTAATATTTAGTTATGGATCATATAACACAATGAAGAACAACTTTCAAACTGTCCAACATGAGAAAAAAATAATTACTAGTGTACTAATTAAGAATGATATTAATATGTTGGAGAGATAAAAACTGGTGCTCTTAGGGAAAAGGATGAAAATCTGCAATCTAGGTAGTATTTCAGACTTATGATTTTTATTTTAGTTCTTAAAGTTCTACTATGTGGAGAAAATGTGATGTGCCCATCTATATAAATATAGATATCCAACTTTGTGGTTCTCCTTCTTAACTCGAGGCCTTGGTGAATAGCTTTATTCAGAGAACTGAGAACACATGCAAGAACTACTTGAAGAATGCTGGAATATCAAACCAAGGAAGTAGATGGGTTGTGCTGGTTGGACTAAAGACCAGAGTTACAAAAGTTCACAAGATTTCTCAATAGAGTTTTGGGAAAATTCCAAACAAGGGGGTGAACCTAGATGAGGTTGTTTCCATGGGAGCAAAAATTCATTGAGCTATCCTCCATGGAAATGTTCAGGAATTGCTATTGTTGGACGTTGCATTATGATGCTGAGTCAGTTACATTATGATGCCAAAAAACTTCAAAATAGGTGAAAAGGATGAACAAATAAAAGGATAAAATGTCCTTCTCTCCCAGTCAAAAAAAGAGTCTCTGAAAGAATGGACATAACATTAGATGATAGTACACGATGCCTAAATATGGCCCAAATTTTAGATTTTGCTCCTGTGTCGGTGACAAAGTAATGTTTTTCTTTAGTAGCTTGCTTCTAATGATAGTAAATATGGGATCAGAACCTACATTTATGAATTAAATATGTGAAGTAGGTATATATGCCATACTACTACTATTTGAGAACCGATGGCAGTGGATTTTGTAGCTGCTTTTGGTTGGTAATAGAATAAAAGTTGTAGGTGCTTGCTACTATAAATCTGTACTCTATTTTATATGTGGAAGTGCTGAAATGATAAACTCTTCAAAAATAAATAGAATGAGTAGTCACTATGATACCATAGTTACCTCAATTTGGATTTAAGGTAGCAAGTTGTGGCTGAATGCAAACCTGCAAGTTCTCTTATTAATGCTAGTAGACATGAAAGTAATTGTGTACTTCCCTGTGATGGTTGGATAGAATTATATACAGATGCTTAATAAACCTTAAAATAAAACACAACAAAATAGAGATAGGGTTTCAAAAAAATGAACATATGGATATAATCAACTTTGCATAACAGAACACCTTTAGCTCAAATCCATTCAGATCTTGTTCTCGTAATGGTGAGATATGAAAGTAATGCAAAAGAGAAGACAATTCCACCATAGTTCCACCTTTAACCAATGTGAATTCGCTGAGGGAAAACTTCACAAGGGTTAGAATCCATTCATAAGCTACTGCCCACACATCAAGACACATTAGACAAGAACAAATCCATCTTAAGAGTCAGAACTCATCTACTATTTCCTATGTCTTAGAGCAAAGCTCCTCTACTGTTGCTGAAATCAAGATTTCTTGGAGGACAAGATGTTTGTACATAAGCTCAACAATATGTATCTGTAATCATGACTATCTTGGCATTTTACAGTGATTTTAATATGACATAAGTATTGTTTTAGCTCATTCAATAGGTGATGCATGGTTTAACGAAAGATTTCCTGAACTTCAAAATATATACTTATATAGTATAAATGTCACTTAGATGTTGACCAACACATCTATGCTACTTCTGTATTGTATACTATGTACTTATATGTTGTATATTTGTTGTCTAATTTTGTACAGTTGTCATAGACTTGTAGTGTAAGATGTTGTAAATTTGTATTAGTATACTAGTACGTAGTATTAATTAATAAGTATAATCCTACTATATTTATAACTCAATCTTGTGCTTATACGTTAAAGATATTATATAACTATTGTACAATGCTATACAGCTGCATACCACTAGGTGTGTGATATAATTATACTACTGAAACTTGCGTATACTAGTATGCTATTATAGCATTTGGAGAGGGCATTACATGACTGAAGTTAGTGATTACAACATACGTAGGAAGGCACAACCATTAAGGTCCACTTGCAAGGAGAAGTAATCAAGGAAGTGCTAGGACTTCCAATCACTCTAAAACATCCACGTTCTTCCAATCAAATAGGGAGACTATGCTTTTGGAACTTCCATGGGCAGAGGACATGGGTACAAAACTAGAGCCTAATGAGGTAGAGGCCAAACTTAGTAGAGCTACTGGTGGATTTTCCCTTAATATTTATACACTCCCTCAACATCTTCAACTAAAAATTGGAGGAGTGTCAACTTTTAGGACGGGCCAGTTCAATTCAACTAACCTTCTGATGTATGGATTTAACTACTCACCCATGGCAAAGGCAGACCTACCAGAAAATATGTATCCAAGCTATAATTTTGAAAAAGTAAGTTGTGCCTTTAATGTCAAGTGGAGAATCAATCTTGGGTAGGATTCCTATATATAATACCGACGTAGTTTATGAGCAAATGTTGAGCGATCTATGACTTGATCTTGGTCATTGATTAGATAGTTGTACATAGAAATCAATACCAATATATATTTGAGATGAGCTTGCTCTTCCTTTCAACCTATAGAGCTTACTCTTCATTTAGTCCTATTCACCACTGAAGCATCCTCTCTGATCAAGTGTATTGTGTGTAGGACATGCTTAAGTTTAAGAACATAGGTTTTATTTTTGCATGATGGTCTAGATCTGATTCGATTTGCACCAACTATGAGTCTCAGTTTATAGTCAATTTGCACCAACTATGAGTCTCAATTTAAACACCCTTGCTTTTCTTAATTGCCTATGATAACATCATCAACCCTCCTTCTGGTATATCACCATTAGGGTCAGTTTGGGGAATCCTGAGCAGATCTACAAACTGTATTTTACCTAACCATCCAACCCATTACCTTGGTAAGTGTGGGTGTCTATGGTCGACCAAAGCTCATCCAGTTGCCAACCCCAAACATTTGTCCTTAGAAGTAGTATGTCTGTAACTTTTTTGTTTATCAACTTCTAAAGTACTATCAACATATGAATGCTTGTCTTGTTTTTGAACATACAATTAGAAAATAGAGGCTCACTAACACTGAATGCCATATCTATAATCATCTAGGACCATACATTAGAATGTCAAATACATTTGTATATAAATTTTTTATATGGATCCAAAGCATAACAAAAATGGATCACTTGCTTATTTATTTATAATGTTAGCTCTCATATATTGATAACAAATCTCTAAAACTATTTTGGATTCTGGAGTTTGAACTTGGGTAAAAAGATGACAAGTCATTCTGATGGAGGTAATAGGGGGTGAAAAGGTAATACTTTATATACACTTACAGCAGTACATGGAACTACTTCTTTAGATAGTAACAAGTGGGTGGAGCATTGCAAGTGCTGAACATGGGACTTTACAGTGATGGGGAATATAACACAGAAAACTCTTAAACATTTGATTATACAATATGACTAGTAATTATGTACCCTAATCAAGTGAGGTACATTGAAAATAGAAAGACTGACTTAAACAAACTCAAGACTGCATTCATAACTGAAGTCTTTTCATATATAAGAGCTTCTTCTTGATTGAAATCTTATAAAGTTGATAGTGGTACTGATTGTTCAACTAGTCAGAAACCAACTCATTTATGGAGTGGGTCTGTTCTGAATTTATATTAGACCATCTCCAGTGAGCATTATTAAATTCTCATATCTTAAACCTGATCTCTCATGTTAGATTGAAATAATGATTAGGAATATCCTTTTCAATCAGGAAAATGAAAGAGCAGGTGTATTTAAAATAACAAAAAAATACATGTAAATGTAACCTTCAAAATTGGTGAATATTAGTTTTGGTAATATGGTACATGTATTTTGTAGCAAGATCAATTCCATACAACAACCATAATTTTTGGTACTTCATGTGCATCTGTGCTAATGTTTCCCAAAGAGGAAACCTTTCATGTGTTCATCGTCTTAGTTTATTTTAAATGTTCATAATATGTAGAGACGTTTTTAAGGGAACAATATCATTTCTGCACACCAGACTGCTTTTTTTATGACCTTGAACTAGATTCTAGTATGATTTGTTAGTTTTACACAAACATGAACACTATATCAATATTAACATGTAGTGTCTATAGTTGTACTACATGTAAGTTTTATATGAACCATGATAGTGAATATAGAAAAATATATAACTCACCCAGAGCACTTGCTTTCTCAGCTTGAATTTTGAAGAAAAGCTACCAATACACCAAGAAAATATCTTCAGCCCGAGTGAGATTCATTTCAAGTCATAAAGCATGATAGCCATGCTAGGATGAATCATCCCATGCCCTTTTACCATTCCACCAACTAGTATGGGAAGTCGCTACAATTGCTCAAATTCATTAAAAAAAGTATAATTAATGCTAATCTTACTTCCTATCAATTGTAGAGTCACTAAGAAACTTCAGGATACAAAGCTTCATATAGAAGAAATTTGAAACCTCCCTTTTAATCCAGTTTAAGATCTCATGCAACAGGTACAAAACATGTCATTTTGACATAACAACCTCGATCCCTGAATCTTCAACAACACAACCCTAGAAAAACGAGCTCAAGAAAACTAGAGATATGGAAAACCCTTCAATTCTAAAAATAAAAAACTCAAGGAGTACCAAGAACATGGATTGACGAGGTAACATGTTGCTCACTTTCAGATCCAGGGTGAGGAAAATTATCATTGCAAAGCATGG
The DNA here is from genome assembly GCA_963693085.1 of Alisma plantago-aquatica. Lineage (NCBI taxonomy): Eukaryota > Viridiplantae > Streptophyta > Magnoliopsida > Alismatales > Alismataceae > Alisma > Alisma plantago-aquatica. The sequence continues at coordinate 316,003,926 of OY856409.1, forward strand.
ATTCATGTTTTTAGTATTGCTTTAAGCATACATATGAAGTATATCTAAATGTAACCTTCTATGAGATGGGTGTTAGGAAGGTGTTTGATATGCTATTGGGAGATGGATCCCCTCCATGGTGGACAAAATCTGAGAGAAAACATATACCATCAACATATTCATACAATCCAAGATAGACATCGAATATAAGAAAGAACAAATGAACAAAATACTATACAGAGAAGGAAAAAATGTTAAATTTCAAAAAGAATCCACTGATTTGCATGTTGAGAACTATATTAAAACTTAGATCTTGTGCTTTACAAATTGTTGCAATTATGATACTTATTGATTTCATTCTATAATTAATTAATATAATTTCTATTATCTTCTATGTTTCTTGTGATGCTTGGTAAATATTTTTCCTTTGTTTGAGCTTCCATAATTGTAAATTGGATGCTGATGATGTTCTAGAGAATTGTGTTGATGATGTCCTACTCACATATGAGAAAGAAAGCTGCTCACAACTGGCCAACGCTCCCTCTATGCATTTAGTTTCAGAAATTAGTCTTTTGACATGATGCAAGTCTGATTTGAAGCCCATAGATATGAAGCATGTGCATTGGTTCTAGTAAAAAAGCATGACTTAGTAAGCTATACAACATTGGTTCTAGTAACAAAGCACTGAGCTTATTAAAACAATCCCCCTGGAGCCCAAACTTGGGTAATGACAAATGGATCAGGAACATATATGATACTAGGATATTTTCAGTGAAGTCAAAATATCACCTGGTTGCAAAAGGAAAGACACAACCCATTGAGAGAGACTGGAAAGCTATATAGGGAATGAACATCCCCATCTCTCAGAAGCTATTCATGTGGAAATTTTAATACAAGTGATCACTCACCAACATAGAGTGAGTGAGAGGGGATATAGGTTTTTCCTCACCTTGCCCAAGGTGTGAAGAAGAAGATCAAATCCTGATGCACTCAGCCCAAGTATGCAAATGGAGAAAACCCATTTGGAAACAACTAATCTAAGGTGATATGTCAGTTGGATTATTTAGGAGCAACCTGTAAAAGCTTGAGGATGATTCAATGGACTGAGCACACAAAGCTACAAATATATGCTCAAAAGCTTGAGACCCGCTAGAGGGTAAATGAAAAAGCATACTCCTAGTCAGTGTAGTGAAGAAACACAAGAAGGAGAAGAGGTTGAGAATGATTCAATACAAATATATCAAACATTATAGTTAGTGGTGAGAATTTATGGCATACGTTAAGTTTTACTATCCAATCCACTTTTCTTGATGGAGAATGTGAACAGAACAAGAAAAATGCTGGACCAAAGTATAAAGAGCCATTACTTGAATATTTTAAGTTGTGATGTTTTGAAAAGTGGAATTTCCAGTGATGTCTTAACTACAAACGTCAAATTGGTCCCACCCAGCTGGTAAAAAAATGTCCTTTGTCAGATTCTGAGTCAAACATTCAATGTTCATGCTACATAACATCCAGAAAGGCCCAACCCACATACTTTGGCATTGAATGTAATAGATTGACTTCATTAAGACATGTATAAAGCTTAATTCTAGCTAATTTTGGAATAGAATGACATCTACATTAAACTCTATATAAGACATGTGTCCTGCACTGACCCTCCATGTTTAGAGTCTTTCTGTGTCTAAATAAATAACATGTTTAACTAGGATGAATGCACTGATACTAAGTGTTGCATGTCTCACTTTTAAACGAGTTGTTTTAACTAAAATTTGGAATAACCTTTAGAGTTTGATGTTATATTATTTGGAAAACTTTAACAATCTTGCATAATAATCAACAAAGACTAGTGGTGGATGTTGGTATAGATATATTTATAAAATAAAAAACAAAAATCATTTTAGAATCAAACTCTTTGAGTGATCCTAACATTTCTTTAGTCTATTTTCATTCCCTGAGTAAGACTATCGAGTTTAACATTGACATATGATGCATCCATCCATGTCATAAAACTGGATATGAAAAAGTCCTCTACTAGTTACCGGTTATATAATGTATGGTGTGCATGATGCAATAACAATATTAACATATTGTGCAGGAGAAATAATTTAGCTAGTCCTCTACCCTAGTGTGATAAAAAAAGGTGTCGATCATCCACTAAAAATTATTTCCATTTATGTGCTTGGTGTTTCCCTCAGTCAGCCAAAATTAGCTTCTTTTTTTCACCACTCATCCACATTGAGCTGCAAAACTTTTCAACCAACATGTAATAATAGGGACTACCTTATTCAAGTCTGCAATAATCCCACCTTTCTCAAAGTGAAACTTTAGTTCTTAGTTACTCAATACCAACCCAAGAGAAAGAAAGCCAAATGAATATAAACTCCATTGCAGACTTTCAAGATGAACATTATCCCTTGATTCGTTACACCTAAAGCTGCTGGTATCTAGTGGTTATCAATCACATCTTGGTTTGAGAGGGAGGCATCATGAAGGATTTTTCATCGACCAAAAATATTCAAGGTAGATATAACCCTCTAGTTGTTATAGATGGGTACCAATGGTATAAATATAGAGAACTATGAACTAAATAGACCAAATGAGGATGTTATTAAGTACTGAGTACCAAGGGGAAAATTCTAAAATTATCAGTATTCCAACTAGGATTTAGAGACATTATAGTGATGAACCCAAGATAGAAATCTAGACATTTCACTGATGATAGTAGATGTTCCAACCTCCAGGTGCAAGGAGGGAAAATACACCACCTTCCATGCACTGCATGTCTATTATGGTATGTGGAAAGGAATGGAAATTATGGACGAGATGTTGGTTTATAGTGGTACAGTGTGGTGGGTTGTGTGGCTAAGAATCATAAAAAGAATGGTAACCACAATAGTCAGTTTGTGATTGGATAACCACAATAGTTAATGTTGTCACAAGAGTTATTGTTGTGCTGCTTACAAATGACAACATTAGCCCCTTTGTCAACTTCATCACAGGCTAAAGATAAAGGGCTATCATCTGTGCATTACCACAAATGATGCACTTCACAGTTGATAGAAGATAGCAGCTAATGAAATTAAAAGTTTGTTAGAGAGAGTGCATATAATTTGAAAAAAGTCTAGAGATCATTTAAATGATTTAGGAAGTTCTTGGAAAGACAAAGTTACTGGAAAGAAGGAAACTTAAGGAGCACATAAAAGTAGTTGAAAGGGAATGGGCAATTACAAATAAAGAACTACAAGAAGAGAATAATCATGTTCACATAATTGTTGCTGAATGGGAGAAATGTTTGGAAGATTTGATTTGTTATGAAATAAATGAGGCAAATACAACTTTTTATGCCACACCATCACCCATGTGATATACCTTTTGTAGAACTTTACATTTAGTACATACAATACATATATGTTGGCGGAAATGCAGCCAAGAAGTACCTTGGATTCTCCTTTCCACTTGCATAGACCCCCGTATAAAACAAATAGGTTACAAGCTGATATATAATATTGTTACTAAATGTGCAATTAGGAGCCCTACATGTCATTAGTGTCAAATAGTAAAAGACGACTAGTCAATATATATGATAAGAGAGACTCTGCTCCTTTATATAGGAGAATAGGGAAGTATACATACTTAACCTAAACCCTAATGGGCCAAGACGTACTTGGGCCAATAATAGAAAACACTTAACAACATAAATAAATGGACTCTCTAACACTCCCCCTCAAGCTGAAGTTGGGAGAATCCCAAATCAGCTTGCAAATAGAGAGTCAAACTAGAAAACACTAAAACAAAACAAAAAGATAAACCAAGCCCATATAAGAAATTTATCCCCCTCAATGTTACAATAAATCACTCAAAACACTCAGACACTCCCACTCAAGTAGATACTCCAAGCAAGTAGGTAGGTCGCAGAAGCATCTCGATCATCTGGAGCAGAAATAAGCAACATCACAATCATGTGAAGCAAAATATGGAATAGTTGATAGGCACAAAGCTCTTCATCAAAGTCATCGTCATAGTATCCAGAGAGTGTTGGATCACAGTAGCAGTAGTAGTCAACGTACAAATAAAGTACGAATGGGTCAACGTGCGAAACAGAGCACGGACGAGCCACTAAGTGCCGATACACAATAGCATAAAGTCGACGTGCAAGCAAGGCACGGACAAGCAGAGAGTCAATGTATAAAAACACAGACATGCCAGAGAGTACTGGCGCACAACAGTAGAGAGTCGACGATGTAGGCAGATATAAGACCAGTAGACACAGTAGCAAACAAATAAATAACTCCAGTAGACAAAGCTCCATGTAAAGTCAGCAACAAAAAGGTCTTCATCATATTCCCTCTTTATACAGTAACCATCATAGTATCAGACGTCAAAGTCCAGAGAGTGCTGGTCCATAGAGTCCAGAGAGTGTTGGTCCATAGAAGAATGTCAACATGCAAATAAAGCACGGACAGCAGAAAGTGCAAAAGCACAAAGCAACCAACAAAATGTGCTATCATAGCACAAGTAGTAAGAAAGACGTCTGAATATGTAACTTCATAGTAGTAGTCGAGGTAGATGATGAATAAGAAATAATAGCAGCAAAAGCACCAAATAGCAGCAGCAAGAAGATCCATATTGATAGCAGCATATATATCTTCTTCTCTTTCTTCATGACTCCTCCATCTCATCTCTTTCTCTACTCTTCATCCTCTATTTTCCCCCTCACGCCAAGTACAGGAGGAGTCAATGAGTGGTTGGCATGGAGAGTCAAAAATAATGGTAGAGGCAAGGTTTAGTGTAGGCAAATATGTGGAGGCAGTAACCAATAATGCGAGTCAAGGTGCAAAATGACCCGAATAGGTAGATCAAGATAGAAAAAGTAAATGGATCTTTATCTGACCCGAAAAGGAGATTTGTTTAAGGTTAAAAATGGGATCCGATTAACACAAAAATGTAGTGTATATGGGGGGTAACAAAAAATTTGAGGGGATACAATTTAATATTGGGTTGTTTGGTAGTGGGATAGAGCAGTGGTAGGTGGCCGCAGTTGGGTAGGAAGTAGTAGGCAGCGTCAAGTAGTAGGAAGTAGCGGAAGCAGTAGCAATTATGGGCAGCGGCACATGGACATGCAACAGTAGGAGGCAGCAATAGCTGTTGCGGCCAAGTGCAGCGGAGGCCGTCAGGCAGAGTAGTGGATGGCAGCGTGACTTCGCAGTTGGAAGTGGAGCGACACACAGAGCAACAGATGGTTAGAGGCGACGGTGGTAGGAAGAGCAGTGGGCAATAGGGATCCACAGTGCGGCAACACATGGATCAATATGGCGGCGGAGCGTCATGGGCACATCATGCGGGGCAGCAGTAGGAGAAGACACAAGGGCTGGCGGTGGGTAAGGAGCAGCCAACAACAGCTAGGTAGTGGCTGGGTGGCGACACCAGAGTGGTAGTGGCCTAGGGGCAAGTAGCGGTGGTGTCTAGACATGTAGTGGCGGGCGCAAGAAGAGAGGAGACAGCAGGGGTGGCAACACGGTAGAAGGTGTTTGAAGTCAAAGACGACCATAGGAAGGGAACAATGATAGGAAATCCATGTGGGCAACCAAGCACCGCCATGGATAGTGGCCACCCACAAGGGGGCGCTCCTACTTTTCTTTCTCTCTCTCTCTCTCTCTCTGACGTAGGGTTTTGGTCCCTAGGACAGCTGCTCTGATACCATGTCAAAAAGTAAAAGACGGCTAGTCGATATATTTGAAAAGAGAGACCCTACTCCTTTATATAGGAGAACAGGGAAGCATACAAACTTAACCTAAACCCTAATGGGCTAATATGTACTTGAGCCCATAATACAAAACACTTAATAACATAAATAAACAAACTCTCTAACAATTAGTAAGAGATGAAGTGTGGGGAGAGGACCTCTTGAATAAGATAGACTGAAATCTAAATGCAATTTTACATTATCAGATTGTTTCTAATAATATGTACTACCCCCTACAACTTATAGATATGTTCTTATAAGAAAGCAAGTTGTGAGCTTGAGAACCACGGACTTTAGAAGACAATTTGCAGAATTAGAGGTCATCACAACATTCACTAGAGCCCAAACCCATCTTTTTATCTTGTACATCCTGGTTTTCAAATTTACAACATAAATAACAGTTTCCTAAAATTATTTCACAGATAAATTGAAAGTTATGTCTGTGGCATTCAAAATAGAAATGCATTTTAAGTAACACATACAAATTGAAAATCAAAGAATCATGAATCAATATTGATGTACAAGTAGCACCGTTCTATGTGCAAGCGTCGTACTTAGATTATTGTTTATATGCTATAAATTGCTTGTAGATACATATTGTTTAACATTGAGTTTAGATGACTGGATACACTATGACCTGAGAAGAAGTTACATAAGAAATTTTTTTTGCAAAAAGCTAGTTAGAAATTATCATTTTTAAAACAATTAGAGAAGCATGTTCACATATGGAGAGAAGAAAAACAAATAGATAAGGTTGTTCATAAATGGGGAGTAAGACAAATAAGAAATTTGTAATATTTTAAGTTTCCATATCAAGCAAGTTACAGTCAGCTATAAATAGTTTTAAAAGTATACAAAACATATCTCAAATAGCCTTTTAGTAGAAATAGTTTAGTATATACCAGTTTAGAATGGAAATGGTGATTTAGGATAATGCGGGCATGATCACTGCAATGGCGGGTAAATCAATTCTGAAACTTATGAATACTATCGGTTGAAGCACTAGTAGCAAGAGATTTCGACTGTCCTTGCAATGGTAGGAAATATCACGTCAATGGCTCAATAATAGTCTTTATACCAAAATAGTTACCAAAGGAGATTTCAACTACCGTTACATATAATTTAGTAGTCATCTTTTATTGCCAGCTATTGAGATGTGTCTTGCTTCCGTTCTAAAGCAGAAGTGATGCCAAATCAATAGCAAGCTAGTATATCATTCAAATGCTACGTAACATATAGAAATAGAGCCAGAAGGACAGCAATAAAGTGTTTATATAATGAAAGCTTCATAAGGTGTATGATCAATTTGCTCTTAGATAGCTTCAACTGCAACTTATACCGATACGATGCCCATTAATGAAGGTGTAAAGAGATTTAGGGATTGATTTAAGACTCAGATGGTCATGTTGAGACTAAGGTTAAAGTAATCATAGGAAATATTCTAAGAGTGGATTTTGACTCCATATGGAACACTAACAATCAGACAGCAAGGATTAGTAGGCCAGGGGTAGCAGTGATAGTAGGACTGACCCCTGAGTGGTATCTTGGGTTATGACCCAGAACCAGGGAAAGCACTTCTGTTAGAACTGCTTAACATAATTTTTTATTCTAATGTTGTATTATTTCTACACCCCTCAAGTTTCCAGTGAAGGGATCGATAGAAACACATACTTGGATGCTTAAGTTTCTCTACATGATATTTGTGATAAGAGGATTCCTAGAAATACAAAATCTATACATTAGACCCAAGTGTTAGTGCACCAAGTGTATCCATTATAAAATTCACCCAGAGGAGTTGTTGACATGTTATGTTATAAGTTCTGAACCTAAGATGTGAGACAAGTTAGGGTTCAAGGTCTAAAAGTGACCACTAACCTGAACATCATTTAGAGGAACGTTTCCAGATGAAACTGCTACAACCACGTTGGTAACCAGAGCATAAACATACAAAGTAAGTTGGAATTGAAAAAGCTTCTTAATATTTGCATAAACATATCTACCCCATCTCACAACCTAAATGATGGATACATTCAGAAACTACTGCATATAGTAACATCAAAGATGTGAAGAATGCAATGCCATATACCGTAACAACTGAAGCAAAATTATCATCTAGAATAACTAATTATGTCTAAACTTTCTTATCCACTTCTTATCCTGTGATGCCCATTGCAAGCCCAATATCAGCCTAGCTCCAGGCTTAAGACAAATGTAATTCTTACAAGAAACAATTAAGATACAAGTCTGTAAGAAGCCTCCGAAAGCACTAACATCATGCTGGTAGGAGCATCATTAGTTCCATCCCCAGTAATAGACACAGCATGGCCCTTTCTTATTAATTCCTGCATGAGAAGAAGTTTGTCATTAGAGGAGGATATTACTGCCTACTCATGATTCATATTAACGAAATGCTTCTATGCAATTAATGATTTGAAAAACCAACAAACCATGATGATTAAGAAAGAAAAATATGGAAATTATCTGAAGATTATTGATGAGCAACATAAGTGTGTCTATGATCTTGTCATGCTTAAAGAAAATTAACATTCAAATTAGAGGCATAAAAAAAGAACTGATAGGTTACTTACATAAAAGAAAGACATCAACAAAGAGAACTAGTCCCTTCAACCACATGCTTACACATGCTTCTAATCTTTAACGATCAAAAGAAACTTAAAAATGAGATCAATGTCCACAAGTGCCACATTCATGATTTGATGGAGAGAAATGATTTACCAGCTTGTCACCTATCTGCTAAAGTAGAATGGAAGAGAAGAGTGTTGATTATTTTTTCATTATTAATAAATTTGAAGTAATTGTGAATATTGTTGTAGATGACGATATTATGGGTACTGAGATACATTCTGAGATTCTGGTTCATGAAGTAGATAGTAGAGGTTTGGGTCAGCAAATACCAAAATCACCTTTGACACATAGTAAAATACAAGATTAGTTTACTGAGAAAAAGGAAAAGAATGTATGTCACCTTCATTCATTTCTTCATGGAAAGATATATGGCTTGGTTGCCTTCTGAAATGATAATTAGAAAATTCTTTCAAGTGTCTTCCTTTCACCAAATGACTTCATATGGTTCAGTGTAGGCTAAGAACTAGAGAACTTTACAAATGCTAAATGAGGAATTTGCATTTTAGTAATTGATGCAATGGTGGCATCAAGTGGACCGATAAGAGCATTAACATGTCTTGTCATTCTCCGAATCATCATTTTACGGGTCTCACCTATTATGATACAAATTAAACAAGCATTTAGAATTCTTTTAGAAATAGAGTGTTAAAGTACAATACAAATCAAAGACACCATGCGTGTGTGTGTTGTTTCCATCAAAATATGACAATGATCGTCCAAGTGACTCATTGATTTCATTGCCCTGAGCATGGGAACCACAGTGGTTTCTTGATTATATTACATCTTAGTGGCTTGCTCCTTGGAGGTTTTCACTGTAACATAAGCCGAAGTCATTCCAGGTATGTATTCTTTGGATTGGAAATTAATTTTGTTGACAAAATACAAGCATGATACTTTGAGGTAGCATTTTAGCTAGATACTACTCATGAATAAACACAACATAAAGACTGTAGATCAGATCTTGAGCATTTCATCTATATAATACTCATGATTTAAAAGAAACAAAGACTCAGAACAATATGAGAACTTAAGTAGAAGAAACAAATTGTTTTAAAAAATAGCCACAGTCAAAGTTTCTTCACAGGCCCAAGAGAAAAGAGATACGAATTTCATAGATGTATAATTACACTAGAGAAATCAGTTGTACCCATGATAATACCAAGCTTGCTGCTGTTCTGGAGAACTTCATTAGAATGTATGTGTAGTTCTATGGGTGTGGCAATCTGGTAACTGAATAATCATCACCAAAAACAAATATTTTATAGCTTAAATGTGTTGCATGTGACTTTGTTTCTTATGTTGACATGATAGATAAGAAAACGACCTTCATCTTGAAAAACCCACTTGTGTCAAACAAGTCCTGTAAAGATAAATAGGCCATGCAAAGAGATGAAGAAAAAAGGCTTAAAGAAAGGGAGGTCGCTGATGAGGAACACAAGAAGCTTAAGGAGTTGAAGAAACAACAACCCAAAAGCACTCTTGGAGAAGAAATGATCGTCTCTTTCTTGGTCTCACCAAGTTTTCATGAACTGTGGTGTCTATGTAACAGAGTTGAAAGCTCAAAAAAATGTAACAGAATTGGCACATAGCACCATGACAGTTGTAAGGTTGCTTCTGATCGCTTTGCAATTTTGATTTCTACAGTTGTTGGTCCTTATACAACCACTCCTAGCACCTCCTACATATGCCACTTCTCAAGCTGCTACAACCAAGTCTAGCGAACTTGTAAGAATAGAATTGTTGACTCGTTCCTGGACTGGTTTCCTTGTTGTCTGCTTTAACACATTATTTGACCCATACCATCTTGTAGCACTAGCTCCCCTGTCCATTTGTAGGGCAGGAGTCGAGAGTGCCATTGTGGGAGCCCTCTAGGGTTGTTGCCATGACACTGGGCAGGTAATATTTGGATGTTGTCTATGTTTGTCAAGGATTGTTTGCACATTGAGATTATTCACACTTGGGACACATGGGTTCTGGCTTAATTCTTCTTGTCATTGGAGCCATGGGAATCAAGGAGGTTTCAAAGGTACCTGCCCCATGTGTCGCTATGGAGAATGGAGATTTTGGTGTTAGTGTTGTTGAGGATGCTTCAACGAGCAACAAGAAAATTGGATTTCCATTTTTTCCCACTGGAATAGTGCATGATCTACAGTCTGACGCACTAATGATGGTCCTGCCAGCACTTTCCCTTCCATCACAAGTTGTTAGAGCTGCTTTTCTTGGCATGTTTCCACTGGGAACAATTGTTTTGATGGAAAGTCAAACAATTTTATCGGGATCATGTAGCTAGGCATTGAAAGACGGAATTCCTAGGATTACAGAGAAGACATGGGCTACCTCACTTGTGGAAATTTCAATGGGATTGGCAATAAACATTAGCTAGTTCTTTTGATTTAGTTTGTACTGAGACTTGGATGCTCTATGTTTTCGTCATCTTTTCACATTGTTGCTCTCTTCTTTAGGCTTTTCCTATACGCCTATATTAGTAGAAGGCTACAACCTGTAGATTTAAATAATATGGGTTGTATGCTTAAGTTGCTAACATTTCAAAGTTGTTGTAGGGACCACCTGCCACGATTCCCCATTGTGATAGTTTTTAAGACCATTCACTTAGACATCTCAATAACCCAATATGGTACCTAGATAATGGTGGTTAGAAAAGTGATCTAGTCCATAGTCAATTGAAAATTCATGTATCGCTTAAAGATGGAAGCTTCTCATTTTACTTATATCTCTTTTCATGCCCTATATTTATTAATTTATATGGACATTCATGATCCATATAAAAAAAATTCATTAAGAGATCAAAGAAAAGGTCAAGATCATCTTGGAAGAAAGAGAACATACGATGAGCAACTAAAGAAAGCTTGTGCTTGATTGAATCAAAATGTGAAGTAGACTTTATGTGAACGTGAAATGTTGAGAATACATTTTCCATAGCGTCTACAAGATGTGTATGCTAAATGCTGATACTCCGTTGAAGCATATATACAGTGGACTTTATAAAAAGAAACCTAAAATATTCAGAAAATGAAAATCATAGGGTCTCCATCAGGTTGCTAGGCAGAGCTGTCGAGAAGAAGAGCAGTCAGAGGATCCCCTAAGTTGTAGGGTGCAGGCACTAGGAGGAAGATCCACCTACAGAGCCCTAAGGCTGGGCGGAGGAATTGGGAGAAAAACTGCCTGTGGCCCCCTTAGATGTTTGGCGGAGGTTGTGAGAAGAAACAACTATTCTGCAATCCAGGCGCGGAGAAATCTGTGGATGCGGGGTCGAGGCTGCATGGTGCAGTTGGGGGGAATGTGGTGAGACTGAGAGATTAGACAAGAGACGACAATTGGGTTGGGATAGAGTTTAGAGGGAGAAATCTATTGTGGGCGTGGGGATGAACTGCAATTGGACGAGGAAATAGGATGTGCGGGATATGAGTGGCGCAAGGGGATTTATTTTGGTTTAAGAGAGAATAAAAAAGCACATGTAGATATTTCCCTTCAATTATCTTTTATTTTAATTACATTTGGGATGAAAAGGGGATAAGTGTAGTTATGTTCATCTAATTGGACTAGCTATAATTATTCTATTTACATTTTTATTATATGTAGCCAAAAATAGATTTAGCTTCATTTAAAATATAGGTACCTACAACGATTTTACCTAAAGCATGATTTTTTTATAGTGTTGGTGCATGATGCTTGCATGTGGAAATTGCCTTGGACATGTGTATGAGGTGGGTTGAGAAGGTGGCATTGCCCATGGACAAGTGTCCCGAGGTGGGTGACACATTGCCTTGTTTTCTCCTCCACCCTCTTCTACATATGTATCTCCTTTCTCTTGCTAAGGATCCCTTTAGTTCCTTAGTTTCCCCTCTCCCTTGGTGAACGACACATCTCCTTTGCAACCTTGGTGGCCGATACACTTGGAGGAGCTAAGCTTTGTGGCTGAACCTTCTCCTTGGAGTCTCCTTCTTCCTCTTATGGTGGTGCTTGAGCTTAAAGCTTGGAGCTTTGGAGGTTGAAGAGCTTGCTTAAGGCGGGTTACATAACTTTTAACCCTAACTATACTACCTTCTTTTATGTTGCATGTTCATATATGATCTTGATCGGCCTTGCATATGGTTGGATATATTTGTTTCTCTAGTTTGTACCTTTAATCTTGTTGGACTTTGATAGTTGTATGACCTTAGACCTTGTTGGCCGAACCTATGGAGTAGGGTTTTCTTTGGGGCAATACCCCTTTCTCTCCTTTGGTCTTCAGAAGTGAGTTCGGCCCTAGTGATATAGGCAACACCCCTTTCTCTTGGTTGTTGAGAGGTGAGTCTATACTCTAGTTGTTTAGGAAACACTCTTCTCTCACCATGGATTTGAGAGGTGAGCCTTGGTTGAGTGGACCTAGTAGAGGTTGAGACCTTGGCCGATATGGAGATGATCCATTTGATGCCCAAGATGTGTGATGGAGGTTGTGCAAAACCCCTCTCTCTTGGTTGTTGAGAGGTGAGCCAATTCTCTTGAACTTTTAGGGTTTGCTGATGGTGCTCTTAAGGTTAGTGATGACCATGCCATGTTCAGCTTGGTGCCTTGCATGACATACCTTGTAGTAGTGTTGCCCGACACTCCTTGTCTTGAGTTTTGATCTTGACCGACATGATGAATTGATGATATGGCTCTCTTGATCTTGTGGTGACCTTGGGCGATATGCCTTAACCCATACAGACCTTGCCATAGTTGGTGGTTGTGGGTGTGATGCTTTTGACCGATAATAGCATGATGGGTGGACCTTGTGGCGGGCAAGTAGTCTATGTTAGCACGACACCCCCCCCAAGGGTGTGTTGCCCGACATAGTGCCTTAGTGTCCACCTTGCCCATGGATGATAGGGTGCCTTGGATGACATGATGTCTTTGATGATATGGTGTGCTGGTTGGGCGTTAGGGTTTGGTCTTGGGCACCATGCTCCTGATCGATATGACCCTTAGCTGATGAAGTGATGTGGGCTTCCCAGCATGCAACCCTAACCCTAGATGGGCGATAGAGTTCTTGGCCGTTGGGTAGTTGTGATATCCCTTGGCACCTGGCTGCACGACACAATTTTTGAACCAGTTTGCACGATACCCTGGGTGTTAATCTTCTCATCACCCTCTATGCATAAATGCATGACATGATGATGGCCAATATGACGGAATAACACCTTAGGGTTGGATGCCCTAGTTGACAGAGCCTTGGTGAGGGTTGTTACCCTACCCGATATCTACCTATAGTGAGGGTTGACCTACCCATCACACTTCTAGTGTGGGTAGTGGGAACCTTTGGTGAGGGTCATGTCTGACCTGAAAACCCTATCATGTAATCACATCTTTGTTGATAATAAAATATGGATGTTATTTTGCAAACCTATGCTATGTTGGATGTTTAAAGATAATTCCAATTAAGATGATAAGATGCATGCCCATGTTTATAAGGTAAAAAGCATAGATGGATGCCCATGATTTGATAGCAATAATATAATTGATACAGTATGCCACACATAGTCTTGATCATGACATGTGTAACTACAAACCCTAACGACATAATAATCAGTAAAGCTCTATGTCTGGTGATTCTAAGTTATCTCTCTTGCTATGTATACTAACCATGCAGGTGTATAAGACGAATTCATATCTAGGTAAGAGCTATGATGTATATGTGCTTTGAATAACACTAAATGATTATAATCTTTGTTGATGAGATAACATGTATCGCCAATATGATGAGATAGGTCTGAGGACCTGATAAAGGATGAGTGCCTAGTTGAGGTGTTATCCTCTGATGATGAGATAAGGGATTGCTATCCCAGGATGTTGATGCCTTGAGAGGTAGTGGCTTTCTGTGATAAGGGATTGAGATCCCATGATAGGGACAGTGATAATGTAACTCGATGCCGTATAACTTGGTTGCCTCAACCACTTACTTAAAATATACTAATTGATTACAGTGGAATATATCATGTAGTTTGCCCTAGCCATTGATCCATCATCGTCAGAATTTGGTGATGGTGAAATAGGTTTATCCTGTGGGAATACCTGGAGTGCATATTGTTGAATATTCAGGGTTTTCTCCTAGCTGAAAATAGGAGGATTAGAGTACAACTGTGGTTGTAGACTTCGTATGGTAAAGATCATGGTGAATAGGCTCATGACTCAATAAGTTAGAGCATGAATGTGTTCATGGTTCAAGAGCACGATGATCAGGCCTGTGGCTCAAAAGGATACTAGCACCTGTGTCAAGGTGAGCTAGAGATATGGGTAGCTTGCAGAGCTGACCCTAAGGCTGAGGCCATATAAGCATGAGACTATGTTCGTGCTTTGGTTTTCATGCACTGACCATGAGGAGGTGAGGTCATGGAGTCTGGCTCTCCCATTGACCTTGTATGGTACCGGATTTGGGCTTCACAGCCGAAGGTTGGATTTGAGCAGGGACAACTCACTTCCTCAGGGCAGAATAAAACGTAATCCCTCCGAATAGTATATACTGCTTAGAGCAAAACACGGAACATTGGTTGAGGCCCTTCTTATGTAGAATATCTAGTTATCTCTTACAGTTACTTGTATGATCTTGATATCTTGTGATAAGTTCTCATAAAGCTTATCTTGTCAATCTTGTTCCATCAAGAAATACTTGGTTATATGCCTCCTGGATAATTTGGTAAGATTGATGGTAATAATAGTCTTGCTCAGTATGCTGTTCTTATTATATGTCTTAACCTGCTGTCTACTTTATCTGATTTAAACCTTCTGAGGTTTTATAGTTTCGGCAGGGAGTTATGTTTCTCGCTGGGACTGTGTGTCTCACCCTGCTGGTTTACAACCTTTTTAGGTGATCACACTAGACATGGTGGTGATCGCGAGGTTGCGGTCGAGAAGTAAGAAGAGCATTAGAAGGCAAGAGAGGGACATGTTGCCATTTTGGTGGTTTTGTAGTAGAGTCCTAGAGTCAATCCTATACTCTCACGTCCTGAGGAGGTGTTTTGACGACGTTTCACGATGACTAGCTGTTGTAATTTTGTATATCCTACTGTCGGCCTTACGTGGCTCGTTATGTATGTATAAACATGTGATGAACTCATGTTCTGACAGTATAGCTGGTTACGATAAACTGTGGACATATATCAAGGCTTGTAATATTTATATAACATGTTTCTCTACAGAATTTGGATGCAAACGTTGTCTTATGTATGTTTTCTGCAAACGGTTTTAATTAACCCGTGTTTCGGTAATATGTGGTTTATGGTGTTTCTACAGGTTTTTGCGTGGCACCTTGCTGTCTGTGTGATAGGAGGGGTGTCACAAGTAGACTCAGCATGCAATCTTTGGCGAACGCCTGCATAGCCTTTTGGATCCATCATGTGGTCATGCACATTTAGTGCACGCCTTGCTCTTTGAGCATCACTGATAGCCTTGTTAGTAAGCACATTGATTTGGTTAGTAACACTAAAGGTTAATCTTGAATAGTTGAATACATAAGAATGTATATTAATTAAATTGGGAGTGGCGCTTAATACCTTGAATTCATCAATTTTTCCTTTTGGTAACAAACTCCTCCCAGTCATTGGGGTCCAGGTAGTTCCATTGCTCAGTGGCTGGCTTCTTCCTCTTCTTAGCATCTCATATGTAATCTCAGATGATATTTGTCCTATAGTTCCTTAGGACCCTCCCACAACATTGCATCACACATTTATGATGTAGCTTTTCATCCAGTTCAAATATACTCTGCAAAATAGAATTGTTATTAACTAGTATCCTAAAAATTAGTAATCTAAAAAATAGAATTGCAAATAATAATAAATCACATATAGTTTCTTCCATACTAAGTCTTTCTTCCCCTTAGGAACTTTATGCCAAGATTCTACATTAGGACTACAATGGCTATGAGTAAGAACCCCAAGATATGAAATAAACAAGTTGTGGTTCACTCCAAATGGATTTCCTGCATGACTAAAATCCACAGCCAATTTGGGTCCATTTCCCCTTTGTTGTAGTAACTTGTTCATCATAGTGATGCCCCCCACTTTTTTAATTTTTTTTGCTTCTCATCAAGTGCCCCAAGTTCTTCAAGGGGTACATAATCAATCTAAAATTTGACAAAATAAACACACTTATATGATATAACTATAAATGGACATATAGATAGAAATATAGGATATATTTTTAAAACTTACATTGTGAGGCAGCACATTGATATCCTCACCCTCACAGTAATCATCATCACGGTCATCATGCTCATGCTCTGCCATCTGAAAGTGTCATTAAAAAATCAAACATTTAGCATTTGACATAACTAGAAGATAATAAAACATTGTAAATTTCACATTCAGAAAAATAAAACATATAAAAAAATATAAACATATTGCCTCTAATATTGTGATCTTTTATCAATTAACAATCCTTCATTGTGATCTCCGTGCACATACAAGTCATCATTAGCTTCAATATTTGGTGGTGTTGGCAACCCAACTGAGAATGGACTGGAGTCATCATACTTATCATAGAACTCTTATTCATCTATAGGATATTCAATGAACTGTCTTTTACCATGAAGAACAACAAACCATTTATCATTTGTAGGATAATCAATATAAAATACTTGTTTTGCATGTGATGCCAATATGAATGGTTCACCCTTCTTGCCAATCTTTTCAAAGTTCACTAATGTGAAACCCAATTCATCCACTATAACTCCTTTGGTGTTATCAACCCAATTACATTTAAAGAGCGGAATTCTAAAATCTACGTAGTCAAACTCCCATATGTCTTCAATGACATCGTAATATGACATTTTAGCTTCACATGGAATCTTATCCTTTGCACTTGCAAAAAAATGAAGACGCTTAAAGGGTGACCCCACTGTTTTGGATGACACTCTTATCATCTTGACGCTTTGTGTAATATGAGAATCCATTTATGTCAAACCCTTCATAAGACATAACATTCAATTTTGATTTAAAGGAGAGGCATTTGATAGTTTTAGTAAGATTATTTGGTGTTTGAGATAGTTGATATAAGACTTTATCTTCAAACCACTTAATAAATGTCTTGTTATGCTCTCTAGCAAGCTACATTGAATTGGCTCGAGGATATTGTCTCTTGATGAAATTGGTATGTTCGTCAATATAAAAACTCACTTCATCGATGTTGTGTAAAATATACAAGTGACCTTGTTCCAACTGCTCACGGCTGATTACTTTCATCTGTGATCCCAAAATTCTTTTTCCGGAATACTCCTCAATATTCTTATCATTAATAGGAGCATCATTACCAATCAGAAAGTCATCGAAAAAATCCATAACCTCTCTTGCCACATAACCCTCAATAATACTCTGTTCAGGCCGGTAACGGTTTCAAACATCACCTTTAAAAATGCTCATGTATGGTTCAAAGGGATACATCCAATGTAAGAAAACTGGTTCAACATTTTCACTTCCCTAGTCAAGTGGATAACAAGATCTACCATGATATCAAAGAACGAAGGAGAAAAATGCATCTCAAGCTAACATAGGGTAACAACCACTTCTCTTTGCAATTTATCGAGAGTATCAATGTCAATAACTTTTCTACACATACTATTGAAAAAGAAACAAATTTTGGTGATTGCAAACCTTACATGCTTTGGCAATATAGGTCGAATTGCCACAGGTAATATTTGTTGCATTAGAGTGTGACAATCATGAGATTTAAGACCTATCAACTTCAGATCTTTCATTGATACCAATCTATGGATGTTAGATGAGTAAACCCGTGGCACCTTAACATTTACCAAGCATTCACAAAAAGCTTTCTTCTCCTTTCTAGACAATGTGTAACAAGTAGTAGGTAAGTATGTTCTCCGATCGCTACTAACTACTTCTGTTAATTTTGTCCTTATTCCCATTTCACATAGGTCCATTCTGGATTTTATCCCATCTTTAGTCGTACCTGGTATATTCAACAGAGTACTAATGACGCTATCATAGACATTTTTCTTAACGTGCATGACATCGATACAATGCCTAAATGCCAAAGAAATCCAATAAGGAAGATCCCAAAATATTGACTTCTTCTTGAATAAAGATTTGTCACTCCCTGTGGCAACTGTACATTGTGATCTCTTACCAAATTCATTAGCAAAGTCTTTTACTCTTTCATAAATTACCTCCCCTGGTATAGGTTTAGGTGCACTCCATTCCTCATTCTGTCCATTGAATGCTTTGCACAACCTACGATACGAATGGAATTTTAGAAGAAACCTTTAATGACCAAGATATACAGTCTTGCCGCCATGTTTTAGTTGTATTGAATCAATGTTCTCTTCACATATAGGACATGCTTTATATCCTTTGACACTATATCCAGAAAAAATCCCATATGCTAGAAAGTCATTAACAGTGCAAAACAACATAGCGTACAAACGAAATGTCTCTCTTCATGAAGCATTATAGGTCATCACACCTTGACCCCAGAGTTTCTTTAAGTCATCAATTAGAGGTTCAAGATAAACGTCGATATCATTTCCAGGTTGCTTAGGGCCCGATATCAACAATGACAACATAATATACTTATTTTTTATACACAACCAGGGAGGAAGATTGTATATAACAAGAATAACTGGCCAAGTGCTATGTTGTCTGCTCAATGTCCCATATGGATTCATCCCATCTGTACAAAGCCCAAGTCTTAGATTCATGACTTCTTCACCAAATTTAGGGTACAATAAATCAATCTTCTTCCACTGTGGGAAATCAGACGCATGTCGTAGGATCCCATCATTATTTTTTTAACATCTTTATGCTGCCTCAAATTCTTCACATCTATCGGATTGACAAACAAGCATTGAAACTGTGATATTATAGGTAGATACCACATCACCTTGGCAGGAGAACCAGTTTTGGACTCCCCCAAAGTCATCAATTTATACCTTAATGCACCACATTTTGGACAATCTTTCAAATCCACTTAATCCTTTTGAAACAATACACAATCATTCGGGCATGCGTGTATCTTTTTGTCCTCCATTCCCATTGGGCACAACAATTTCTTTAACTGGTATGTTGAGATTGGTAGCTTGTTTCCTTCAGGAAGAATTTCTTTCAACAGAGACAACAATGACGTGAAGCTTTTGTCGCTCCATCTATTGTTAGCTTTCAGCTTATACAATCTCAACACATCACTAACCTTTGTAAACTTAGTACAACCTGTGTTTAACGATATCTCATCATCATGCACAATGTTTCTAAACATGGGAGGTGGATTGGTGTGCTCTACCCCACAACTATCCAGCATCACATCAACAATGTCTACTGGAACTGGTTCGTTCACATCTACATCATAAGAGGCAATTTCTTCTTCCACACAAGCACTTCTATCGACATCAACTAATTTTAGGTTTGAAATCCCTCCATGTCAGTGCCATTTTGTATAGCCTTGTATAATCTCGTTGCACATGACATGAATTTTGATTTCATCACCAGTGCTGAATTTCAAGTTGTTACCACGATGCCTACATGGACAGTAGAACCCATCTCCAGGTTGTTTCCTATGTTCCTCGGAAAATCTAATAAATTGATCAAGACCAAAAATAAACTCTGGGGTACAATGATTTGGAATGGACATCCATGATCTATCCATTCTATGATCAAAGAGAAAACAAGTATATATTATGGTTTAGGGTTAAAAGATTAAGGTCTAGGGTTAAAAGATTAGGATTTATGGTTAAACGTTAAGGGTTTAAGGTCTTATATATAATAAATGTGTACCACACATCCCATTCTTGAACACCTAATCTCACTAGTAAGTGTATAATGTGTATTGGGTTTTCAAGAAAATTTTGGCAGCATTTCCCCATTGTTCTCCAAGTACATATGTACTTAGGGATCAAATGGGTAAATGCTACCAAAATTTTCTTGAAAACCCAATACACATTATACACTTACATCCTAAGTGAGATTAAGTGTTCAAGAACAATCCCAAACTAGGGACTATCTAATATTTACTCCTAATGAGTAAATCTTGGACGGGTTTCTAGGCCATAATACAATGTTGTCATTTATATACCTACAATCCTACGTTCATTTGTTCGTACCCTAGGTTGATTTACAATAGCCACATCTTGTAGTCTTAATCATACCCTAGTATAGGTATCATATTCTATATTAATTGATTTCAACATCTCCAATGTACATGCATGTTCATCATCATGATAATCATTACACATAAATGCAAGTATCCTATCAGTCATCATTTAATTCAAAATTTCAAACTAGCTCATGTACTAAATATTGTTGTGGGATCCAATATAAGGTTTCCAGTGCAGACACATATATACAAGATTTTTTCCAGGATATATGTTAAAATTAAACATTTTGTTTTTGTCATATATTATTAATAACCAAGCCAATAATCAATTCTATTAAATAAACATTACATGTTTATAGGGATTATTTGTTAACATATCTTAAGGATGAATTGAGGATGCAAACCTAGTCAATTGGAGGCTTTACCTCTAGCAGTGGCAATGACAATAGTGGCAGTGTTGTGGGTGTACTGTTAGGCCTAGATGTGGCTAGCTCTGACGGACTGTCATGGTGATGAGCAGTAGTAGGAGACCACAAGTAGCACAAGGCGATGATAGTGGTGACAACAATGGAAAGCTCTGGTTCCATATGTTGCTGCTGGCGCTGGCTACTAGCGTTGGCTTTGGCTCCAGCAGCAGGACTGCTAGCACTATCTTCTAGTCGCTGGAGGAGAGGACTGGCGAGAGGAGGACTGGATGGAGGAGAGGACCAACGAAAGAGACGACTCCACGAATGGCAAGCTCCACAAATGGAGGAGAGCTCCATGAACGGTGGAAAGCTCCACGGCGACGACGAGCTCCACAAATGGCGGTGGCGGTAACAGTAGCAGCAATGGCAGTAGAAGCAGTAACGACGGTAGCAACAAAGTCACCAATCACCAAAGGGGTTTAGTCAGGATGAAAGAAAGAATGTGGGAAGGGGAAAGGGAGGATTTTTTTTTGTTCTTAAGTGGGACATAGGTGTTGGTTATAAAAAAAAATGACGTCTAAAGAGACATTTGTTGTCGGTCCTAATACAAACCGACACCTATATACAACCATAGTCGCCGGTTTCAAAATAAAACACCGACGTCTATCCACATATGCCGATAAAAAAAAATATTTTCGAGTTACAACCATAGTCATTGGTTTCCATCTAAAACAGACGCTAATTGGGAAATTTGGGTGGTAACATTTGTTGTGGGGACAATGCGCGAACACAAATATGTGTTGGTTCGTCTACTAAAACCGAAAACAAAATGGGGATGAAAATTTGCCTCGCGAAAGAACGTTAGTCATCGGTTACCTGCTAAACAACCGACGTCGTATATGTAATTTTGGAGGTAAATTTTTTTCACTGAAAATATTATATTTCGCGGATGATTTTAGACGTCAGTTGTTTATCGCCTAACCGACGCTAAATAAAAAGTGATACCCATGTCTTATGAAAATTGGCCGGTCTTCACATATAGGTGTTCATTTCTATTTGTAGTTGATGTCGTAGTATAATGGCGTCATTTTTTTGGTTTCAACCGACGCTAGTCAATGTGACGTTATACGTAATTTTTGAAGTAGTGTGTATTATTTACTGTGTTAATTGATAAAAGTCATTGAATTTATCCTGAACTGAATGCCATGTTTAATGTCAATATTATTGTATCATCTTCATGCACATTAAGAGTAAATTTAAAGTTAACTTTTTAAGAAAAATTCAAGAGTTTTAAGAGAAGGATAATGATTAAAAAATAACTTATATAAGATCCTCACCAAGAGGCTCCACGGAGAAAAACTAAGAGGCACTTAGGTGCAT
Organism: Alisma plantago-aquatica; assembly: GCA_963693085.1. Classification (NCBI taxonomy): domain Eukaryota; kingdom Viridiplantae; phylum Streptophyta; class Magnoliopsida; order Alismatales; family Alismataceae; genus Alisma; species Alisma plantago-aquatica. Next base: position 316,026,159 of record OY856409.1, read on the forward strand.
AAGAGAAGAGGCACTCCGGTGCAACCCAAGAGGCATTCTGTGCATAAGAGAAGAGGCACTTCGGTGCAAAACCCGAGGATTCTTATATAGGTCAAGATAAAAGGCATAATATAAAAGCAATTGTCTCTTTTTAAAAGGTTTAAATGATCAAAGTTTATTTTTATTTTACATGTTTTCTCTATGATAAAATATGTTAAATTCCACTTACTAATTTGTTTGATGCATGGTTGGGGGTGTGATACCCGTAGGAAAGCAGCAACGTCAAGGACAAAGCTAGTTGACGACCAGTTGAAGAAGGAGCTCTAGGACATCTGAGACCAGACCTGGTGCGGTGCCAACTATCTATAGATTAGATTTTCTTTATGTTTATGAATCATGTGTTTTAGTTTAGTGTGAGTTTCATGAGAAAGTGTAGAATGGTTAAGAGTAAACATGTTTCGTTTTATTCATGTATGGGTTATGTTGAGGACTTGAGTATGAGAATTGTTATTTTATCCTGTGTTGGTATATATGAACTTTCTTTTTATGCAATGATAATCATATTTGTGACGTCCCAATGAGATATATGCTTCCTCTTAGTGTTGTACATGTTTTAGAAATTAGGATGTTACAATATGGTATCAGAGCAAAAAATATAGTTGGCCACCAGGCTTTTCTCAAAATCTGATATATTTTATGTTCCCTCTTGTAGATGGTACCCAAGAAGAGATCTAATAAGGGTAGGGAGCACGTAGATGGAGAGGGAAGCTCTTCCGATGGATAAAGTTATCATAGTGCTTCTGGAGGGGCTAACCCTAATGGTAACCCTAATGCACCTCTCGGAGTGCTTATGAAGACTCTAACTGATGCTATCATTGGTCAACAAGGATGACCACATCAACCGAGGAACCAGGAGTTGACCTTAGTTGACTTCTTGAAGATCAAGCCTGATGCTTTTGGTGGACAAGAAGAGCTAGATGTGGTGGGAAAAGCCAAAAGCCGGTTGCTAACATGGAACATTGTTTTCGTGACCTTGATTGCCCTCACCCATCTAGGGTTTGTTTTGGTACTCACATGCTCGAAGGTGATGCTAGGACTTGGTGGGAGAACCTGCTAGGATCACGTGAAGCCGATGCTCCTCCGCTATCATGGGAGGAATTCACAGAACCTTTTAAAGACCATTACATATCTGAGGCTATGATTGAGAAGAAAGAAGAGGAGTTTTGCAACCTTTGTCAACGTGGTGATATGAAAGTCACACAATATGCCATCAAGTTTAGGATCTTACAGAAGTATGGATATGATTATGATGAACGATGCAAGGTGAATAAGTTCATTAGGGGTCTCAAGGAGGATCTTAGCTTTGCTTTGTCTGGATGGGGACACCACACCGTGCAAGGTGCCCTAGATGCTGCCCTTGAACTAGAAGACCACCCAGGAAGAGCATGGAAGAAGGGCAACCACTCCAACAACAACAACAACAACCATTATGACAAGAAGAGGAAGGCTCTAGTTGAGGTTGTTGTGAATCAACTTGCCAAGACCCAATGTGCCAAGTGCTCCAAGTATCATCTTGGATAATGCAGATTTGGAATCGGAGTGTTCTATGCATGTGGTGAAACATGCCACATTAGACCCAACTACCCCAAGTTTCAAAAGAAAAAACCCAAGGTCAATGAGGCACCTAGAGAGAAGCAACATGCTAGAATTTTCACCATGGTGGATGATGAAGATGATGAGAATGAACAAGGTATGGTTTAAGTGTATTTGAGGTTATAATTGTGATTAGTCTCATCTTCTATATGAACATATGTAGAATTATAAGTTAAACCTTTCATGTTAAGGATAAGGAAAACCCTAAGGTGGGTAGAACTCTAGAAATTTTGAGGATGAATGTAACGGCCCCTCCTTCCAGTAACCCCCAATTAAGGGAGACCGAGAGGTCGGAGCCTTTATTCCAATTAACAAGATTAAAGGTTCGACAAATAATCATTAACAAATATTAAATTCTACCAACTATACTGGAATATGATAAAAATAAAACTTTGCATACCTTTTAAAACTGGGATTTCCAAACTTCTATCCACACAGATACTAATCTATCTAATCCTCCTGCACTTTATTTCTTATTTCCACAATGTGTCACTTTACTATTTGTTCTTTCAATGGTTGTACCTAAAACACCGACAAACAAAATGTCAATCAGTATATCGAAATATACTGGTATGTGGGGACAACCAAAATTTTGCAAATATTGCTAACAATTTAATAATCACAATCAAATTATTTAACAAGTCACTTTACATTTTCAATGTGTCATTCTCCACCACTTTTGCCCTAACCCTGGCATACCCCTCTAGGGTTTCTCTTTTGCCATTGACTTAAGGCCACCTTCTCAATCCCGAGCTTGGTTCCTGGGAGTTACCTCTCATGGTGCTCCATAGTCATGCATCATAGACCACCTTCTCATTCCCGAGCTTGGTGTCTGGTGTCATCTTTCATGGTGCCCATTGGTCTACCCTCTTGGGCCTGACCTTTATGGCATCTTCCATCAGGGTGGCATGTAGGTGCGAGAATTCACACATATATATAAGTGTGATATCCATAGTGACTTTATAATTGAAGTATGAACATCCAAACTATTTAGATTGCATTCAATGCGAGGAAGCATTCAGAAAACCCTCGGGAAACTAATGTGATTAATCATAATTAACCACATACCTAATTTGTAGATTCAACAAGCTAATAACAATTCCAAGCAAGCAAGTAATCCAAGAAGCAGATCAACAATCACAGAATTCCTGAAAAATAATACATAACCTATTTACTATACTTTACCAAGAATATGTCTATTTAGTTGACTTGGATTCACTTTCTAGGGTTTCTAATCTGAATTGGGTTTTATTAGGGTTCTTTTTTTGATCTTTTACAACTTTCCTTATTTATATCCACAAAACCCTAGAACAACAGTTCTAAGTGCAAAACCTTCACATATTCACATTAGAGCCTTTTTATCATCTTATGTTCCTTCCGGATTAACAACTCATAGTTCATTATGATCTAATTCACCTATGAATTCCATATATCATTAATTCCAACTTTATCCAATAGAAAATGCTAATTATCATATTAAGGGTATCTATCCATGATTAGAAAATTTTTATATTCAAAATATCTTAGAACCATCATTTAACAACATATTATCATATTTTTTGAATTAAATATGATCTTATCCTCTTTTACCCTAAATTAGGGTTTCTAAGTGCTTAATCATTCATAATTGGTGTAAAACCCTAAATCATGCAATAAATCATCTAGATTAGGTTCAAGTTCCTCATTAACATTTCAATCGGTTACTATTACTTAATTTCGCCAATTAAGCATCATGAACCTAGCCATTAATTTCAGTTAGGGTTTCTAACATAATTTGAAAGCACTTTTTATTAACTTAGCACACTTTTGCAAATATAAACGAAATCAGGCTTTAAAAGTATTTTTATTGGATTCTATGCGTTCTCCTGATAAATTTTCATATTTTGTATGTTTCCATCGAAGCTACCATTTAATTTCTAAAAATTAAACAAGATAAGGATTAACTAACCAATAGGCTGTTGCCACATCATCCCTTTACTAGGTTTTTGCTTTTCTTTTATTTGGGTCGTCTAGGCTAGCGGAAAAACCCTAAGGCCCTCGACTCCTAGCACATTGCATAGGGGAAAACTAGTAATATCTATGTCTTCTTCTTCTTCCTCCCGCTCGTAGTAGCCCATGCGATCGGTGGCTTGGCCAGTCAGCGACTGAGTTGACTCTGGCTTCCAACGCCCAAAACCTCCACGAAAATACTCCATCACCTCCGCCGGCTCCTCTAAAATTCATTGGACCTACCAATTCTTCTCGCATTGGCTTGTATAAGAGGGATGGCTGGGTATCTCACCGGTAGAACAGAGGAAGAGGAGGGGAAGAAAGCAGAGACTAGTTGGCGGAATTGGAGGCTTGGATGGATACCCAAACTCCGGCCGAGTCTTACGACTAGTCCCATCCTTTGCATTGGGCGTTAATGTCCTTATATAGATACTAGGATCGAGAGTTAGGTCCACTACGTCAGAAAAATAGGAAAAACTTCTAGAGACCTCCAACCCAGGAAAAACCTAGGATGAGCATGTGTGATTTCTTCTCCTGAATCTCACGGTACCGGTTTTATCTTTGCACATTCATTGGGTGTAGAGAAATCTGATTAGGAAAGTTTCATATTTTTCTTGTTATTTCCTTTTCCTACCCAAGGTAGGTGATGGCACAGGCACCATCGATCCCGAATCTAATGGTTGTCGTCGCGTGCCCAAAACACAAAATAGAAAATAAATATCATTAATATTGATCCTCTCACTATATGGAAATTTACAAAATTCATATCTCTCAAACCATTTATCATTTTAAAATCAAATTTTAGGGTAAAGTCTATAATGACTCAATACACGTGTGTAACAAATTTGGGACTCAAAATAGAAAGTATGAGATACTTTTCTTTATATGCAATTTATCTCTTAAAAAGGCATATTTTATGCATATTTTCTCTCTCTTAATCTTTTATTTTCTTTGATTTTGATTCCTTTTTCCATTAGAAACTATGTGGATATGAATTCACATCCAAGATGGATTCATTATCCATATTTCCACATATTTCTTGTAATATTATCATTATCTCACATTTCTTCTAAATAAAGCAATATTTAATTAATCCTTTTTCTTTCTTGTTGTATTCTTTATGCAACTTTGGACTCCTTGGAATGCAAGGAACCCAAGAGGCATGAAATCCCTCTTTGGATTGGCCTTCTAGAGGTTTCCACATTTTTATTTCTTCTATTTTCTTATTTACTCAAATAATGGAGTTTCTTTTGTCCTTTTCTTGTTATTGGGCCCAATAGCCAATAAAGCCCACAAAACAACCAAAAAGGCTATTGTAAACGAAACTCATTTATTCAAAACAAATTATATCATCATTTTTTCCAATATCTTTAATATGAGAAATTACATTTCTCTCCAAAAGAACCCAAAAATTGGGGTTGTAACATCCTTCCCCTCTTATAGGAATTTTGCCCTCAAAATTCCATCAAGCAAACAAACAATTCAGGATAAAAAATTTCTATGTCCATCATTGGCTCCAATGTGGCTTTACCCTATCCATGCTTCTTCCAAAGAACCTTCATCATCTCATATTCTTCCATCTGAGTTCTTATTTACCTTGGTATATCATACCCTCATAGGTGACTCAGGACACTTCAGCCTCTCAAAAGTTGAATAGGTTTAGGGCTTAGCACATGGCCTGGGTACCTCACATAGTGCCCCAGATTGGACTCATGGAACACATCACACATTACTTATCATTAGGGGAAAGGTTATACACAACCATCTCCACCAATCCATCTCAAAATGACCCATATATCGGGGACTCAACTTTCTCAGCTGTAGCTTAGAAGGGTCTGATTTTTCACATCACATACTTGACGTGTATTTTACTACGCGCTAAAAAAACGCAAGTGTACGCGTCGAGTAATATAGGCCTTTGTGAGGCCCGAGTCGAACACAGGGATACGTTGAATTATTGGAGACTTCTACTAACTATTTGCGATCAGCTAAGCCGGATAACAAAGTAGGGTTTGTTGTCGAAATTAAAAGAAAATAAAAATAAAACAAAGCAAACAATCAATTAAAGGTTAATTTAATCAATTCAAAAGGATATCTTTAGGATTTCGGTTTCACCGCGGGTCAACATTGTATTAGGTTTTATATAATTCCCCACACTTCTCTCTCTCTATCCGGGTAGAGGCCTGAAAACAGAATTACCCACTGTCTTGGTGTAATTCACTACTTAGATTTAGGTTGATTCCACCGTCGTAGTAATCATTCCCCTAAACTAAGTGCATTATAAACGGTCTCTCAGTTCCCACCATTAATTTTACAACTCCTTTGTCAAGGGTTTTATTGATTAATGTAGAATTCGTCTCTTTTCAACCGTTAATCCTTCTGTCGAAGTGATTAAGGGTGTTAAATTATTATTATGGTGATCAAGCATAACAATAGAAATGGAGAAAACGAATCTATACCACAAATTTGAGAGAAAAATATGAATTATTAATATAAAAATGTCATACAATGCATTCCCGGGCTACTCCCGGTCCTAAAGACAAAGGGGATTAGCCCTGCATGGTCATCTCAATGAAAGACAGATGAGTAGAGAAGAAAAACATGGGAAACATGGAGAAAACTCGTGTAACCCCTGATACAAAGGTGTTCCTGGAGATCCTCCTCGAGAAACGTGCGTTTTGCAGTCTTCCGGCAGCAAAATCGCCCGTCGAAGGTGCCCGGATCGCTCGGTTGACGACCTTCGTCTCTCGTCTCCTATCTCCCTCTCTCCTTCTTGGATGTTGTGCAACACAATGTCGTCTCCCCCTCGGGCCGTCCGTGCTCTTCTTAGGTCATAGGACCACTTTACGGCTCCGAAAAAGCTCAACCGTCGGATTAAAACGCTCCGTTTTAGTGCTGAAAATCGCCAGATCCCGACGTTGTCGATGGTATCGACCATGGGACAGGTTATTCCTTCCAAGATCGCGTTTTGGGGTTTCTTTTTGATGAAATGTCGATACTATCGACCTAGGGGTCGATAGTATCGACTCCGGACAATGCAAAAGTGCCTGAAAAAGTGCCGAAACATGTGTATAAGTCTGGGGATTATATAAAATCATATAAATATGATAACAGAAGTATAATTTGATGCAAAAAGAGTTTAAGGGCCAACTATAATGAATTATGCAAATATAATCAAGAAAATGACAAATACATGCATAAAACAGATATAAAATAAGCCTATAAAAGTGACTCAAAACCCATGCATCAAACTCCCCTAAGCTTAAACCTTGCTCGTCCTCGAGCAACAAAACTTTGGATCTGGTTGAGATAAGTCAGCAACAGGACATAAATACATGAAATGAATCTACATCATCCCCACTTTCTTTCCACAAACCGGCCCTCATTGACCACTGAACACTAACTGCCATCCAGGCGACCAAAGACATATGTAAAAGATGTCTATCCCCCAATCAATGAAACACTATCAATTAAAGTAGTTAATATGATAAACTCATCCGGTCCATACTTGATGCATCTTGTGATCTCCTATCTACGTTGCTCATTTCCTAACTACCATCTAAATGGAAGCAGATCTCCTGATATTAATGAATGAGGAGAATATCATGGGTGGCCTACCGATTAGAGCAACGGGTGAATGGGATAGGTGGTTGTGGAAGAGATGGAAGCACATAATAGTCAATCATGCAATACAAAAATTAATGACCTATCATGATGCAAAATGCAAGTGAAAATGTCCTAATGTTACATTTTTGGTGGAATGATGCATGCACTATCATTCCGTATCAAGGTGAGATGGAATATCTAAGAAAACTACACCATGTGCTTATTCTTCTTAGTATGTAAGTGAGAACATGTTCCTTTCTCCCTCTCATTCCTACTTACTTCTCAATTCTTTTTTTTTTCTTTTTTTTTCTTCTCTTTTTTTTCATTTTTTTTTTCATTTTTTTTAAAACCCTTATTTTCATAGATGACAATGAATTATATGTCGGGCTCACTTCTTGTTACATACTTGTGCATCTGAAGCATTCTATTTGGAGGGTATGGAACAAGTTCATCACCTTTAATGTTTTCAGAGTAACATAAGATACATGGTGTACAATATGCTCAAAAGATGTAAATGCAACTACATAATGATAGTTATGCAACTACTATGACATGCACCTAAGGATAATGTGCATGTATAACTACTCTATCTTTTTTTTTTCATTCTCATGCAAAAAATGTGAAAATAGTTGTAATGCAAGACCTATCTACATGGTATGCAATCAAAGAGTGAAAGACAGTAATGTGCTCCCATTTCTTATGGTGGAGTGTGAATGAAATTGCGGTGGATCAGATCACAAGACTAATTGACAGAACCTTTTGAAAATATCATATGTCCCTCTTTAAAGACCTGTGTACAGGGTAACTGAAGGATTTCTCTCTTAAACTTTAGTCTAAGGTCACGTTAGCGTTTGGTCGGTTTGGGCTCAAACATCCTTGTCAATCACTTTTCCTTGGACAATAAAGATGGTCATTCATGTCCCCGTGTCCTGAAGCTGACTCACCCAAGCACTTCCTCAGTTATGCCACTCAATTACTCACAAGAATAAGCTCAAAAAGTTTTCAATATGCTCATATTTTCATGTGCCCACAACCCAAGAGTAAAACTCCCAATTGAAACCATGCATTTATTGCTCCACAGATTACACTAGATAGATGTGGATCCTACAAAAGTGGTAAACCTAGAAATAAAAATAACTAATATCTCAAAAGTAAAATCAACATGAATAAGTAAGTAAAAACTAAGATAGAGGGTTGTTCCAACACCCCCCCTAAGCTTGAATATGACTATGGCCTCATACTCAACATTCTCACTTAAGAAGTGGAACAACGGTACCGTTCGCTTTGAAGTGTGGTGAAGAAGGATGGTTAGATGCTCAAGTAGACCAAGTGATTCTTGCTATCTCCCTCTTTTTTGTGGCCCATTTTTTTGTCTTAGTGGTTCTAAGACGTGACTTGCTTCATCCATCTTTCCTCTGCAAAAAACGGTTCGAAAAAATCTCATTTCGATACCTTTTATGGCCTGTTTTATGTAGCTGTCCTGCAGGTGTCGATACCATCGACCAAGGTCGATGGTATCGACCCAGACTCAGCGATTTTGTTGAATGGACGCATCTAAAAGCCTGGGAACTCAAAAGTGTCGATACCATCGACCCTAGGGTCGATGGTATCGACTTTACTGGCACAAATTTTTCTGTAAATCTTCAGGAATATCGATACTATCGACCCTAGGGTCGATGGTATCGACTTTTCTTCAGCGTTTACTTCTCCAAACTTGATACTATCGACATGGGTGTCGATAGTATCGACCTTAACATTCTGCACACTTCAAAACACAAGTTAGGGTACCATTTTTACAAAAATTATCAAAACCTAAGCAAAAACTAAGTACATAAACATAAAAGAACATAACCAAACATAAAATTGAACCTAAAGTTGGGTTGCCTCCCAACAAGCGCCCTTGTTTAATGTCCTAGGCTTGACATAAAGATATCTTTAACCTGGGTTGTCAAGAGATGTCTCCAATGAGTCATGTGGCAATTTGAAATGAACTCGATCCTGTCCAATCCCCAAGGTCAATGTACCTCTCCCAATGGCAACGATGACATCAGCCGTAGCTTGGAACGGCCTTCCCAATAGCATCTCACAACTTTGGAGCTGTGGCATGTCCATGACAACAAAATCTACCGGGAAGATGAACCTGTCTACCTTGACGAGTACATCCTCGCACACTCCATATGGCCTTACAATGGACCCATCCGCCAATTCAATTGTCGCGGCTGACTTCTTGATTTCTTTTAACCCAAGTTTCTGAAATGTCGCCAGAGGCATGAGATTTATGCTGGCGCCTGAATCACATTGTGCTTTAGGAAAATGTTGATCACCTATCGAGCATGGAATGTAGAAACCTTCTGGGTCTTTTCTCTTCTTTGGCGAACTCCCGTGAATCATAGAACTCACCGTCTCATTCATCCGACAAATATCATCGTCTTTTATCTGCCTCTTCTTATTCATGATTTCTTTGATGAACCTCCCATAGGTGGGAACCTTCTCGATCATCTCCACTAATGGAATATTGATGTGGAGTTTTTGGAATATTTCCAAGAATTTCCTAAAATGACGATGCTCTTTCTTTGGCCCTGGATTTCCTGGACTTGACACAACTGCTGCACTCACACGCCTGTGAGGTGGCACATATGAGATTTTCGGGGCCAACTCCCCTAAGCTTGCTTCAATCACTCCCTCTGATGTGGGCTTGGGCGAGACATCATCAACAGCAATAGCTTGTTGTGGTTCCTCTCTCGCATTAGATGTTTCCACACGTGCACAAACAACCTTCAATTGTTCTTCCTGCCTAGATGGAGATGCAATATTCATAACTCGCTGTGATTTTCTGAAGAACGGGTTTCCGCCCGGCAGTCCATAGTAAGTGTGTGGATACGGTATCGCCGGTGACGCATGCGTATTAAAAGTCATTTTTCTTTCTTCTTTAGCTTCTTGCACCTGAGATTCCTCCTCATTGCTTACTACAGACATGTACTTCACTTGATGGTGTGCTTGGGCCACATTTGCACTCTCGGCCAGTTTCTGCTGGTTGGCGTGCTTGATGGCCGCCACTTCACTAGAAATCTGTGCCATGGTGCTTTCTAATGCCCACATTTGTGCTCCATGGCTTTGCAGCGTATGTCCAAACTTGGTTAGAATATCACCTTGAGATTGCAATTGTTTACCAAACATAGCCATCATCTCCTGATTCTGCTGCACCATTTGACTAAGCAACTCGGTGCTTTTATCTTCAGCTCTCGGTTGTGGCTTTGCATCCGAATCTTGTAGGAAATTGTTAGGATCCTTCCATGAGAACTTCCTATCCTTCCTCCAAGCATAATCATTATTTCTATAGCCCTGTTGTTGCATGAATTTGACCCAAGCTTCTTCATCGGCTTCTGCATCTTCTTTGGCAAGCAATTTCTTAGCAAGAAGGTCTAATTTATCATTTAACTCTTTGATGGCCTTTGACTCCCCCACAGCCTGTACATGCTCTACGGCGTCTCTGTCGCCCCAGGATTGCTTCTTTGCCATATTCCTCAAGATCTCCCAACATCGAGTGTCTGTGTTATTCAAGAAGAATCCGGAACAGGCTGAATCAAGGTTGCTTCTTTCATGCTCGGAGAGAGCAAAATAGAAGATCTTCACTTGGGTCTCCTTATCCAGCCCATGATGTGGGCATCGCCTGAGCATGATCTGAAATCTCTCCCATATCTCAGAATAAGTCTCGTCTTCTTGTTGAGTGAAGTTGTGGATCTTTCTTATCATGTCATTGGTCTTTTCGGGCGGAAAGAACCTCTCGAAGAAGACCTCAACCATGTGGTCCCAAGACTCCACATATTCATCATCTAAGTTATGCAGCCATTCGCGCGCAATTCCCGCTAGTGAACTCGGGAAGAGCTTCAAGTAGAGCACGTCATGTGGAAATCTATCGATCTTTACCATATCACAATTCTCCACAAACTGACGTATGTGTGCGACGGGGTCTTCATTTTTGAGCCCGTGGAAGGCATTAGACTTCACCAAGTTGATCAAAGCTGGATCAATCTTGTATTTCGGAATATTCAGCACTTGCTTCTTTATAGGCCCTTTGGAAGCGGACGAGGAAGAAGCCTTGATCTTCTCCCATATTGTCTGTGGCTCGTCCATCTCTTCATGTTCGTGTTCAGAATTTTTATCCTCCAGCTCGTCTTGATTATATTCGCCCTCGTCTTCTGGTCCCGGCAGCAGAACCTCTGGTGTTTGACCCGCATAGTCAGTACTACGCGTCTGCACCATGCACAGTACCTGAAAAGAGAAAATTCGAGTTCAATACAGTGCTATGACGAGTATAAAAATTATCGAACAATTTAAAAATATTTGAAGTTGTTTCAATCTAAATAAAAAAAAATTGGCCTAGAGTGGCCGCTCGTAGCACTCAAAGTGCCAACAATTCGCCGTATCCCCGGCAACGGTGCCAAAAACTTGACGTGTATTTTACTACGCGCTAAAAAAACGCAAGTGTACGCGTCGAGTAATATAGGCCTTTGTGAGGCCCGAGTCGAACACAGGGATACGTTGAATTATTGGAGACTTCTACTAACTATTTGCGATCAGCTAAGCCGGATAACAAAGTAGGGTTTGTTGTCGAAATTAAAAGAAAATAAAAATAAAACAAAGCAAACAATCAATTAAAGGTTAATTTAATCAATTCAAAAGGATATCTTTAGGATTTCGGTTTCACCGCGGGTCAACATTGTATTAGGTTTTATATAATTCCCCACACTTCTCTCTCTCTATCCGGGTAGAGGCCTGAAAACAGAATTACCCACTGTCGTGGTGTAATTCACTACTTAGATTTAGGTTGATTCCACCGTCGTAGTAATCATTCCCCTAAACTAAGTGCATTATAAACGGTCTCTCAGCTCCCACCATTAATTTTACAACTCCTTTGTCAAGGGTTTTATTGATTAATGTAGAATTCGTCTCTTTTCAACCGTTAATCCTTCTGTCGAAGTGATTAAGGGTGTTAAATTATTATTATGGTGATCAAGCATAACAATAGAAATGGAGAAAACGAATCTATACCACAGATTTGAGAGAAAAATATGAATTATTAATATAAAAATGTCATACAATGCATTCCTGGGCTACTCCCGGTCCTAAATACAAAGGGGATTAGCCCCGCATGGTCATCTCAATGAAAGACAGATGAGTAGAGAAGAAAAACATGGGAAACATGGAGAAAACTCATGTAACCCCTGATACAAAGGTATTCCTGGAGATCCTCCTCGAGAAACGTGCGTTTTGCAGTCTTCCGGCAGCAAAATCGCCCGTCGGAGGTGCCCGGATCGCTCGGTTGACGACCTTCGTCTCTCATCTCCTATCTCCCTCTCTCCTTCTTGGATGTTGTGCAACACAATGTCCTCTCCCCCTCGGGTCGTCCGTGCTCTTCTTAGGTCATAGGACCACTTTACGGCTCCGAAAAAGCTCAACCGTCAGATTAAAACGCTCCGTTTTAGTGCTGAAAATCGCCAGATCCCGACGCTGTCGATAGTATCGACCCCAAGGTCGATGGTATCGACCATGGGACAGGTTATTCCTTCCAAGATCGTGTTTTGGGGTTGCTTTTTGATGAAATGTCGATACTATCGACCTGGGGGTCGATAGTATCGACTCCGGACAATGCAAAAGTGCCTGAAAAAGTGCCGAAACATGTGTATAAGTCTGGGGATTATATAAAATCATATAAATATGATAAAAGAAGTATAATTTGATGCAAAAAGAGTTTAAGGGCCAGCTATAATGAATTATGCAAATATAATCAAGAAAATGACAAATACATGCATAAAACAGATATAAAATAAGCCTATAAAAGTGAGTCAAAACCCATGCATCAATACTCTCCCACAGTGAACTGCATGTTAGTATGCTTTGCATGAGCTCGTGACTCATGTCACCCTAGGGCTCTCTCTCAGACATTGCATGATCAAGCGACTTCATATGCACACACTGTGGTTCTTTTCTAACCTTCGCGAGGCCTCCTTCACTAACATCATCATAATGAAGTGGTGACCGACACAACCTCCTTATAGAACTTCTTGCATCCCGATACAAGGCTATGGTGGTTAACATCACATCTTACTGAAGACAAGAACTATCTCCATGTATCACCCTGAACAAGCACACTTGTTTCATCAGACCCTCTAGTCTGGATCATACTAACCATTAATTAGGGGTGATAGACTGTACTAACATTGAGTTCTTCATGTATCTACTTCCACCTCATGGAAGTGAACTTTTAGGTTATACTCAAGAACTTGTGAACTCGCATCATGGTGTAGTTGAACCGTCTTTCTCTCTTATAAGTAGTTCAACCAGATTTGTCCCTTGACAACACCCCTTTCTTTCTCAAGTCATCTAGGAAAGGTGATCTACCATAACCCATATTGACCTTCCTTGGTCAAGGGGAGATTTTCCACATCACCCATAGTGATGAACTCCCATTCCCTCTCAGGGACTCTTTTATCCTCTATATTGATACACTGGGTTGCTGGTGTTCGTCCTTCACCTCCTGGCTTACATGAAACATACCACACACAGCCTCATCTCCAGCATCCATAGTACTCCTACCACTCATTATCTCAGTAGTACCATGGTGTATGGTGATCTTAAAATCATTATTTCATATAGGTCATGATTCCTCAAGATCGATTCCTCAGAAACCCTGAACTAATGTCATCGGGGTTTTATTACCTTCCTATCCAAAGAAGTGTATCTGAAGGTCTATCACCATCCTTCCAATCAATCATTAACTTGATCAATCGGTATCGTTGCATCTGAGGGTTAGCCAAACCTATCTTCTTCTCAAACTTAGGGTTATCCAAACAACCTCCTCTAGTCTCTAGCCAAACTAGGCAGCGATATCTCAACTAGAGCATCCATTACTACATCACATCCTTAGGTACTAGGTAGTGTTGAAGACATGCATTGTCGCAAACTCTAAGTCCATCTTCATAAGAACTCTCTTAGATCATCCTCTTGGTTAGAAAACTTAACCTTGCATCACATAGCTCATGATAAAACATTCTCACAAGATGATTACCTTACTACTCTTAGTATTTGTAAACCATCCATGTATCATTCACCCCACAAGGGCATATTATCATCTCTGTCCTCATACTTCAAAACAATGTTCCAACTCACATCATCTTTTATCCTTGGTGTATGACACGCATACTGTCCTATCTCTCACTCTCATAACAAGAGGAAGTAAGCATTTGGCTACAGTCCAAATACAGAGTTCTTCCCATTCCAAGAGTAGAGATGGTACACCCCACCTTGCCAACACACCTTCAAATCCAAGTTGAAACGTGCAATCGTATGTCTCATCATCACCACCATCTTGATATCAAAGTTACTTTCATGAAAAACTGACCTCAAGCCTACTTGAGTCACCACACAATCCTCAGTCATCTCCTCTACGTCAGTAGGGTGTCGGCACTTTAGGGGTCATCCCTTTTCCCTTATGCATCTAGATAGTTCCCTACTCATATGTCCTTTGGGTCCCATGAGTTCATGAAGGTGATCAATCTCCTAACCCATGGCCCTCGGACAATGATAGTTGTTACCTCCCGACCCTATGGTCATGTGCAACTAGGGAATTAGGCAACTCCTACTTCCATCGGTCCTATCCCTACATGACCCTAGGATAGACTTAGGATCCTAGTAAAGTACATGTCCAACTGGGAACCTTACCCAAGCCTTCATCATTTCTCTCTTCATTCATGAGCTGACTTTCATCCATTTACAGGGGTCATGGCGGCCTGCCTACCTTGGTCAGGCCCCATGCCATTACCTCCATGGTAACACATCCACATTCACTTAGAGATGGTTATCTATGGGTCTACAGGTTCATTCTCTTACCATGTACTCTTCACTTAGCTTCTCAAGATCCTATGAGACCCCCTTTTAGGTTTCCTCAAAACCCACAAACTGATATACACCCTACCGAAGGGTCCCTTTCCCAGAATGGGAGGAAACTACAACTCTTGAAAACAAGGTCACAAACATCCTTACGGTTTACTTCCATATGAGCATGCTTAACCCAGCAACTACTAAGGCACAAGCGGACCACCTACTAAACCATGCTAGGTCACACTCATTCTCTTTCCTCAACATTAGACCAACTTAGTTGTGAGGGGTTCATCAAACATACCCTTAACTTAAGGGGTTACCTTTACCTCTACACAATGAGGAGTACCATGCTCGAAACTATAGAGACTCAAATCTCATCATGAGCATCAGATACACTACTTCCCTTCTTAGGCCTAGGAACCCTAGGTTCTCCTTTGGGTATCCAACTACACACTCAATCTCTTAACCACGAATCAAGCATGTCCAAGGTATGTCATGTACTCCCATGATCCTTTTATATGAGCCACATCTCGGAGTGGAGTCCTCCTCAAGGACAACCACTAGGTATAATGCCTCCCAACTGGTTACTTAAACTTCCTCAAGGTCTAAGGCACTCTTCTTCCTATCTTCGAAGGTAAGCATCTATACCATGGAAACATAGGTACCATAAGTCTCATCCTCTCTCTAGGGTTTGGTTCCTCTAAAGGCAACCAAGATATCATCAGCCTCCAGGGGTCAAGCATAGGGAAACCACTATCATCCACTTAGGTCGCATCATCCTCGACTCCCCACTATTCCTCACGTCTCAGAAGATAAACTTCCAACCTTCTTGTTGGGGTCCTACTTTCTCTCTACATCCAGCCTTCCTACTAGAGATCCTTTCTCCATGAAGGCTCAAGCTCACAAGCATACCACTATGTGGGTGAAGCCTATTCTCAACTCATGTTTGGATCAATATTATCCCTAGCTATTTATGCTCATCACATAATCCATTCGTCATGCATACTGGCCAGGGTTTCAACCTACTGCCATCCACTGACGTACTCTGGTTGCATGCTATACCCTACCTGCATAAGCCCATAGGGTTCTATAGTTTCTTCTCTAACTTCATCCATGAAGGAGCTACATTTTTTTTAACATGCACGACTCTTTCCTGGGTTAGGTTGCCAAAGGTTCTAGGTCATTCAACCTCTCATGGCTCGTATGGAAATCCAAAGGCATGTCCAACCAAACACCTGATCACCCATGACATCTAACTCATCATGTCATCTCTCTCTTTAACCTTCCCTTAGGGTTAGGATTAACATCATCATCAAAGGATGTGCTAGGTCTCTACTTTTAATGGAGGTCTCTACCTCCAAGACTAACTCTCTCTACTCATCCTCCTGACAAGTAGGTCTATCCTCAAGTCTCTCCTGAGGGAAATGACAACTCGTATCATACGACCTAAGCATGCATCTATTCTTTAGTTTGCACTTAATCTATTAAGCTTATGTCCATGACATCTTATTTACACGTTTTTCATTAATTTGATGGAGGATTCCTTAGACCATATTAACCTTACCCATACCTCAAGAGGGTGAGGAGAAGAGAGAAAACCCTAATCCTTAAGGTCCGGAATAGAATTTGAGTTGAGAAGGGATGAACAAGATGAGAGAGTCTTAAAGGTATCTTATTTCGAGTCATATCCTAAGACATAGGCCAGGAAGTCACACAATTTGGGAGTCCTCATATTCCGACTAGTGGTGCGGAGGAAAATATTTCCATCCCCCAGACGTGATCCTTTTCTAGACACCTCAATCTTTCAGACAATCCTCTAATAACTCCCTTGGGTTCTACAAAATTTGTAAAATTTAATAATTATTAAAGATTAAGTGAGGAACCTTCGCTCTGATACCAATTTTAATGACCCCTCCTTCCAGTAACCCCCAATTAAGGGAGATCGAGAGGTCGGAGCCATTATTCCAATTAACAGGATCAAAGGTTCGACAAATAATCATTAACAAATATTAAATTCTACCAACTATATTGGAATATGATAAAAATAAAAACTTTGCATACCTTTTAAAACTGGAATTTCAAATCTTCTATCCACACAGATATTAATCTATCTAATCCTCCTGCACTTTATTTCTTATTTCCACAATGTGTCACTTTACTGTTTGTTCTTTCAATGGTTGTACCTAAAACGCTGACAAACAAAACGTCGGTCAATATATTGAACTATACTCGTATGTGGGAACAACCAAAAGTTTGCAAATATGGCTAACAATTTAATAATCACAATCAAATTATTTAACAAGTCACTTTACATTTTCAATGTGTTATTCTCCACCGCTTTTTCCCTAACCCTGGCATACCCCTCTAGGGTTTCTCTTTTGCCATTGACTTAAGGCCACCTTCTCAATCCCGAGCTTGGTGCCTGGGAGTCACCTCTCATGATGCTCCATAGTCATGCATCATAGACCACGTTCTCATTCCCGAGCTTGGTGTCTGGGGTCACCTTTCATGGTTCCCATTGGTCTACCCTCCTGGCCTGACCTTTATGGCATCTTCCATCAGGGTGGCATGTAGGTGCGAGAATTCACATGTATATATAATTTTGATAGCCATAGTGACTTTATAATTGCAGTATGAACATCCAAACTATTTAGATTGCATTCAATGCGAGGAAACATTCGGAAAACGGAAAACCCTCGGGAAACTAATGCGATTAATCATAATTAACCACATACCTGATTTGTAGATTCAACAAGATAATAACAATTCCAAGCAAGCAAGTAATCCAAGAAGCAGTTCAACAATCACATAATTCTTGAAAAAGCATACGTAACCTATTTACTATACTTTACCAAGAATATGTCTATTTAATTGACTTGGATTCACTTTCTAGGGTTTCTAATCTGAATTGGGTTTTATTATGGTTCTTTTATTGATCTTTTACAACTTTCCTTATTTATATCTACAAAACCCTATAACAACAGTTCTAAGTGCAAAACCTTCACATATTCACATTAGATCCTTTTTGTCATCTTATGTTCCTTCCGGATTAACAACTCATAGTTCATTATGATCTAATTCACCTACAGATTCCATTTATCATTAAATCCAACTTTATCCATTAGAAAACCCTAATTATCATATTAAAGGTATCTATCCATGATTAGAATTTTTTTATATTCAAAATATCTTAGAACCATCATTTAACAACATATTATTATATTTTTTGAATTAAATATGATCTTATCCTCTTTTACCCTAAATTAGGGTTTCTAAGTGCTTAATCATTCATAATTGGTGTAAAACCCTAAATCATGCAATAAATCATCTAGATCAGGTTCAAGTTCCTCATTAACATTTCAATAGGTTACTATTACTTAATTTCGCCAATTAAGCATCATGAACCTAGCCATTAATTTCAATTAGGGTTTCTAACATAATTTCAAAGAACTTTTCATTAACTTAGCACACTTTTGCAAATATGAACGAAATCAGGCTTTAAAAATATTTTTATTGGATTCTACGCGTTCTCCTGATCAATTTTCATATTTTGCATGTTTCCATCGGAGCTACTATTTAATTTCTAAAAATTAAACAAGATAAGGATTAACTAACCAATAGGCTATTGCCACATCATCCCTTTACTAGGTTTTTGCTTTTCTTTTATTTGGGCCGTCGAGGCTAGCGGAAAGACCCTAAGGCCCTCGACTCCTAGCACATTGCATAGGGACAAACTAGTAATCTCTGTGTCTTCATCTTCTTCCTCCCGCTCGCAGCAGCTCACGCGATCGGTGGCTTCGCCGGTCAGCGGCTGAGTTGACTCCGGCTTCCAGCGCCCAAAACCTCCACGAAAATACTCCATCACCTCCGTCGGCTCCTCTAGAATTCATAGGACCCACCAATTCTTCTCGCATTGGCTTGTATAAGAGGGACGGACGGGTATCTCACCGTTAGAACAGAGGAAGAGGAGGGGAAGAAAGCAGAGACTAGTTGGCAGAATTGGAGGCTTGGATGGATACCCTAACTCCGGCCGAGTCTTACGACTAGTCCCATCCTTTGCATTGGGCGTTAATGTCCTTATATAGATACTAGGATCAAGATTTTGGTCCAAAACGTTAGAAAAATAGGCAAAACTTCTAGAGACCTCCAACCCAGGAAAAACCTAGGATGAGCAGGTGCGATATCTTCTCCTGAATCTCACGGTACCGGTTTTATCTTTGCATATTCATTGGGCGTAGAGAAATCTGATCAGGAAACTTTCATATTTTGCTTGTTATTTCCTTTTCCTACCCAAGGTAGGTGATGGCACAGCCACCATTGATCCCGGATCTAATGGTTGTCTTCGTGTGCCCAAAACGCAAAACAGAAAATAAATATCATTAATATCGATCCTCTCACTATATGGAAATTTACAAAATTCATATCTCTCATACCATTTATAATTTTAAACTCAAATTTTAGAGGAAAGTCTATAATGACTTAATATACGTGTGTAACAAATTTGGGACTCAAAATAGAAAGTAGGAGATACTTTTCTTTATATGCAAGTTATCTCTTAATAAGGCATATTTATGCATATTTTCTCTCTCTTAATCTTTTATTTTCTTTGATTTTGATTCCTTTTTCCATTAGAAACTATGTTGACATGAATTCTCATCCAAGATAGATTCATTATCCATATTTCCACATATTTCTTGTAATATTATCAATATCTCACATTTCTTCTAAATAAAGTAATATTTAATTAATCATTTTTCTTTCTTGTTGTATTCTACATGCAACTTTAGACTCCTTGGAACCCAAGGACCGCAAGAGGCACGAAATCCCTCTTTCAATTTGCCTTCTAGAGGTTTCCACATTTTATTTCTTCTATTTTCTTATTTACTCAAATAATGGAGTTTCTTTTGTCCTTTTCTTGTTATTGGGCCCAATAGCCAATAAAGCCCACAAAACAACCGACAAGGCTATTGTAAACGAAACTCGTTTATTCAAAACAAATTATATCATCATTTGTTCCAATATCTTTAATATGAGAAATTACATTTCTCACCAAAAGAACCCAAAAATTGGGGTTGTAACAATGAAAGTTTTATAAGGTGGGTAGAATTGTAACATCCTAAAATTTCAAATCTTATAAAATGAACCCAAATTTGAAACCCTAATTTGTTTTATTTTTGAAATTGATGATCAAAACATATAATAAGGTGATGATGGTTCCCAAATATGTTACATAAAGAAAATTTGATAATTTTATGCTAAAACTGAAATTCAATATCATCAATTTAGCCCTAATTAATGAATAAGTGACATTTAGGGTTTAACATGACATTTACCCAATAAACGTTCTTTTTATGGCCTAATAATTTTATCATAAGTTGGTGTTGATAATGTAATGGTTTACCCAATTTGTACCCTCAAAATCATTTTTAGAAATCCTATATGATTAGTTAAATGTTTATCCTTAAAAGAGAAATATAATGATCTAGGTGGGTCAAATTAGGAAACTAACTATAATTTCGGATTCCTTGTGGAAAAATTAGATAGTATCTCAATTTTCATCAAATTTGAAGAACCCTAGCTCCCCCAATTTATTTAGGAAAGTTTCTATATAATTTCTATGGTTTTTAATCAAATATTGAATGATAAGGCAATGAACTTCAGTTCTGGTTTTCATCGCATGTCACGCGAGTCATTGGTAGAGTCTGGGTCCGAGTTGGACTCTGGACCTGGGGCGCTTCTCTTCTAGCCGACTCCCTAAGACAACGAGAGTCTGTTGCGAGCAGGATCCTCCTCCTGGTTTTTCGCCCTCTCTACTAAGCCCCTATGCTATCTGGCTACCTTTTCACCATCGTCGCATTATGGCATGTCTCCAGACCCCTAGCACCATGGGACTTTATGCCCTAGTCTCCCAACTAACAAGGAACCCTGCTTACTCCCCTATTTCCCATCTCGGCAGGGGCTCCAACCCTCCTAGGGCGTCATCTATATAAATAACCTCACAAAAATGATCATATTCCATCAAGGAACCATTTTCCGCCACCCCTTTTGCTCTCTCGCACCTTCGTGTTTGCTTTGCCTACTCGACTTGGCACCTGTCCCCTCTGACGAGCGTCCACATCAATTCAGACCGCTAAGGCTTGGGTTTCTACTTCGGAGCATCACCCTTGACCGCCTAGAACCTCCTTCGATCTTCAATTTCACCGAGTACAACAGGTATCTTACTTTCCCAGTTTTCCCCTCTTTCCATTTAAAGCTCGTAATGTTTGCAAATTCGCGATCAATTTGGCATTTTGATTATGGTTCCTTCGTGGAACTTTGCAATTTAGCTCCACCAGGGTGCACCGAGTTGATCGGAATTGTTTTCACTAGTCCCTATTTAGCTTGTGTCTCTATCTCCTGGTGATCTTCGACCAGTTTTCCATGACATCAGGGCAGTCTCTGTCCTAGACCATCTGTCCACCACTGCTCGCAAACTCAAGATTGTTGGCTTCAGCCGACGACGGGGAACTTGTCCCTGGCCTTAGTGTCTCGCAAGGAGCTTGCTTGATCGATCTGTAGTCAATACTCCCGCTGGTTTGTCCTCTTGTTCGTGCATGAATCAACAGAAGAACAAACTCAGTGTTGTTCTTTCAGTTTGTCCCATCGAGGGTTAATCATATGTATCTAGGTTACAGGGGTACTTTGGACCTTTCGCATGCCTTTTTGTCACTCTCAGTGCACACTGGTTCTGAGTGACGAGGATCCACACAACTTTGGGTGTGTGGTCCAGCTAAACCTCACTGGTTTTGATTTTGGATAATATGCATGGATTTTCTGGAGTTTCTGATTGGCCGACATATGAAAATTTATATCTTTTTATTGGTACGTCCAATGGGATTAAGTCATATATGGATTTTGCTCAAAATTTTGATATCTACACGATGGAATAACTTTTAGAGCCTATTTTGATTCTAATTTTCCCTATTTTTATCAGGAACCCTAAAACGCTAGAAATTAGGTTGAATATTAATTATTAATGAATGATAATTGTTATAATAGGTTAATTAGGTTTTCTAAGCCTCAGGAATGATATTAGGATTTCCTAAACCTAAGGAAGAAATGAGGATCTCTTTTAAGAGAGAGGTAAGTTGTCCATGCACTTTGAACATAAATATTTGATTGATTATATATATGTATGCATAATGAATGTTGAATGTATTATTTACTATGTTAATTGTTAAAGGTAATTGAATTTATACTGAACTGAATGCCATGTTTAATGTCAATATTATTGTATCATCTTCATGCACATTAAGAGTAAATTTAAAGTTAAGTTTTAAGAGAAAGTTAAAAGTTTTGAGAGAAAGATAATGATTAAAAGATAACTTATATAAGATCCTCACCAAGAGGCTCCTCGGAGAAAAACTAAGAGGCACTTAGGTGTATAAGAGAAGAGGCACTCCGGTGCAACCCAAGAGGCACTTTGGTGCAAAACTTGAGGATTCTTATATAGATCAAGATAAAAGGCATAATCTAAAAGCAATTGTCTCTTTTTAAATGTATAAATGTTCAAATTTTTTGTTTACATGTTTTCTCTAAGATATAATATGTTCAATTCCACTTAACAATTTGTTTAATGCATGGTTGGGGGCGTGATGCTCACAGGAAAGGAGCAACATCAAGGACAAAGCTAGTTGAGGATCAGTTGAAGTAGGAGCTCTAGGACATCTGAGACCAGACCTGGTGGGGTTCCAACTATCCATAGATTAGATTTCCTTTATGTTTATGAATCGTGTGTTTTAGTTTAGTGTGAGTTTTATGAGAAAGTGTAGAATGGTTAAGAGTAAACATGTTTTGTTTTATTCATGTATGGGTTATGTTGAGGACTTGACTATGAGAACTGTTATTTTATCTGCGTTGGTATATATGAACTTTATTTTTATGCAATGATAATCATATTTGTGACATCCCAATGATATATATAATTCCACTTAGTGTTGTACATGTTTTAGAAATTGGGGTGTTATAGGAGAACATTTAGAACAATGTAATAATAAAAAATTGCCCAATAATGTGAAATGTTGGTGATATAAAAAAACTTTTATATATAATACTTATATTTATGTAGTAATTTACATACATGATTTTACAAATATGCGTTCACAAAGGCATCAACAACAAATTGTGTTGTTAATATTTTCTGAATGGAAACATTTATAAGAGTAAACATAAAAATATAAGATGTAAACGAAGGCATCATATGGTTTCTAGTGGTTATTTGTTGAAGGTGATGCAGAAGTGTTTTTCAAATAAAAATGAGATTATAATTTCTATAAAATTTATTGTGTTTATAGAAGTAGTTCCCTTCTCATTTTTTGTTTATAAACTTTCCTTTCATGTATTTTAATATTTTCTGCCATAGTATGGCACATATCCTACAATTTGTTTTATGTTTGTATATTAATCTCAAACTTTTCAAGTTTCCTAACAAAAATCTCAACCTTTTAGTTTTCCTTCTAAAGTATGCATACCATTTTATTTAGTTTCCTTTGATTTTATTTTTATTTTTCTACAAAGTTTCCTTCTAATTTGATAAAATTGCTTATAAAATTCCATATGTCCCTCATAGTGACAGAAAATATGCATTACATTCTACATATTTGTTCCTATTAGTTGTGGGCTTTACTAATTTTTCAGCCATATTATTTATATTTTCCCACTCACATTTCATATTTTCTTCCAACCTCTCTGATATATTTCCCATCAATTATTTCTCATTCCCCTTGTATGCACTATGATTCGGTGGGGAGAGAATGGAAGAGAAGTGACTGAAAATACACTTACTTCTTTCCCCTTCATTCCCTGCCATTCCTCTCCCATCCCCATCACTTTGTCCAACCAAACAGCCTAAACCTCCTCCCCTCCCATTCCCTCCCCCACATTCACCACATACCAAACATGTCCTAAGACGCGGTGGTAATGCAAATAAAGTGTTTGGTAAAATGTATTGGTTGTAGCATAGTGAAATGTAAAAAATGTTTAAAACTTTTTCACTAATTATAGTTTATCCTTGTATTTTTACAAGATAATTTTATATAAGTTAGGAATAAATTATAGCATATAACAACCATGCAAGTGATTCTTCATCTAGTGTGTACTAGTAGCTACTCGACATAAAATGTAATTGTTCAACACAAAAAGTATTTGTTCAACGCTAAAAACAACACATGGTCACTAAAAGTAACAAATTGCTTAGTGAAAGTAACAAAAAAGCATCAAATTAAGATTTTTTTAGTAGTGTGTCACAAGATTTGGTTGACAACAACAAATATATACAATTTATAACACTGACAACCAAAGTTTGAATATGGATTGGAAAAAGAGTACAAGATTAATTAGAAGAGACAAAAAGTGCCTATGCGTACCTATATAGAACAATTTTCCTATTCATCTTTAAGTTGTATAGTGGATGGCAATATTTTATTACTTGATTCAGAACACCATTATTTTATATTTGGTCTATATCAGTTTAATTAAAGTGATGGTTAGAACATAACAAAAAGTAGAAAATAATGGTGATGAAATTCATAATATAGATATTATCGTGAAGAGAGATGGCATGGCCCTTAGGTATGGCTTTGAGGAATTCCATGAATAGAAACATGAGTCTGGATTTGTTGTTCCTCCTTTTAATAGGAAGAAGCCACTCATTTTATTATCTATTTACGTGTGTCCCAGTCCAATGAATGTTAGTATGGGGAATGTATTGTGTGAACATGTGGCATCATCTAACATTAGGTACATCATGATCCTTGTTTAATTAGGAACATCAAATCCTAAGGGTAGTATAGCTTATTTGATGAGTTTTCTTTTGAGTTAGAGAGACATTATTCCTCCATTTGTTAAATAGGTGTCAGAGTTAGGGTCACTCAAGGGTTGTAAATACAATACACGACAAAGGATTAAAACACGGGTCCCCAAGGAGGAAAAACTTTGTCAAACTACCTATGCTACATTGGTTGGGTTATTTGATGAGTGTTAAATATGATTTGCATGTTGAGGAAATACTCAAGGTCTAGGTAGCCGAGCTCAAAAACTACTTGTGGCTATAATAAGTAACTATTATTAACGAAAATAACTACTTTTCACTAAAATTCATTATTTTTCATAAAAAATAACTATGGAGTACAAAGTAATTATTGACATTGAAAGTAACTATTTGACACAGAAAGTAACAATTGGCCATTAAAGGTGCCAAATCTATTACTGAAAGTAGAAAAAATACTTAATGTTTGGATATTATATATATGACTAGCAGAATGTGACCACAAACATATATATATGTAGACAAAGGGTAAATAATAGATGAAATGAAAATGAATACATTATAAAAATAAAAAATAGAAGTTCTTGAGAAAGTAATTATGTAATATAGAAAGTAACTATTTGGTATAATAAGTAATTATTTGATACAAAAATTGAAATGAAATCATTGAACATAACAAATCAATTACTAAAAAAATTAAAATGGATGAAACCCAATTTTCATATAAAACTAGCAACAACAACAACAATCTACAGATCTTATAAAAACATATTGATTTGTAGTTTTGAGGGCATGCTCTGAAATAAGGTTATCAAGAGCGGGAAACACTTCTTAGAGATGCCCATTTGTAAAAATAATATTAAATGTGTGAAATATATATATATATATATATATATATATTTGTGTGTGTAGGTCATATTTATCTGAGAAAGACATTTGATTAAACAAATTGTTTCATAATTATCCAATGTGTCAGTAGCATATTACTTAGTAAGAAAACAAAATAACACAATTCAAATTTATAAGCTAGAGTACTTCCCTTCTCTCTCATGGTTTTATCATGGTCAATGATCTCTATTATAGTTTACTTATTCGACTGGACACACTAGCTAATGAGACAATATTTACAACATTGATGCAGATCTTAAAGGATAGAATATTGAGCCCATCCACTCCAGAAAATCCATCCCAGGCTACTCCTAATCTCTATCTTTTATGACGAGGCCTTGTTCAGATTCTTCCCAACTGTACAGGCACATGGTACAATGACGAGCATACCATGAGTCACACAATTGATGGCCTCAAACATATGCTCATCGATCATGTAGACCACCACATCTGTTCAGCCAATAGACCATCAAAGACACTTTATTTTCACTTCATGGAGATGGGTTGTTCGTCAATATTCTCTTCAGGTGATTTACCAACTCTTTCACCTAGCAGGACCAAAGTCATGGTCGGTGTCCTTGTATGACCGCACTCGCATTGTCTCCTTACCTACGATCTTGACCCGTCTGTCGTCATGGTATACAACCTCATCACTTATTTTATGATCTTCTTGTAACTAATAACTAGGGTAGGTATCCCATTTCACATCTCCTATCCTTCTTCTTCATCCTCATTCTCAACCTCGAACCTCGTACTTCCATGTCATCATGGACCCCCATCCCACGTCCACTTCGACACCCTCCATCCAACCTTGCACCATGCTAAACTCATATGTAGGTCCCACACCTACATCTGCTCTGCTCTAGAACTCTATCGTGCCCTTTGTTGGCCGCACCCAATCACCCTCAGTCTGGGCGGCGTGGTAGGAGCCAGAGTCTTCATTGCCTCAGGAATGTCGCACACGACCGCACTGATTTATTTGTGGTCCTCTCCTATGCCATCAAGGGTGGTTATCTCTCCTGTCGACACTCTGGTACACTGAGCTCACTATCGAACTCCCCATGCTGGTGACACGTTCAACTACCTCCGGGTGATATTTTGATGAGCTCCCTGCAACTGTTACTGGTGCCACCAACCTCCTGATAGAGTATGTATTCTGCAACACCGCTATTGTGAGGAGCCTGACAGGGGCACCAAGGCACTATGGTGAGCTGTGCGATTAAGAAGTAGAGGGTAAGGGTTCAGAGTGGTTTCCTAAAAGGGTTTGACCAGTTGGACTTCCTTACAATTGCTCATCATAGTCAAAAGAAATAGTCGATTAAGGAACAATGCCTGTCAAAGATTGTCAAGACGCAAAAGACACATGTAACTCAAGTAAACTACTATCTAATTAAAAAAAGTAACTATGTTGTCAAATATATAACTATACAACTAAAAAGGTAAAATGAGAAAGATACAAAGTAAATTTTTTATTTACATATTTATTTCAAATTTTTTACTATGCATTCTATTTTTTTTTACTTTTTCAACAGATTAGTTCCTTTTTTGACAACATGTATATTTTTTTATCCATATAGTTACTTTATGGTCAAATAGTTGCTTTTTCAGGCCACACTGATAGAGAAACCTTAATTGCTCATATAGTTATCGAATAAATCATATAGACACACACACACACACACACACACACACACACATATATATATATATATATATATATATATATATATATATATATATATATATATATATATATATATATATATATATATATAGAGAGAGAGAGAGAGAGAGAGAGAGAGAGAGAGAGAGAGTGTCAGTCTAGAATACACTTGAGTGTACTGATCACATTGTACACCCCAATGGCATTTGTTATAATAATAGACTACATGCAAAATTTTAGCCCATTTGGATGAGTGTAAGTCACCAATCCAAGGATAACAAAATCGACACACATAACACATTTGAAATGCATGATTTTTACATCTTATGGATGCATGACCTATAAGTGTCCAAATGGTCTCAAATTTATTATATAGTATGTTGTTAAGGTATTTAACAAGATCAACAGTTTAGATTTCCAAAGCAATCACTTGATGATGGAAAATGATTGAAGTGCATAGTGTCTCCGCTATACTCGAGGGTATTCCACTTTAACTCTCTCTCTCTCTCTCTCTCTCTCTATATATATATATATATATATATATATATATATATATATATATATATATATATCCATTTTAAATCCACAAAAACCACAATGATGACTGCACTAAGAATTTCACATCAAAGTTGTTGATGACCTTGACGAGGTCAATTTTTTTAATGAGCTTTCTTGTCCATCCTGATCGTCCGGGCATACCCCATCTGCGATAGGTTGTCTTTTTACTCACATGCATTTCTCGAGGTTATAGAGAAGAGGGTTCCATCCGGGTACATACCCTAATGTTTTGTTGCCCTTGTATTATTGATAAAATGTATTGTCTGCCTTTTTTTATAACAAAAACATTTTTTTTCTTAATGTTCGTGTTGTCTTTCTTTTTGTTTTTATATCTTTTTATTTCTTATTTTTCTAATTAGTTTTATTTTGATTAGAAGATTTTTTTTA
The DNA here is from genome assembly GCA_963693085.1 of Alisma plantago-aquatica. Taxonomy (NCBI): domain Eukaryota; kingdom Viridiplantae; phylum Streptophyta; class Magnoliopsida; order Alismatales; family Alismataceae; genus Alisma; species Alisma plantago-aquatica. Next base: position 316,054,568 of record OY856409.1, read on the forward strand.
ACTTTGTTCTTAACAAAATTAGCAATACATGGCAATATTTTTATTCAAATTAGATTTTCTTCTAGTACAATTTTGATCTTCAACATGGTATCTATTATTACATCATCTAGTGCCATCATATTTTTTTGTAGTTTAAATTGTTCTTGTAATGTTTTCAAGAATGGGGTAGTTTTTTAATTAAACACCCAATGATGAAAGACTCGGGAAGATGGATTTTTTCATTTTTTAAGTTTTCTAGTAAAATCTAAAATGCATGAATTGGAGTTGTTATTTATTTATCTTCAATCACATAAAAATTTAGAAAATTTACAATAGTAAATTCTTAGGTAGAAGTCTCTTCCAGAATGTATTTCTTATTTAAACATTCACAAATTTCAGAAGTAATTTTAATTGAAAAATATGCGTCAAACAACTGATTAGAAATAATGCTTAAAATGACATGACAACAAATTTGGTTAGTCTTTTCCCATTTTGCTAGAATTTTTTTTGAGTTTGGGTTTAGACAGAATATAGACTACGTAGAAAGTTCCAAAGCAATATGCACTTTTCTTATCAGCGACGATAATGTGACACATTAAATGGTTCAATCTTAGTATAAAGGAGTCATTGACAAAGTTGAAATAATAACAGTCTGATTATTAGAAGTAGACGGCATACGATGAATAAAAGACGTTCCAAATTCTTCAATATTAGTAACCATTGGAAAATAAATTACTCTTAATATTTTTGTTCCGATAGATATATACAATAGTATTGAAAATAAGAAATGATACCAAACTCGTTGAGGCGTGCAAATATGCATTGTCCTTAAGAGTATTTCTACCTTATTTGACGATGAACGATACAGTAAACATGAAGGCCACTCTCCCGGGATATAACAATATTTTTAGCAGCAATTCATGCACTCGCAAGTCATAGTCTTCGGAAAACAACACTTACCGCGCACATGTGAGGAGCCCCAAAAGACGACATTTGCAACTTCCCTACGCGAGGGACGCGACATGTGCCGACATGCCTGACTAAAGCATTTTTGATCAGCCTGGTCCAAATCAAATTGGGTTGCCCCACTATGTGCGTTGAAGCACAAATCCTATTGTGTTCTTTAAATATCCTAGGGACAATGTGGGACTACAACTAAGGTCTTTTAGTTTGTAACACAAAAAAAAATACAATACTCAATTCAACTCGTAAGTCTCGTGGGTGTGGGTAAAAAAGACACATGTTAAACGGGTGAAGAACGAGCACACTAAAATTGACCCAGCGGGTTGCGAATCGCCCACGGGTGTCCATATGATATGTGTACAGTGAAAAGATATTATTAATTTCTACTCTACAACAAAAAGTAGAAGGATTCACTAACAATTTTTGGTGTCAACATAGGAAAATGAGAACAACTTTCAGTACTTTTTGTGTATAATACAATGTAATAGCTATTCTTTTGTCTTGAAAAAATTTGTAAGAGATCAAAAAGAAAACAATAATTGTTGCTATATAAAATAAAAATTAATTGATATGGATGTTACAAATAGCATAATATATTGTCATAACAACATTATATTTTATTATCTTATGTTAGAAATTCATGGTATATCATGTTGTTATGGTTATCTAGTGCATGAAGTGGACAAAAATATATTATGAATGAATATAAAACATGTATTACACTATATTTTCATTAACATAAACAACAATATAAAAGATAACTATTTTATTTCCATTAATAGAAACAATTAACAAACAATATCTATCACGACATTTAGACTTTATCTCCTTATATTGTATGCATTTCACATCACCAATTTAGTTGCCTAATACATGTCTGGGTGTGACATGTGTTAAGAGTTGTATAAGTATTATATTTATATTGATATAAGATCTGCTGAGGATACTGCAAGTTGAGTCGCTCACCTAACCCATAGTTAATTAACAAAACGCCTGACTGCCTATTGCGCGTACTATGATTCGCTGGCTGTCGCTTTGCCGGAGTAGTTCAAGATGATCGGTGCTTACAAGCTACACCAGTGTTTCGTGGAGGCAGTTGGGTCTCTGGTCCCATGTGTCTTCATACATGTCGGGTGGTGGATACGCACTGCATCTACGTGGGTTGCGTTGCAACGCCAAAAGTGGTTCCCCTAGGAAGTGGGATCTCCGTAGATTTGTCGGTGAATACAACATCCCCGCTATGATGATTAATGATTGGACGGGTAGGTACGTAGACAGGGTTTGTTTCTTCTGCAGAAGCGTGCATGGCGCTGATGCTCCCACGTTAGCTCCTACAATTCTTTCCATTCTGTTGCCGCCTTTTCTCGCTTTGTACTGCAGGGTGAGGGCGGTGCAAATCGCGGCGACGGATGGAGCCCCTGCCGGTGCATGGTTTTCCAATCGAATCAACAGGAAAAGATGATCAAAGATCTCGTTTTTGTCGCTAACTTCATCTGTATAAACCAAACAAAGACTGAAAACGCAAACGAATAACTTCGGGAAAAGAGATGGGCACGCCCTAGACATATATGTCCCTTGGTCAACGGTGAGAAGAGAACCTCGATCCCCTTGGAGACTAAAATTCGCATGACAAGAAACTGCATGAAAAGCAAAGCGGGAGGAATGTCTCGTTGCCGACATTGCGTCTTTGCAAAACACCTGAGAGAAGGCCGTGTTTGGTTAACTAGATCAAGTGTAAGTTGACGCGTCTGTGTGTGGAATGCATTCCGTCCGTCTTTGTGTTTTAAGTCAATCTTGGATTTGCGGTTGAGGCTAATCCGATCGAACAGCTCGTTTCAACTACAGCTTTAGCCAACGGAGACAAAAAGTTCAATGGAACTGCTGTCGGTCGTGAAAACGTTCATATTAATGTAATTTATGGTCTACCATATGCTGGGTTGCCCCAGTTTAAGATATAAATAAATGATGTCGGATTGAACAAAGCGGTATAAATCTTGTGGGGCATTCGACGATTATATTCACTTCATTTTCTTATTTGAGAGAACCCGTTCAATAACGACCACCAAAGAGAACTTTTAATGTTAAACCTTATTTCGAGGTGCAGTGCTGTGTCCAACATATAATTTGTAGCTAACAGACCAACCGAACTTATTAGTCGACCCAACTAACAAATACTTCACTTGATTTTCAAGGGTCTGGATTCCTTAAAGTTAGGTACCAACCAAGAAGAGGAACCCAATTGGCTCTAATTTCATTGGCATGCAAAAGAAAGCATGAAAACGTAGAAAGAGGGTGGGGAAATGAGATCGGCAGACCGCAGATACGGCCACCCCTCGGTCAAGAGAACCTCCCTTTTCAGGACGCCATGCCGGATTAGATGTTAGTGGTATTTAAAGCAAAGTGACGATTGTCTTTTGCCGACATTGGGTTTCAATGCCCACCGGAATGCTGTGAATGGTAGCTTAATTAAGTCTAGGTTGGAACTAAAATCCTAATGATGTAACTATGCCGCAGGCATTCCGTCAGTCGTTTTCTTTCAATTCAATCTTAGATTAGCGGTATAATCCCACTTCTCCCCGCTCTCTCACCCTAGCACCGCTAGGGTTTCTTCCTCCATAGGCGGCTGGCTGGGAGAGGGGGTTTGGCCACCGCAAAGTGGTGTCTCGCTCCCCCTCGACCTCTTCTCGCTCATCATCAACATGGTCTCTTTTTCGGGAGGTGTGTGGGTGTGGTGTCTTTGGAGGCAGCGGTCTTCTTCCTCCCTGTCGTCGAGCCCGACTGCGACGAGTTTCCTATCCCCATTCTCTTTTACTGACTTTCTATTTAGATTATTCTCTTATTTTATCTATCTCACTGTTAATCAGCGTTGTTTTCTCCTCTCGTGGTAGATTTTTCTTTCTCGGTCAATTTTATTGTGGAGTTTGTATGGCAGCAAGTGCGGGGAAAATGTCCTTTTGGAACACCGATTTGGTGCAGGTACTCTACCACATATACATACTCAGGTTGAAGGTATTTCTCATAGAAAGCTGCCTTAGTCAGCAAAGGAGAAGAGGGATCTATACATCATTGTCCTTATCAGATTCCGATATGAGTTTTTGTGGTGATTTGTATATGTTCTTGATCTTTGTGTGGTCTTTTAGTTTGTTTTTCTCCTCATGTAGATGTCGTATGGCTCCTCCATAATGAAATTTGTCTGTTTAACTTCAAAAAAAAAATCTTAAATTAGCGGTTGAGGCTATATCCCAATTAGAAGAAAAAAAAACCGTCCAGCTTGTTAAGGTGCAACCAATGTTTGGATTCGAGGTTTTTGATCTAAACTTCTCATGGATGCGTTCAGCCAAAGGATAGGATTGAAAAAATTAAGCAACCCAAAATCTCAAGCACGAAGCCAAATAAGCACGGCGGACAAGAGGTTTATCACAACCTTGCCACTAAGTAGAAATGGAATGGATGATCATGGAATTGCAAGGTGCTCACGCGAACCAAGAGACGTGGTAATTATGTCATACTTTCTTCAAATTTCAATGCAATCCAAGGTTAAACAAACTCCAAGTTTGTTGGGATCGTTATCCATTAACTGATTAAGTTAGTGGCATCAAAAGCAAAGTGACGATATCGACATTAGGTTTCGGTGCCTACTGGAAAGCTGTAAATGGTAACTAAATTAAGTATAGGATGGAACTAAAATCCTAATGATGTCACTTTGCCGTTTGCATACCGTCAGTCTTTTACTTTCAATTCAATCTTAGATTAGCAGTTGAGGCTAAATCCCAATACAAGTAAAAAAAAAACACCGACCAGCTCGTTTAAGCTGCAAACAATGTTTGGATTCAAGGCTTTTGATCTCAAGTTCTAATGGATGTGTTCAGCCAAAGGATAGGAATCATCGAAAGAAAAAAAAACCCAAAATCTCAAGCTCGATGCCAATAAACACGACGGACAAGAGGTTTATCACAAGCTTGCCACTCACTAGAATTGGAACCGATGAACATGCAATTGCATGGTTCTCGTGCAAACCAAGAGACATGTTAATTATGTCAAACTTTCTTCAAATATCAACGCAATCCAAGGTTAAACAAACTCCAAGTTTGTTGGGATTATTTTTATTAAGTGATTATGTTAGCTTAAACATATATGATATAGATCGTTATTGTATCTAGAGTCTAAATTTGTCAAAGTTGGATATCAATTAGGAGTTGAACCCAATTGGTCATGAGTCATAAGTCATGTAAAACTACTGTTGACTTGAAAGTTATACATTGCCCATATTTTGATAACGACTTAACCATTCCATTTCTATGTATCTAATATGTTTGTTCAAGATTAATTTCAAGCTTTAGGTACATAAAAATGATCAAATTACACAAGCCCTAGCTTGTTCAAGTTCAAGTCAAATGCAATGCAAGTGTGAGTTTTGAGAAAACACTGCATATGACCTTAGATGATTTTTGTAATCACTTGTATTGATGATATAACTTGTAACTAAGATGATTAAAAATCTGGGACACTTAATTCCAACATTTAATCACTCAAATGAGTATCTAACTCGACCGATCCAGTGATGGATTTTTTGAAGAGACAAATTGGTCAAGTTACATACTTACAGAACTCGACTGACTGACTCACTGAGAAAAACTAATTTTAGCTCATCGGTCGAGTTTCCTAGAACAAACTTGACCGATAGTTTGAAAATTGGTTTTGTCATTTAGTCGATCGGTTGCGTTATCTTTATTAGAACTCGATCGAATTTACTGTATGAAAAATATAGAAAAAGTGATTATAACCGTTGGTGAGTTGTTTTGAGCGAGAATAGATCCATTGCAACTTGAAAAATGGCTATATTTTGCCCTTAAGTGATCCCACACTCAAGGGAACATCCCCAGCTATAAATATGACCCCTTAGGGTTGATTCTAAGTTTGCTCATTCATGTTATTCTAAGTCCTTATTATAATTGAGTGTGTTGCAACTCCTTGAGCCCCTTTCTCTCTCTCATTTACATAGCATTTCATGATTATGAGTGAGTTAGGTCAGTTGTAAGAGAGATACTTCCTTATACTTATAAATGTCTCATTCCATTCCATCTTCCCTACCCCTTTCCTCAACGAAGAAAAGGTGAAGCAAGCTACTCTAAGTGAAGGTGGAGTTGTTTCTTTTCTTCTTCAAGGTTGAAGAAGTGGTGAAGATCTTCTTCGAGTGAAGGAGAAGGCAAAAGCTGAAGATCCAAGAAGAGTGGGCAATCTCTTGAAGGCTGAAGACTTGTACAAGAGTAGGTAAGTACTTAGAAGAAGACAGAAGACTCTTGCAAAGTGGGTAAGTCATTGGTAAAGTTGAAGACTCTTTGTATTGGATAGGTAAGTCCTTTGGTGGGTCTTGTGTTGTAACTCTTAAAGGTGACTCTTAGAGGAAAGCACTTGCAAAGTCCTAGAGGTTGACCTCCCTAGGTAGTGGATTGACTCTCTCCTAGTTTGGACAGTGGAACCACTCTAAACGACCTTATCTAAGTGCTTGTTTCTTTTCTCTCATCCTTACTATGCTTGTTAGTTAGGACTTCAAATTGCACGTAAGCTATTAGTTTTGATTGATATAATTTGAAGGTCTAATATATCTTGTGAGAATTTTTGAAGCTCTATTTACCCCCCCACTAGAGCCCTAGATACAAGTTCATATTTGTTTGTCTAGATAATTACGTGAGACAAAATGCAATGTAAAAAATTTCCCTAGATAAAAAATTATTATTAATTAAAGATCATTTTGGGAAGGTGACTCCTATTCTCACTCAATATTTTGGCAACTTCATATATATATATATATATATATATATATATATATATATATATATATATATATATATATATATATATATATATATATATATATATACAGAGAGAGAGAGAGAGATTCAGGATAAAATACACTCGAGTGTATTCAGAGCAGAATACACTCAAGTAGTTTTTCATGATGCAATAATTTTTTCAAAAATCTAATCCATGGATCTTCTTAAACATGTTGTGAATATCTCATACGCAAAATTTGAGCACATTTGGACATTTATAGGCCATGTTATAAAGACCATAAAATTTATGCATTTCAAATTAGTTTCATGTGTCGATTTTGTTTCCCTTGGATGAGTGACTTATACTCATCCAAATGGGCTCAAAATTTGTATGTAGCCTAGTTATAATATGACAGTGAAGATCAATGGTTTACATTTTGCAAAAAATAGTCTTGATATGCAAACACACTTGAGTGTATTCATGCGATCTGTACACTCGAGTGTATTCTAGCCTGGCTCGCTCTCTCTCTCTCTCTCTCTATATATATATATATATATATATATATATATATATAAATAAAGAGAGGACATCTATCATACATTTCCAATTCAAAATATGATCATAATTCATCTAAGGGTTTGGACAAAAATTGATATTAGGATTAGTGCTTGGTGGTGTATGAGTAGTGTTTTGCGTGATTTAAAGAGATTTTTGGAGATGTTTCAAGGTAGGGGGAGTTTTAAGATTCTTTTATATTCTACCAGGGGTTAGATTTTCCATGCTATACTATTGCTCAAATAGAGTATATGATTTCACATAGGATATGTATGATTTTGTTGAACATACTGTGAGAGTGAAGTTTGATACTCATGGTTCACAATCACCCATGTTAATGAATATCCATGTTTACTGGATGACTGTGATTTGTGCCAATTATATCTCTTTAATGAATTTGTCTTCAAATGACATGGATTTGCTTTTCCACCAAGGCTAATAGAGTTATCAAACTCAAAATTTAAGATGAAATATTGGTTAGAGTTGCATTAAAAAGTGTGACTCAACGCTATCTACTATTTTTTTTCCTTCCAATGGGAAAGGATCTGGTTTATTTAGAGATAATTGGGTCCAATATATCATTTCTCAGTTTTGAAGTAGGGTTCAAGATAATTAATAGGAATGTGTCATCCAGGAGGCCAAGTATGTGCTTGAAATGATTCATACAATCCACAATGACAGACTGATGGTTTTTAAAAACATTATGCCACCTAAAAAGGTGTGAGAAAATACATAATGGGAGTCAGTCTTCATCAAATTTTGATCACCAAGTTATAAAGAGACAACCGTATCTCATAATCAAACTAAATGACATAATCCCAATCAAACCTACAGTTGCCAGTTTAGTTAAGAAGGATGGATGCCAAGGAAAATTTAACGAGATGTACCAAAATAGAAGTAGCCATGATGAAAATGGTAGGGGAGAGAGGGCCAATTTGATGAGTCTATTAGTACTACAAAAGTAACCAAAGGAGGAGGTATTGGTCAAAGTGAAGAAATGTGTTGAACTAATACAATTATTACTCTGTTGTATCGTATGAGTGAAAACTAAAGACATGCATATACTTGGTAAGAAATTTATAGCCGATTTATCATAAGATTCAACTTAAATGGTAACAAGTGGGGTATATAGGTGGGAGAATGATTAGATGATTTTGTTGAACATAATTTATACATCTTGGAAACCTTTGTCAAACATGAAGGAAGATTTCTCAAGCCTAACGATATTGAAATGTATAGTTTTAGTCTATTGGTGAATTCTTTTGAGATGATTTTGTATGAAATACTGATCACACTTGTAGGCTAAAATTGTTTACCACTGGAATGATTGTGATTTAAGAGAAAAAGACAATATCAGTTTGATTCAATATACCAATTCAAGAAGAAATGTCATCCTTGCATTACATGTAGTTGAAGAGGTTCATAATGATTTATTATTTTTTTCCCAACAAAAATGTTGAAAGATAAACTAAAACCATAATGTCTTAGGGAATTATCAACAATTATATTGTAATGACCACAATTGTGCTTAATTGGTAAACTAGGGTTTACCTGAATGATTACATGCTTGATTAGATTGAACATCGTTTAGACTTGATTAATGATAGTAGATCAATTGTAATGTTTCAAACCTAAGAATAAAATCTAACTATGATTTTAGTTTGAAGAATTAGGGTTTGAGAAATGTAAACCATAATCGGAAAAAAATTAGGGTTTACTTTGATGATTGTATGCTTAATTATGTTGATCGTTGTTTGAACCTTGATTAATGATGGTATTTAAGTTTTTATATTTTAAATATAACAATAAGGTTTAATCATACTTTTATCCACCTAATTAGGGTTAACATTTGAAAACCCTAATCGGCCCAAATTAGGGTTTTGATAATACATGAATATGGAATTTGGTCAGGATAGAAGTATGGTAAATGATTTTTCATATTTTCTACAAATTTTTATTTAATTGAATTTTGGATATTATATGGACAACTCAGTCATGCATATTGTAGAAAAAATTTAGAATTTTTGAGTGTTCTTTGAATGTGTTTCTCGGTCAAACTATACTTTGACCAAAATGCTAATAGAGTGCTTTTTAGTAGTGTAGTGTTTTATTTTTATTTACTTATTGGTAATTCCAAAGGATCTGAAATTTTAACTGAAGATCTGAAACTTAATCATAAACAAAATGTAAAATTTTCATAATTTTGGGATGCATTTAGACCTTATCAGTAGACGAATTACAGTAACTACCATTTCTACAGAATTCTGGATAGCATTGCACTATTTGATTTTTAATTTTTAATGGGAGCTTGGAATGATCTCAAATTTTAACAAATCTTAGAACCACAATTATACAAAAAATGATAAATTATCATAATTTTTGGAGAAGGTTTCATCTCTGAAATACATGATTTACATAAACCTTTTTATGACAAAAAATATGCTGAAATAAGAAAAAGTTTAGTGAGGGGTCAAAGTGCAATTAACCCAAGTAGATCAATTGCTCTATATGATAAACCTAACACACAAGGAGCTCTCATAATTCATGGTTCAATCTAGAGAAATGAAATCCTAGAGAGAGAGACGGAGAGTTAGGGTTTGAGAGGAGAAAGTGATAGAGATGTTGACCTAGAGTTTTGCGGTCCGAGGATTGATGAAATCATGTAAGTTTACCTTCTTTAGATATAGTTTCATGATGAATCTTCTCTCACATGTCAAAATTCAGTCCCTCCTCTGATTTGATCCAAAATGGTATCAAAACTTTCCCTTTTCTCACTCTTTCTTCACAATTCCTCATTTTTAGGGTTTTTGAGTTGAAAGGAAGAAGAATTGGGTGAATTGCTAGGGATTCGAGATTTTTATATATGGGATACGTTTCTAAGGTTTTTTTCACACCTTAGGGTGAGTGGAAACTTCCTTTAAATAGTATATTGCACAAAAATTGGTTAAATCAACCATAATCTTTAATTGCTTAGTATGCGACTACAAACCCTAAATTGTCTATTTGTTCTAAGTTGTTGCAAAATGATATGAAATGGATTCTTCCTCTGTTTGGATGAATTTCAGATGAGAAAATCATATTAAAAATGTATACAATACATCGTAATGAGAATTTCCTAAGTATTCACAGAGGTTATAAGAATAAACTGAAATATAGGGAATTTGTCTATGACTAAAATTTGCTATATAAGTAAATAAAGAAATTTTCTTATCTAGATCCCCTTGGTTATGAATGATTGTTTATCTAAATTCATAGTACACATATGTCAGATACTATCTTGATTCGTTTAAAGTGAATAGTGTTTGTTTGATATCTCAGTAAATAGGGTGAAACCTTAGATGCGAGGAAAGTTGGATATTTGTGAATAAATATCATGAAATCCATTTGAAGGGATTTTCTTGACATGATAGACTTTATTTATTCAATGTTTTTATTGATGCATGATATTCCAGTGAATGGCATGGAAACCCAAATTCAGCTCAGTTCTAAGGTTTCATACATATATTGATTTTATATGGTTTGTTGATAGTAGTCTTTATTCAGTGAATGTTTATGATGCATGAAATCCTAATGAGAGCCATGTGATAAGTGAATGAGGTAAATGAAACCCTAAGGATAAGATGTTCAATGAATCAAGTATTGTGATATCAACGTTCTCAGTATGAGATGTGTGATGCTTAACAATTCAGTTGTAGTAAATGTTATCAGACGGTCTGTGAAACGAATGGTTTACAGAGCTAAACTAAGATATGTAATGTGATGATTGAATTTTGAATGCAAACACTTAATTATACATGTAGGTGCCATGAACACCGTAGAATCCCTATGAGTGGTCTGTGCCTTAGGGATGAAATGACCTAACCCTGGAGGTGCGTCCAGTATACGGGGGTCGGAACGTACCAACAGCTGGTACGTGGGACGAAGCCTACTGGAAGTCTCCTTAAATATAGCATGTAGTGTCCAACATCAACTAGTGATCCTGGTGGCACTAGAGTATAGAAAAGCCAATAGGTGGCTTGACTCTCTGCCTGTGTGCTCAGGTTAGAGGAGGAGTCCAGTTTAGGCCCGAGAGCCATTTCCCTATTGCAGACCAGGAGAGTAGTCAGACTTAGTATTTCCTTGGTGTGTGCGATAAGTTTTGTATGGTGTGATCGTAGTGCACTACGAGTCTTCATATGTAGAGTACACTGCATATGATCAGGGCATAATAAAATAAATGAGAGGTCAAACAAGTGTGTACAACTATTCAATTATTCTTTGTACATTTCTGAATTATTAGTTCTCTTTATAATCAATCAAGCATTTCTTATATTGATTCACTCTTATAGATATCTAGAGTATCCTGCCATATTTATGATTGTCAATTATTATACTCTTTAAAGCTTACTATTTTTATAATTGATATTAGTTGCTCAAAAGTATATCTGTAATTATATCAGTGCTTTAGACTGTTTCTTTGAAGTACTCATTCATTGAGCGAGTAGGCTCACCCCTCTACTCAAAATTTTTAGGGAAATCACATGGACTTGAAGAAGACATCATTGCATCAGAGTAGATCTACCACAAGAGTTAAGTCTCAGTATAGTTAAGTTCAGTCAGTTCCTGTCACTCTAGGTCCTTGTATAAATGTGAGAGAGTTGTAAATGATGTTTGTATCTTTGTTTCCTTAATAAGAGAGAATGCATTTGATTATCATGTCGTATATACATGGAAGTGTGTGAAACAAAATGAATGTATGGATGTGTATCATTAATGCTGAGATCATATTAGAGTAATCAAGGTTTAATTCTCTTGTAAAGTTAGTTTATGTGATTTCATGTGAGAAAACACATAGTTTGAAAAAGTAGAAAAAGTTAAGAGTGATCTTTGTATTACGTTAAATCCTCAATTTATGTCCTAATCTCATGATTAGTGATAATTGTGAGACTAGGGTGTAACAACTTGGTATCAGAGCTTACACTGAGTTTTCAGGGACTATTAAGTTAGTAAGTTAGAGTCATAAGTGTGGCAGATAGGAGATGTTAGCTCTGGGGATTTGAGTATATGGATATCCTGGCCTGGTATCTGAGTATTTAGATCAACCAGTAACAAGCTACTATGTCTATTCTTTCATGTATACCCTGGCCAGGTATATAGTAGAAGGATGGGCTAGAGAGGAACCCTAGAAATATTAGGGTTAGAAACAAGATAAGTAACAGGAATGAAGAGCATAAATATAAAATGATATCGAACTTTCATTTCATATTGTTGTTTTGTTGGAGATGAATAGAAATGCTCTTATATGTTTGAATTCAGATATTCAGTATTTTGAAATATATATGGGTCTTTAAGATTTGTTGTACACTATGCAGCTGTAACATTTATTGATTACATTCTTTGTATCAAGTAGATTAGAAATGATCTTTGAATGGAATTTCCTAAGTGGATATTCTTTGCACATGTTTGAGATTAATAGGAGTTGGTTAATCTTAAGTAGCTCTTGGCTTCAGGACTGTAGGTTCGGCCTGGTCTGGCTGGCAGGATGCATTATTGGGATCTAATGACTCCTATTAACAATATGATAAGAGTAGACTATGGATAAATTAGACCCACATCATAGTGAGAATGTACATACACTAAGATGTTGAAACATATGGGAAAGATTAGAATAGTTAAGAATCAATTGGAACTGATATCTGAGGCCCAACTTTGGGGCCTCATATGAGAAATCCTTAATTGGGAATGAAGGAACACGACGTAAGGTTCAGATTAAGTTTAATGATTAATATTATATGAACTCTAAATATGAAATATGAAAAAGATATGAGAAAAGTATGTAAGGGCCAAGGTAGTAAGAATCAATCATGAGGAATGGATTATATAACCGAGTACAATGTTTTTATGTACTCCAAAACAAAGGAAATATAGAAGAAAAGAGTTAAGTATACGATAAGTAAATATAAGTAAAGAGTCTTCAGAAGAGTTAAAGTAAAGAGAATTAGATAAATATGTAAATCATAAGACTAGGATAAGAAACTAAGTTAAAACAAAGATAAATGTTGGAAATGATGAGCTTGATTAAGGAATGAGGGTTATGATATAGTTGAGAGCATGGAATGTATACCTTTCTTGTGAAGTTAATACATTCATCCTTACTTCCTTTGGATTCTAAGTCTCTATAGAACAACAAACTAATTTCTAAAAGAAGAACAAAAGTGTAGCTAAATAAATGAATAAGTCATACAAAGGTAGACTATATTCAGGAAGCAAAAACTTGATTGAAAGAGAAACTATGTTTCACCCATGCATGAGCCGTTTGATTTAAAATGAAGAATATGTAATGTATTAAACATGAGTTGAAACTAGTAGGGAGATTATTGATTTAGAATTTCAACTTCACATTAGTAGAAGGATAAAAAGAAATATATGCAACATGGTATACATCATCATACACCTAAAAGAAGCAACATGATCATAAGAGAAAACTAGAAGTTAAAGATGACATGTGGAATAGCATTATATGGTAAGGGGATTATGGAAAGTAAGGAAGGGTTTGAAACATAATGGAGTAATATAGATTATAAAAGAAAGAGGTTGTGAGATTCATAAAAGTGCTAATTAGTCAAGTATCCTTGTTGATAACTAATTAAACCAACATATGAGAAATGTATTAATGAATGTTTGAAGATAAGAATTCTAAGTCTCAGAACCGTCTTCTCTTCCATATATTACTTAATGAGAGAAATGTGGGAATGAAGTGATAAGAAAATGAATCATATCAGATGCATAAACACCATGGTAGAGGCATCTAGTGAATGTAATAATGACACACAATATGATGATGAAACCCTAGAAGGGTAAATTGAGAATATAATCTATCTGAATGGCCAGTTAAGATGAAGGAAATTCAATTGATAAGATAAGGAAGACTTTAGTAAAAACTTGTGAGATCCAAAGTTTGAATTTCAAATTAAGGGACCAAAGTCACACCACAATAATGTCATGCTAGTAATAAAGGCCAAACCCTAAAATGTTTAGAGTTTTAGTAGTTTAGGGGTTGTCACTAGTGATTTGACCGTGAATACAAGCATCTCTATAAAATGAGATCATGAAATTTGCATTATGAGAAGTAAAGTTGCACTGATAGTAATCCTAGCTAATCTGAAAGTTAGATAAACAATATGGAAATGATTTAGAGCAAAGGATAAGAAATAGATTTGAAATATAAGAGGTGTGTTTTGAATAGAAGGAGAAATATAATATGAGTAAAGTGTGATCTGAAATAAATTATTGCAGTAATAGCAAGAATGATGAATAATCTATTCATACCTTGTATGTTTCAATTTTAGGGATGTTTAATCTACATGATTAAAATGAGAAGGATAAGTAGCAAAAAGTAAGTAGTAATGAATGAGGAGAGAGATAAGAGAAAACAATGGCGTTTAGTAATATGTGAATTTGTTTTTAGAAGTATAATTTGTTGAAGGTATATTAAGGGATGTAAATTGGTTCTACATATGATTTCAGTGTACATGTGCAAGCCATATGTTAATTAAAGGTGTCTGATAGTTTAAGTCATTCATACCAGTAATCCATCTTAGTATTGTACAATTGTGGTATGGTGATATGGGTTGAATGATGATGGAACAAATGGAGGGTTATCCTGAATAAGGTAGTCTTACCTATTCACTCATTTGAATAGAAGGGATGATAACCATATTGTATTTATATGTAACCCTAATGAGGTGTATCTTGTTATACCTAACTTTAATATAACTAAGTGATGGTAATTGGGTATGAATAGTCCTTGAATGACTAATACAATTATGGAGTACTCTGTCACTGTTGTTGAAACCTTAGTATGCTATAACCCGATGGTTACACCTTGAATTATGTGTGGGTTCATACTTGAGAATAATATAGAATGTGATGGTAATGCTTCACCTTATTCATCCATGATGAAATGGGGATGCTGTGAGTAGTATTGTACAATTGTTGTTGAATCTAGTCTTCCAACTCAAGACTGCTTTGCTATTTGAGTAGCACAATAGTAATATTCAAAACAACATGGTGAACTCTCTTTTGTGACTCAGAGGTGATATAAAACAATAGTACATATTGAGCCGTATGAATTGAGATGGTTGGATCAGATTATCAAAGTTGAGGTAACACCTCAACAATATGAAAATATTGAAATGGTTTCTCCTCTATCTACTCTATGATTGATTGTGGCATAGAGAATTTGTTTGTTATCATTGAGAACTGTTTTAACATGTTGTGATTAGAAAAGAAATAAAGGACTTAACGTTGAAAACTACATTCAAGTATAAAATACAAGAATGTAATGACATGTAAGATTTCAGAAGATTAAAATACACTTTGAATATACTTTGTTTGTGTATTTATGTTTCGGGGACCAAACGTTTTAAGGGGGTGAGAATTGTAATGACCACAATTGTGCTTAATTAGTAAAATAGGGTTTACCAGAATGATTACATGTTTTATTAGATTGAACATCGTTTAGACTTGATTAATGATAGTAAATCAATTGTGATGTTTCAAACCTAAGAAGAAACTCTAACTATGATTTTAGTTTGAAGAATTAGGGTTTGAGAAATGTAAACCCTAATCGGCAAAACTTAGAGTTTACTTAGATGATTGTATGCTTAATTAAGTTGATCATTGTTTGAACCTTGATTAATGATGATAGTTAAGTTTTTATGTTTTAAATACAACAATAAGGTTTAATCATACTTTGATCCACCTAATTAGGGTTAACATTTGAAAACCCTAATCGGCCCAAATTAGGGTTTTGATAATACATGAATATGGAATTTGGTCAAGATAGTAGTGTGGTAAATGATTTTTCATATTTTCTAAAAGTTTTGTATTTATTTGAATTTTTTATATGATATGGATAACTCAATCATGCATATTGGAGAAAAATTTCAGAATATTTAAGTGTTCTTTGAATGTGGTTCTCGATCGAACTATACTTCGATCAAAATATTGACAGAGTTCTTTTCAACAATGTAGTGTTTTATTTTTAATTATTTATTTTAACTCCAAATGATATGAAATTTTAAATAGATATCTTAAACTCAATCATAAACAAAATGAAAAATTTTCAAAAAAATCGGATGCGTTTAGTCCTTAGCAGTAGATGAATTACAGTAACTAACATTTCTGTAGAATTCTAGATAGCAGTGCATTATTTGATTTTTAATTATTTAATGGGAGCTTAGAATGATCTTAAATTTTAACTAAAGCTTAATACCTCAATTATACATAATATTATAAATTATAATAATTTTTAGATAATTTTTGATCTCTAAAATATATGAATTACAGAAACCTTTTTATGACAGAAAAATCTGTTGAAATAAGAAAAAGTTTAGTGAGGGGTCAAAGTGCAATTGACCCAAGCAGCTCAATTGTTCTATATGGTCAACCTAACACACGAGTATCTCTCATAATTCATGGTTCAATCCAGAGAAATGAATCCTAGAGAGAAAGGGAGAGTTAGGGTTTGAGAGGAAAAAATGATGGAGATGCTGACCTAGGGTTTTGCGGTCTGTGGAATGATGAAATCATGTAAGTTTAGCTTCTTTGGATATAGTTTCATGGTGAATCTTCTCTCACATGTAAAAATTCCGTCCTTCCTCTGATTTTATCTAAAATGGTATCAAAGCTTCCCATTTTCTCACTCTTTCTTCATAATTCCTCATTTTTAGTGTTTCCGAGTTGAAAGGAAGAAGAATTGGGTGAATTGCTAGGGATTTCATATGGATTCGAGATTTTCAGATATAGGATACATTTTTAAGGTGTTTGACACCTTAAGGTGAGTGGGAACTTCCTTTAAATAGTATATTGCACATAAATTGGTTAAATCAACCATAATCTTTAATGGCTTAGTATGTGACTACAAACCCTGAATTGTCTATTTATTCTATGTTGTTGCAAAATGATATAAAATGGATTCTTCCTCTGTTTGGAAGAATTTCAGATGATAAAATCATATTAGAAATGTATACAATACATCCTAATGAGAATTCCCTAAGTATTCATAGATGTTAAAAGAATAAACTGAAATATAGGGAATTTGTCTATGACTGAAATTTGGGGTATAAGTAAATAGAGAAATTTGCTTATCTAGATCCCCTTTGTTATGAATAATTGTTTATCTAAATTCATAGTACATATATGTTAGATACTATCTTGATTCGTTTAAAGTGAATAATGTTTGTTTGATATCTCAGTACCCTAGATGTGAGGAAAGTTGGATATTTGTGAATAGATATCGTGAAATCCATTTGAAGGGATTTTCTTAACATGATAGACTTTATTTATTCAATGTTATTATTAATGCATGATATTCCAGTAAATGGCATGGAAACCCAAATTCAACTCAGTTCTAAGGTTTCATACATATATTGATTTTATATGATTTGTTGATAGTAGTCTTTATTCAGTGAATGTTTATGATGCATGAAATCCTTATGAGAGCAATGTGATAAGTGAATGAGGTAAATGAAACCCTAAGGATAGGGTTTTCAATGAATCAAGTATTGTGATATCAATGTTCTCAGTGTGAGATGTGTGATGCTTAATAATCCAGTTGTGGTAAATGTTATCAGATGGTCTGTGAAACGAATGGTTTTTAGAGCTAAACTAAGATATGTAATGTGATGATTGAATTCTGAATGTAAAGAGTTAATTAGACATGTAGGTGACCTGAACACCGTAGAATCCCTATGAGAGGTATGCGCCTTAGGGATGAAATGACATAACCCTGGCGGTGCGTCTAGTATATGGGGTCAGAACGTACCAATAGCTGGTACGGGGGACAAAGCACTAGTGGAAGTCTCCTTAAATACACTATGTAGTGTCCAACATCAACCAGAGATCCTAGTGGCACTAGAGTATAGAAAAGCCAATAGGTGGCTTGACTCTTCTCCTGTGTGCTCAGGTTAGAGGAGGAGTCCAGTTTAGGCCAGAGAGTCATTTCCCTATTGTAGACCAGGAGAGTAGTTAAACTTAGCATTTCTCGAGTGTGTCCGTTAAGTCTTGTACGGTGTGATCGTAGTGCACTATGAGTCTTCATATGTAGAGTACACTACATATGATCGAGGCATAATAAAATGAATGAGATATCAAACAAGTGTGTATAGTTATTCAATTATTTTTTATACATTTCTGAATTATTAGTCCTCTTTATGATCAATCAAGAATTTCATATATTGATTCACTCTTATAGATATCTAGAGTATCCTGCCATATTTATGATTGTCAATTATTAGACTCTTTAAAGCTTACTGCTGTTATAATTGATATGAGTTGCTCAAAAGTATATCTTTAATTATATTAGTGCTTTAGATTGTTTCTTTGAAGTACTCATTCACTGAGCGAGTAGGCTCACCCCTCTACTCAAAATTTGTAGGGAAATCACATGGACTTGAAGAAGACATCATTGCATCAGAGTAGATCTTCCACAAGAGTTAAGTCTGAGTATAGTTAAGTTCAGTCGGTCCCGGTCACTCTAGGTCCTTGTATAGATGTGAGAGAGTTGTAAATGATGTTTGTATCTTTGTTTCTTTAATAAGAGAGAATGCATTTGATTATCATGGTGTATATATATGGAAGTGTGAGAAACATAATGAATGTATGGATGTGTATCATTAATGTTGAGATCATATTAGAGTAATCAAGGTTTAATTCTCCTGTAAAGTTAGTTTATGTGATTGCATGTGAGAAAACAAAGAGTTTGAAAAAGAAGAAAAAGTTAAGAGTGATCTTTATATTATGTTAAATCCTCAATTTATGCCCTAATCTCATGATTAGTGGTAATTGTGAGACCAGGGTGTAACATATATAGTAACAAAGTTATGGGTCTCTTCTTCAGAAAAAGGGCTTGATGAGATTTTCTAGGGTATTGCTTTTTCTTGGGTACAATGTATTCTAGTAAAAAGAGAACGAGATGGAGTATGTTTATCATGATTCAAGACTACTTTAAAGTAGTCATTTATACGACTGATGATGAATATGCTAATTAAATGTCATAAACTTATGAGTGCAAAGGGTGTGGATGGATCAATTGTATTTTATTTTTTATAACCATCAGTTTATTTTATATCATCACAAGTTACGTGAAAGAATTAAGTTTTACAACACATTTCCACCATCATGTAGAATTTTCAAGAAGTGTAATTGGATGGATGAGTATCCTATGTACACTTGAGTTGAGTATATGGTGTCCCCTATACACTAAATATGTATCTCACACTTTACAAAATATTGGTTTAGTTGGTAAAGCATGATGATGTTACTAGTGATGATCATGAGTTTGAAGTTGGTTGGGGTAAAATATGAAATTTATCTGGTATTAACAAAGTCATGCAATACAATTGTAATGGGACTATGAATCCCAATAATTAAATTCATACTTGAATGGGTCCTGGTGGGGGTCTGAAGAAGGGTGTGTCTTCTTCCTTGGTGGATATGCCTTGCATGCTCACAAAGGTGTTAAGGTGGTGGGGGGATGGAAGACATGGATTCGGTGTTTGAGTCCCTCTTTGGATTTTCTTTAGGCCTTTTGGGAGGTGGAGTGTTGCAGAATATGAAGTGAAAATTGATCCTTTCATATTTTTTGTGTCATTTTTTATGATTGATATGATGGTAGTCTGGAATGTGAGTGAATGGTGGGAGATGAGACTAGGGATAGATTGAGGTGGTTGTCTAGTTGGTGGGTGTCTTTGTTTGGGTCCTAGATCCTTCATTGGATCTTGATAGGGAGGATGAGCTTCGTGAGGTGGTGAAGTAAGATTGGGTTTTCTCTAATGATCAGTTGGGCGGAAGGTATGGGTGTTTACCTTGACTAATCAAGAAATGGTGGTTGTGGTATTATGTGTCAATGTATTACTATGGAGATTGATTTGGGTATGCTTGTTTTGTGGGTTTTAGTTCTTTATGTTTGGTGTTCAGTCATGGAGTGGAGGAGGTTGTGGGTGGACAACCTGGAGATAGGAGATAGGTTGGAAGGGAAGAGTTGGGTGGTAATGGAGACTTCAATTCGTATAGGAAGGAGGAGGAGATGGTTTGCAAGGAGGCACCTATCTTTGGGGCAATGATTGATTTTAATGAATGGGTGATTATCGTAGGGGTTTCTAAGGTGAGCCTAATAGGAATTTTGTTCAGATGGGTGGACAAGTAGAGACGAAGGCCTACGAAGTGGGAGAGGTTGGATAGAACCTTTGTTGGTAGGGTTGTAAAAAAGGTTGGAGGGTTACTAAGAGCACTTGTTTAGGATCTATGCATATGACTGTTTCTCTCTTTTGTTGAGAAGGGAGAGGTGGGGGCGTTGAAATTGGGGTCTTTTGGATTATGAAGATGGGTTTGCTCCATCATTGCATCAAGGAGGTGGTGAGAGAGAACTGGAGGTTTGAAACATAGGGAGATCCTTCCTATATGTTGTTTAAGAAACAACATAGTTTGAAAGGTTTGCTTGTTAAGTTAAATATGGAGAAGGTTGGAGACATTTTGGGAAGGGTTAAGAGATGCAATCAGAGGGAGAGGAGGTTGCAAGAGAAGTGAGACAAGGTCCTTGTTTGTGAGGGGTGATTGCATTGGTTTAGGTGGAAGGAGAGCTCAAGGAGGCATTGTGTGACACCTGAGACACAAAGTAAGATTACTCAAAACCTAAACACTATCCACCACTAATAAAACACATCACTAAAAAAGAGGGTTAATTAAAAGCTATTAATTTTCACAAACTTACTCAACAAAATTTGTATGAAAGCCCAACATCTCAGAGTATTTCATAAAACATACCAAAAATCTCTTACAAAGGTTTTGTCTCTTCAGCCACAACATATGCACAAGAGATAGCATCCACATGTACAACATCAGAATACTAAGAAAGCTTGAGTCGATAAAACACTATATTCAAAACATTTTTGCCCAGACCAGAGAGTATAGGGACGACTCTAGGACATACTAGACATCTAAACAACTATCCATCTATGATCCATCACATCAGCTCCTCCTCGATGCCACATGCCCTCTACTGCTATTGGTGATCACCTAAGGCCCAGTTTGGACGCCTACATTATAAATGTTGCAGTTTGGTAGATGACATCGACATTTTTTACACGATATGACAGATGAGACGTATGTGGCCTTTGAACTTCACGATTAATTAGTCAAGAAGAAAAATGGACTAGCATAGGAGATTAGAATTGAAGCAGTCTTTGTCAATACCTCACAAATCGGTGTGCCTCGAAAAGTCCGCTATCACCGTTAAGTTACTTACCGAAATATAGTTACAAATTCCATTTATAATGTGACGAGCCATGAATTACTATATAAATTACCAACATTGTAGAAGTCAACGGACAAACTAGGCCTAAAAAGATTGTGGTGACCAACAGGTGATTAAATATTTTATTAATGCCCTGAGGATTTGAGTCGTACCACCCATATCCAACTGAACACTACTAAATTGAAATTGGTTCCATATAGTCGGTATACATGACCTCACCAAACCTCATGGTCAGTACATGAGTACACCATAGAGACATACCATTCAACAACAACCAACAACAAATAGTCAACTGTGAAAGTCCTAGCCCACCTTGGTATAGGTCACGACGCTAGTGAAACTGAGCTATAGGCCGCAGCTGCACTCCTACCAGGGTATGGCCTGCAACCAATCCTCTTAAACCTCATAATCATCAAGTCACTGAGCTACGGCCCACAACCTCACTACTTCTAGGGTAAGGCCCACAACCAATCATTTTAATGCATATACTCAACAGTATATGACTCTGAGCTTCCACTA
Source organism: Alisma plantago-aquatica (assembly GCA_963693085.1). Classification (NCBI taxonomy): domain Eukaryota; kingdom Viridiplantae; phylum Streptophyta; class Magnoliopsida; order Alismatales; family Alismataceae; genus Alisma; species Alisma plantago-aquatica. The sequence goes on from OY856409.1 coordinate 316,076,655, forward strand.
AGGAAAACACATTTCACCATCCAGCAAGTGCTGACGCTGAAGATGGATATATGGCACAGGGCAAACTACATGATTAAGGTTTCACTTGATTAGTTAAGTGGATTGAGTAAATTAAGGGTGAATCAAACAAGTGGACATACAAATCCTAACTTATTTCTAGAAAGTGTTTGATATGTAACAACTCTAGTAAATATAAAATGTATATGACATATTCCTTATTACAACACCACATGATATTATTTCATTACTTTTCATGATTTTACTCATCATCACACCAACACAGGATATAAAATCCTTATCACATTATCCCAGGGTACCAAAACATATCACGTCATGAAGAGAATCACACCTTCATTAGGGTTCAATCATGCCCAAAGATCATTACAACCATCACATTATCTCCTGCAAGAAAATCATTACATTTCCATGCCTCATCAAGGCTCAACTACCAACACATACATGTAATATATAATGTTTGGATTAACATTACACATAACAACAAATTATAGTTACAACTATGTCGAGAGAAAACGTTCTCCATCATTACATTAATGCACAAGGAAAGTAAGCAACATCTTTGTGTTCTTGAATTAGGATTAAGGTTCAACAACTTAACCAAATTAGGATTTCCAAAACAACATTTGTATGGAATCCCTAGTTCTTATTTTTATCCAACAAAACTCAGAAATAATGACATTCCTTTATTATAACAATATGTAAAGGAACTAGGTATAACTATCCACCATCATTTAATTGTACTAGGATTAGAGTTAACAACGCAAGTTAGCTTAACATTGTGAATCAACATTTTACAACAATCTTAGGTTTATATTCATTTGAGGGCAAATGTAAGACTACCAACTCATGGGGCTCAAAACCATTAATCCTAACTCATCAAATCCACAACATCAGGTGCAATAAACACAACCTATAAAATTATATACCAAACATTAGACCATCAGATTTAAGGTGATTAAAACCATTGCATTATATATATCAATAATGATTGCATAAAACATAACCATCAGATGCAAAACATGTAAACCCTTGAGAAATTCATCTAGGAAAACCATCGAGATACAACTTAGAAAAATCATGTATCACCATCGGGTGTAATCCCTAAACTCACCATTAGTTTCATGAGCAAGGAAGCCCCTCAAATTAGATATTAGTGAAACCATCATTTATCTTAGCCAAGCAAACTGTCAATTGAGCAACTATGTGAAACCATCAATCTAATACTTATGAGAAAATAGTCCATGACCTCGTAGGATGACAACGAATTGTGATACTTAAGAGTACCACCGATCTAACACTTAGATAAATCAGTACATCAGCAATTAGAAAATTCATCAATTGTGAATCTAGTGAGTCCATCAAAATAGCCATTGCAAGAGCATTAAAACCATCGGTTGTTAGAGGAAACAAAGACATCATTTTTAAGAACAAAACAAGATCCAAAATAGAAACTACATAACCTTCATCAGTTGGAACAGAAATGCCAACCATCAAGTTATGGAAACAAGAGAAAATCAACTCAAAGCATTTACAAAAAAACTATCATTTGAGAAAGAAACAAGACCATCGAATTAAACAACTTGGGATAGAATCATGATATTCATTTCTCAAACATAAGAGAGTCCAAAATAGAAGATAAATCCAAACCATTAATTGGCACAAAATGGTCAAGCTATACAACATCAAAATCAACTATCAAATTGAAACACAAGGAGAAAAAAAATATTCTCAAAACTCTAAGAAAGACAACGTTCATGGGGCTTAAGATAACCACCAATCATTTAGTGATGAAGACCATATAACTATATTTTCTTGAGCTCACTAAAGTCATCCAAACAGTAACTAAAGTACCAAAGTTGTTCCTTCCTATAGGTCAACCCATCGCATACCCAACAAGTAGAAAAATATTTTCAAAGCACCAAATAAATCATATCTAGTTTCGACCATTCAAACACCATCGATTATTATGATTAAGGAAGCCATCAACCAACCAGAGATAAAAATATCAGGACCATAGGTTCTTAGGCATCTAATAAGATCATCAAATCAGTAGCAACTCACCACCATAGTTCTACACAAAAGACTAGTCATCGGATCATGATGCATGGTAGAAATCAGCTCAATTAAGTCAAGGGCAACCATCAATTTCCACCATGACAACTCCATCAATTCATACACAAGCAAGGTATAAAGATCATATCCCAACACAGAGAATGTGAACTAGATTAAGTAGAGAAAGAAGAGAGTTATCTAGTCATGAATAATCATTTAATATACATAACTTATCTAAGGATTTGAATTTGCTATACATTATTATGTTTTAGAGCAAGATTTAGCATGGCATGTTAAATGGTAAGCAATAAGCGTGGAGCAAGTTATACAACTTACCTATAAGATGAAGTTGCAGATCCAAATAGAATGAAACTCGAGGTAGAAGGAAGAAAATCCTAGTTTTGAGCTTCTCCATTTGTACAAACTAGTTCCATCTTCAAGAATAAGAAACCCTAGATCAAAGGAGCAAGAAGAAGAGTGTCTATCATGTTTCTAGCAAAAACCCAAACATGGGAACTAGGGATCCGGCCAAAAAGAATAGAAAGGAGGGTAAGATCAGAAAGGAAATGAAGCTAAGAGAGAACAATTTACTTGCTTGAGTCAAGAACAACTAAGGAAGCTTTGAAATATTGAAAGAAGACAAAACCTGAATCCAACGATCATATGCAAGTAGATTGCCCCAAGTTCCACCTATCTTGAGCTTCTTTTCCTTCCTCCAGAGTGAGGGACGAGTTATAGAAGAAGGGAAAGAAGAGAAGGCGTGCTAGGGGTGTAATAAATTATTTGGCAAGCAAGGAGGAAAGTATAAAAGCTAAAATGGAGAGAGAAGGAAGAGGTAAGGTGACTAGCCTATATTGCCAGGTGTTCATGGTTAAGACCATCACTTGCATGTAGCCCAGTATCCCATAGATATTGTGAATTCAGAGTTCCACTTAAACTTGACTCCCTAAATAGTTGTTGTCCTCACTCACAAAGAATCACTACTATAGAAACAATGTTCAACGTCACTTTTAGAGGCATCGATTTTTTTAGTAAAAATGACACTGTTAACATTAAATGTCGGTTAATAAGGACATCCGATGTCTATATTTGAAGACCAGCCAGACACGGGTATCACTTTTCATTCGGTGTCGGTTGAAGAAATGAAACTGACGCCTAAAGTAGCCTGTGAAATCCAATTTTTTCGAGCAAAAAAAAATGTGCCAAAGTATTAGATACAACGTCGGTGTTTTACCTAATAACCGACGCTGAATGAAGATAAAATTTGTGCCAAAAGTTCCAATATGGGCATCGATTTTCTTAGCATAAATGACATGATAAGGGTGCGCGCGCCGTCCCTGCCAAAAAAATTAGGGTAAAGGAATGTCCAATTGATGTCGTTTGTCTGTGGATAACTGACACTTAATAATAAAGGTGTCAGTTGTTATGGATAACCGATGCCTTTTAGTAACTTAATAACCCCCACACACAACAAACGCTTCCCCTTTCTTCTGTTTCATCGATCGATTTTTCTTCGGTTCTCTACTACTACTGCGTCACCTACCTCGCGCCGCCGCCTGCAGCTGCTTGCCACCACCGCTGGTGCCTATGCTGCTGCTGCTCTCCTCACTGATGCCACTGTTGTTGCTGTTCTCCTCGCCGGTAGTCTCTTGCACCTCCTGGTCCTCCCTCTCGTCCTGCCTCTGGTTGCCCGAAGGTACTTGCTCCCGCTCTTCTTCCTCCGCCCTCAAGCAGGTACCGTGCTCCACATGGGATTTCACAACATGCACCAGCGCTAGTGACCGTGTGGGCTGGTCCTCCACCCCTTCTTCTTCCTCCTGCTCCCTCTCCTTACCAAATGGATTAAAGCAAGGCCACGATCATGTGGGCTGGCCACGACCGTGGATGTGTTGGCCTACCACGGTCGTGCTGTCCCTAGGCAACACTGGACAAGACGACCGTGGTAGGCCAACACAGCCACAACCGTGGCCAGTCCACATGGTCGTGGCCTTGCTTTTATCCATTTGGTAAGGAGGGAGCAGGAAGAAGAAGATACATTTGTAATTAAATACTAATGCTTGACCTAATTCTGTAAATTCTGATGCATGTTGAATAAGATATTAAAACCCTAATACACATTTCACCATAATCTTGAATTAACTATATTGCTGAAATCTTGTGATCAATCTATGTAAGATATTACAAGCCTAATGTTAAATCTTTGATTTTGTAGTGATGTGTCACCCTAACATCTACATGAATACCTATTGTATGATGTAGATTGATGATAATGCATGAGCTAGTTTGAAATTTTGAAGCCAATTATGAATCTCTCCATCTCTAGGTCATACTAATTTATGTGTAATATTTTCCTTGATGATGAACATGCATGGACACTCAAAATGTTGAAATCAATGTTATAGAATGACAACACATGTATTTGTTGGCCTAGAAACCTGTCCAAGATTTACTCATTAGGAGTAAATCTTGGATAGTCCCTGATTTGGGACTGTTCTTGAACACCTAATCTCACTTAGGATGTAAGTGTATAATGTGTATTTGGTTTTCAAGAAAATTCTGGTAGCATTTCCCTGTTTGTTCTCTAAGTACATCTGTACTTGGAGAACAATAGGGAAATGTTGCCGAAATTTTCTTGAAATCCCAATACACATTATACACTTACTAGTGAGATTAGGTGCAGTGATGTTTTGTCCTCCTTGCGTGTGCTACCTCTCGCTGGCCAGTTCTCACTGTCCCGCGGAGCCTAGGGTCTCTGCTCTTAAGCAGGTTCCGCGGGTGTTCTCGTCTTCGTTTTACGGCCCCAGGTCCAGGCGGACGGCGTTTGGAGGGGGCAAGCTTAGGGGGTGGCGGGCAGCTGGCCGTGGTCTTGTCTTCCTGTCGGGGTGTCCTTTTGCAGGTCGAGGTGTTGGGAGCTTCCACGGTCAGCCGGCGAGCGTGGTCGGCCCCTTGGCGCACCGGCAGAGGGAGAGAAATCGGGATACGAGCTGTGTGAGGATGCTCTCGTCCCCTGTTCATAGGGGTAGCTGGGAGTGGTGGTGGGGTTTCCCGGCTCTTCCTACCCCCCACCTTACATCCGCACAAGCCCTCTCTCCTCTGAGTATGCGCCCAAGGGGTTTTTTGCCTTCTTCCCGACTCCCCTGGTTTATGCTCCCCAGTTGCTCGTGGAAATGCCTGTGTGAACTTGATGTGAGCATAGGCAGCTTCTCGACTGGCCTCTTTTACTATTTGTTCGGTGTGGTTTACTGGTGTTTAGCTGTTTGTAGTAGACTGCTTGTTTTGATTGATGTGGCTTGGGTCGAGCTCCGTAAGTTTCTAGTGGCCTCAGGTATAGATGAGATGGTGACCTCTGTTGGTGGTACTTCAAACTCCTTCCTCGATATTCTCATAGACTCGTGTAGATTGTTGGCTTCCATCCCAGACAGCTGCTTTCGACAGATACAACCAGAGGTGGTTGGTATAGAAATTTACCTATCGCATCCCAATTTGAGTCATGTTTTATGTCATTCTGCAAAAGGAGTCATTCCTTGGTGCCCTGATGTGATCTTACTATCTTGTAGATGCCGTATGGCTTACTATTAATGTTATTGAGCTGTGTGTTTTCAAAAAAAAAAAGGTGTTTAAGAATGGGATATGTGGTACACATTTATTATATATAAGAATGACAATACATATATTTGTTGGCCTAGAAACCCATCCAAGATTTACTCATTTGGAGTAAATCTTAGATAGTCCCCGGTTTGGGACTGTTCTTGAACACCTAATCTCACTTAGGATGTAAGTGTATAATGTGTATTGAGTTTTCAAGAAAATTTTGGTAGTATTTCCCCGTTTGTTCTCTAAGTACATATGTACTTGGAGAACATCGGGGAAATGCTACCGAAATTTTCTTGAAAACCCAATACACATTATACACTTACTAGTGAGATTAGGTGTTCAAGAATGGGATAGGTGGTACACATTTATTATATATAAGAATGATAGCACATGTATTTGTTGGCCTAAAGTTTTAACCATGTAAAAACTCTAATATGTTAACCCTAGACCGTAATCTTGTTGTAATATATACTTGTTTTCTCTTTGATCATAGAATGGATAGATCATGGATGTCCATTTGCAATCACTGCACCCCAGAGTTTATATCTGGTCTTGACCAATTTATTAGATTTGCCGAGGAACATAGGAAACAACCTGAAGATAGGTTCTACTGTCCATGTAGGCATTGCGGTAACAACTTGAAAGTCAACACTGGTGACGAAATCAAAAGTCATGTCATGTGTAACGGGATTATACAAGGCTATACAGAATGGCACTGGCATGGAGAGATTTCAAACCTGAAACCAGTGGATGTCGATAGCAGTGCTTGTGTAGAAGAAAAAATTGCCTCTGATGATGTAGATGTGAATTAACCAGTTCCTATAAACATCGTTGATGCGATGCTGGATAGTTGTGGGGTAGAGCACACCGATCCACCTCCCATTTTTAGAAACATTGTTCATGATGCTGAGATATCGTTATACACAGGTTGTATTAAGTTTATGAAGCTTAGCGCTGTGTTGAGATTGTATAAGATGAAAGCTAACAATAGATGGAGCGACAAAAGCTTCACGTCATTATTGTTTTTGATGAAAGAAATGCTTCCTGAAGGAAATGAGCTGCCAATCTCAACATACCAGGTAAAGAAATTGTTGTTCCCAATGGGAATGGATGCCAAGAAGATACATGCATGCCCGAATGATTGTGTATTATTTCAAAAGGACTATGTGGATTTGAAAGATTGTCTAAAATGTGGTGCGTCACTGTATAAATTGACGACTTCGGGGGAATCCAAAACTGGTTCTCCTGTCAAGGTGATGTGGTATCTACCTATAATATCATGGTTTCAACGCTTGTTTTCCAATACGATAGATGAGAAGAATTTGAGGTGGCATGCAGATGTTAAGAAAAATAATGATGGGATCCTACGACATGCGTCTGATTCCCCACAGTGGAAGAAGATTGATCTATTGTACCCTGAATTTGGTGAAGAAGTCAGGAATCTAAGACTTGGGATTTGTATAGATGGGATGAATTCATACGGGACATTGAGCAACCAACATAGCACTTGGCCCGTCATGCTTGTTATGAAAAATAAGTACGTAATGTTGTCGTTGTTGATATTGGGCCCTAAACAACCTGGAAATGATATCGATGTTTATCTTGAACCTATGGTTGATGGCTTAAAGAAACTCTGGGGTGAAGGTGTAATGACCTATGATGCTTCACGAAGAGAGACATTTCATTTGCATGCTAAGTTGTTTTGCACTATTAATGACTTTCCAACATATGGGAATTTGTCTGGATATAGTGTCAAAGGAGCTAAAGCGTGTCCTATATGTGAAGAGAACACTGATTCAACAAGAATAAAATATGGTGGTAAGACTATATATCTCGGTCATCAAAGCTTTCTTACAAAATTCCATCTGTATCGTACGAAGCACAAAACATTCAATGGATTGAATGAGGAACGAAGTGCACCTAAACCTATACCAGGAGAGGTTGTTCATGAAAGAGTAAAAGACTTTGTCAATGAATTTGGTAAGAGATCACAATGTACTATGGCCACACGTTGTGACAAATCTTTATTCAAGAAGAAGTCAATATTTTAGGATCTTCCTTATTGGAGTTCTTTGACAGTCAGACATTGTATCGATGTCATGCACGTTGAGAAAAATGTATGTGATAGTGTCATTAGTACTTTGTTGAATATACCAGGTAAGACTAAAGATGGGATAAAATCCAGACTGGACCTACGTGAAATGGGAATAAGGTCAGAATTAACAGAATTACGTGAAATGGGAAATCAGAGAACATACTTACCTCTCGCTTGTTACACATTGTCTAGAAAGGAGAAGAAAGCGTTTTGTGAATGTTTGGTAAATGTTAAGGTGCCACAGGGTTACTCATCCAACATCCATAGATTGGTATCAATGAAAGATATGAAGTTGATAGGTCTTAAATCTCATGATTGTCACACTCTAATGAAACAAATATTACATGTGGCAATTCGATCTATATTTCCGAAGCATGTAAGGTTTGCAATCACCAGACTTTGTTTCTTTTTCAACAGTCTGTGCAGCAAAGTTATTGACCCTTATACTCTCGATAATTTGCAAAGAGAAGTGGTTGTTACCCTATGTCAGCTTGAGATGTATTTTCCTCAGTTGTTCTTTGATATCATGGTACATCTTGTTGTCCACTTGACTAGGGAAGTGAAAATGTTGGGATCAGTTTTCTTGCATTGGATGTATCCCTTTGAACGATACATGAGCATTTTTAAAAGTGATGTTCGAAACCGTTATCGGCCTAAAGGGAGTATTATTGAGGGTAACCCAGAGCATCCTGGACGTGTTAGGGCTGCATGCGCTGGTGTGGGCATCAAAGCATTATTTGGGCCATCCCAGTGCAAACATGTCCCAAAAGCAGGACTTTCACAAGAAGAGGTAACCTATTCTTTCTTTATAATGTTACTGTAAAAGAGAATTCAATAATCAAAAGCTAACGTTTCTTTTATCCATGTATAGGTAGATAAGTTAGTTGATAGGAAACTCGAAGAAGCAGTGAGCAAGTGGCAGACATCTCTGACTGCCACTCAGCAGACAGTACCTATGGCATCCCACTCTACTCCTACTGAAGAGGTTTGGAGTAATCCTGTAGACCCACCACCTAGCACATCCACTGTAAGTATTTTTATGACATAGTAATTAGTCTTTTCAAGATGATATGTTTTCAAGATGATATGTATATATGTATATAAAATGCTTTACACAAAAAATTATAGGGGTTGAAGCCATGCCATTTATAAAGTAAATAATTTTTCGTTGTAGAGGCGTCGACTTACCCATCCCTACCAGGGAAATGTTTCATGGGTCTCCATTACTAGCTGGTTGTGTTCATGTGAGCCCGGTACGTATATTCCCCAATTGGATGGATCTGCCATTGCCATATGCCCACCCAGATTGTGAAACGCTTGGTGAGGCAGAAGGCGGAGTGATATTGTGGCCAAAAGCGAATGTCCTCTATACTGAAACTGTATGGTAAATTTACATTACGTTAAATTGCTAATGTGTGTATATGATGTCAATTGATCTGAAATTATATATATATATGTATATATATATATATATATATATATATATATATATATATATATACAGGTTAAAAAGAAGACACCTAGAGCATCTAGGCCTCCACCTCCACCTCCTACATTACCAAGTTGGGTTCCACAAGACCTACCTGTCCCGTTAGGTCCTAACTATATGGGTATGGCAATATGGTTAGGCGAACATGATATAAATTGCCCTATAAATGTTTCTATAAATGCGGATGATGCAGGTCAATCATTCAAAAGCAAACTATTTATACAAGATATTTTGGAGTTGTTTCGATATGATTGGCTGAATACATCTGTGATAGAGCTATGTATAAGGTGAGATCTTCTTTATACATCCATATACCTTGTGTAGGATCTGATGATCTGGTTTCTTATTTATTAATACATACGTAATACATGTTTTGCAGCTACTTAGATAAGATATGTGTAGATTTTTCATTAAAACATGTAGGATTTTTGATTCCATCTTTGATTAGTCTAGTAGCTAAAGACCCTCCGTCAGTTCAACAATACTGTTGTGAGGCTTTTACAAATTTTGCTCAAAATAAGAAGACGTTGATAATAGCTCCATTCAGTGTGGAGTAAGTTTACTTTGCTTATAATTTGGACTTAAGAAAATTACATTTTTATTGTGGATTTTGAGTTATTAATTTTTAACTTTTTACCTCTAGTGGTATGCATTGGGAGTTACTAGTTATTGTCCCCGAGACATTCACTGTCTATTATCTAGATCTTAAGGGGACTTAATTGAATTCAAAATATGGACACAAAATGAAAATGGCATTATTTCGGTGAGAAATATTTCATTTTCATATCTGTTAACATATGTTATTACATTACAATTTAATTATGCAATGTATTGTGCTACATTAACATGTAGGGGTTTAGATGAGTTCAAAAAGGCTGGAGGAAAGGTCCCCATGAAAAGAACCAGCCAATAATTTGGAAAAACATGGAAGTAAGTTCCTGACTACAATGTATATATTATTTATGTGAACACTGCTTAATTAGTTGTATTTTTTAATATTTTGTATATTTCAATTTATAGTGTGCTACACAAGACAACGGATGGGTATGTGCATACTATGTGATGTGATTTATGCACATGATTATGAAATATGATGCAGTGGACATCGATACCATTCCTGAGGTATTATATATAGTCTCATTAGATAATATGAAATATATCAATCTTATCTATATATCATTAATTATATATATACATCATTCTCTTTGCAGGTGTTTAAAACTGACCACACTAAAGGAAAAGCCTTACCATATGTACATTCTCCCTATACGACGGAAGAATTAAATGATGTAAGAGAAGAATGGGCAACAATCATACAAGTAGTGGGGTTTTTAATATATAATTGGGATGTTAATAGTGAATAATGACTAAAGAATGTTATTTTGTAAATGAATTTCTGAATTATAATATGTGTGAATGTTTCTATATGTCTAAATGTTTCTACATGTGTCTCAGTTAAAATGAATGAAACTACTGGTTGCTATATGAATGTTTCTACATGTGTGAATGTGAAAATGAATGGAACTACATATTGCTACATGAATGTTTCTACATGTGTGAAAATCGAATGGAACTGTAGGTTGCTAAATGTGTGAACATTTATGTTGTTAATTTTGCAGGTTTGTGGCCTGTTGTTGGATGATATCAATGGATGTCGTAAAACCTGCAGTTTATAACTGAACTGTAGGTTTTTTATCCTGCGACTAGCCACAGCAGGTATGCAGACTGACAGAAACAAACTAGCAATAGGCATCGGTTATTTGTTTAAAATTGATGACAAATGTTACAGAGTCAGATAAATAATTATAACTGACGCCTAATGCATGTGATGTGGCATCAGTTGTCAATAATAAACTAACACTGATGGTTCTGGCATTAGTTGCCCTACTAGTAACTGACATCGATTTCCCTAATCAGGCCAGACACCACGGCTGTGCTACCGACCTCAGTCGTGACAGCGGACCAGAAACCACGGCCGTACTGGCCAGCCCGGCCGTGGCAGGGGGCCAGACAACACGGCCGTGCTGGCCAGCATGATCGTGCAGTGGGTGAGATGGTGTCGGTTATCACTAATAAATTGACACTGATAGTGCCCCAGATGGCGCCCTTTCTATGGCACGAAGGGTTATGGCGTCGGTTTTAAAGCTAATAACTGACGCTTATACCCCCCTGCTGGCGCATTTTCGGTGGCGCACAAAGGGTTGTGGCTTCGGTTTGAGAACTGAGGCCTAACGGTTGGCCTTTTAGCGGCGCCCACATAGGTGTCGCATTAAAACTGACACTAAAGGCTGGTTATGTACTAGTGAATCCAATCCAAATATATCATACAAGGTAGCCCATCTTTAAGAGGAAAATCCTAAGTAGATGTCGTGCACAAAACCAAGGTACAACTAGGTGCCACATGGTACAAATAACTCCAACATGATATAAAAACATGTGAGTCACAACAAGAACGTGACAATTTGCAAGAGAAACATCTAATGTGGTTAAATTGCATAAAAGTCCAAAACGTGCACAAAGTTGCATAACTTGCTCAAATTGTGTCCAAATTGGATCGAACTTAAAACATATCTTAATTAACTGATATCAAAGTATAAAATAAAGTTTAATTAAGCATATTAAGAATCCAATTAGGTAAATTAATCATCATTCATGTTTAGGCTAGGTCAGGGGCCTTACAACTATTAACCCCTGACAAGGATTTCACCCCCGAAATCCGAAGCAAACAAGGATGGTTACTTCCCATGCGTCTCATCCTCTAACTACCCCAATGTTCTTCCAAATCATGGTGATGTCACAACCTATCTTCTAAAGTTATGACCTTCCTACTTAAGCCATGGGTTATTGGCCCACCACACTTCCACTATGCCACTCTGATATGATGTCATGCACCATGACGTCACCTATCTATACACCTTGTCCGATGGTTTCTAGATTTATTATCATAGAATCATTCTTCTTCTTTTTGAGAAGTCACTGGAGCACTTCATGATCAAACACTCTCTAGGGAAAGAAGCATCAGGAACTCATATGAAAGTCTCCAAGTCATGTATGACTGATACACCATGATACTAGGACTCATAACCTTGGTATCCACTACATGTGCCATGAAAATCTCACATCCTTGTCTTATCAGCTTCCCTACCATCACGGCCAACACCCAGCGTGTTGGAAGGATCTTCCTAACTTCATGGATAAATCAAAAGGTGTCCCTCTCACAAACATCATGATCCTAGAACTATTTTAGAAAATAGTCACATGTTATACCAAGATATCCATCCTTAAGATCACATCAAAACCTCGCATACCAAGTGGCATGAGATCCACATGAATGCAACATCCTGTGAAGAAAGAGCATAGAGGGAAACTCATACCTCTCACAACATAGTGATTCATCCCAAGAGTTTGTAACAAATCAATTATTGGTCTTACTATCAGAAAATAAGCTACAAATTCTTATATTTTATTCACTTTTTCACTTGGATTCCTTACCAACTACATATGAATTATCATGATTATCGTACATCATTACTCTTGCATGCTAGTATTTTATTATAATCATGTGTATCTTGTCATTTATCATGCTTCTTATTCACTCTTTTAGGGGTTAGTTCATCACATTCCTCGTTCTTATACATTCAACATGGATCATTCCCATTAAATTCTATTATATATCATGATAATTTTACATTAGCATCTTTTGCACATAAGGGTGGGTCTAAGATTAACTCAAGTTCCTCTTTGTTAATCCAACTTTATACACTTTTATTATCTCATATCACAATTATCATTGGAGTTTTTGTATTCTTATATGAATTTTACATCTCAGATTATTACACTAACAAATATTTATTTTTCTTTTATTCCATTATTTTTTAGAATCATAGTTTTGAAAGCTCCTTCTTAGATTATTTTCATTCATATTTAAGCTTCATAGTGTCATATCTCTTTCTTTAATCACCCAACTTTCCATATTTTAATGAGTTACAATATGATTTTCACCTTTCCTTAGGTATGATTAAGATATGTTCACTGCGATTTCTTAATTATTATGCTCTTTGGATTGTTTCCAAATGACTACTTGATTAGGGTAATCACAAAGATACCAATCAAAGAGTTCCACACTTGCCTTTCCTTTAGTATATGAATACCTGGACAGGGCATCCAGGTACTAAATTTAGGAAGTATGCATTATGTTCATGTCATTTTCATTACTTAGTTATCATCCTAATCCTAAGTCCTAGTGTCCCTATAGACTCAACAAACCTATAGATCTAATACCACCAAATGTGACATCCCGTCACACGAAGTGAGATTACTCAAAACCTAAACAAGATCCACCTTTGATAAAACACATCACTAAAAAGATGATTAATTAAAAATAATTAATTTTTCACATTTACTCAACAACATTTGCTTGAAAGCCCAACATATCAAATTATTCACTAGTACAGAACTGACCTTTAGTGTCAGTTATTTAAGGCCTTTGGCTTCTGTTTCAAAGCGACACCCAAGTGGGCGCCGCTAAAAGTCAAAACCTTCAGCGTCGGTTTTAACACTGACACGATAACTCTTCCCGCCACCAAAAATGTGCCAGCAAGGGAACTATAGGCATCGATTATTCAATAAAACCGACACTATATCCAGGTCAAAGACGTCGGCGTTTCACAAAAACTGACACTATATAACCCTTCCTGCCACCAAAAAAAGTGCCAGTAAGGGGACCATCAACGTCAGTTTTTATATATAACTGACACCCATAGTCACATAGACGTCGGTTTTTTACTAATAACTGACGTTGTATGTCTTTGTTGTCAGTTTTATACTAATAATCGACACCTATTGTTCTGATTGTTTTCTTCTTATCAGTTTGCAGGCCTGCTGTATGGCTTGTCAACAAGATGCAAAACCTGTAGTGCAGTTATGAACTGCAAGTTTACAACATCCATTGATATCAGCCAACAACATGCCACAAACCTACAAAATTAACAAGATGGACAACAATTTATGATCACACACATGTATAAGAACATTTAATTCATATTATTATTTCATCACACACATGTAGAAACCAGTAGTTACACCTCAAATTTCCTCCATTTTCACACACATTTAGCAACTTGTAGCTCCATTAATTTCATCTCTTTTCACATTCAGACACATGTAGAAACATTCATGTATTGATCATCTTCACATTCACACATATGACAATTCAAAAAAATTCATTCACATGTCATCAAATACAAAAATAATTATGAGAAACAAAGTTTAGAAATATCATTCTTTATTATTATCGTCATCAATATCCCAATCATAATAAAAAAATCCCACTACTTGTAAGGCTTTTTCCCATTGTTCTCTTACATCATCTAATTCTTCGATCGTATAGGGAGTATGCACATATAATAACTTTTCACCTGTAGTGAAGTCACTGGTTTTAAACACCTACAAAGAGAATGATATATATATATAATTAATAATATATACTAAGATTGATATATTTCATATTATCTAATGAGACTATATATAATACATGTTGTATGGTATCAATTTCCATTGTAGCATGTTTGATAATTAGGTCCATATATCGCATCACATAGTATGCACATGCCCAGCCGTTGTCTTGTTTAGCACACTATAAATTGAAACATACAAAATGTTCAAAAATACAAACAAGCACAATTCACATAAATAATATATACATTGAAGTCGGGAAATTACTTTCACATTTTCACAATTTAATAATTGTTTCTTTTTCTTGGAGATGTTGGAGATGTTTCCTCTAGATTTTTTGAACTCTCTTAAAGCCCTACATGTTAATGTAACACATTAAGTTTCATAATTAAATAATAATGTAATGACAGATTTTAACGGATATAAAAATATTAAATATTTCTCACGTGAATAATGGCCTTTTCATTGGGTGTCCATATAATGTGTCCAATTCCTTCCCCGCGGGATCTAGATAATAAATAGTGAACATATTGGGGACAATAACCAGTAACTCCCAATGCCTACCACTATAGGTAAGAAAGTTAAAAATTAATAACTCAAAATACACAATAAAAATGTAATTTTCTTAAGTCAAAATTATAAGCAAAGTAAACTTACTCAACATTGAATGGAGCTATTATCACCGTCTTCTTTTCTTTACCAAAATATTTAAAAATAGTAGAGCAGTATGAGGTAACTGATGAAGGGTCTTTATCTACAAGACTGATCAAAGATGGAACTAGAAATCCCACATGGAAAAATGAAAATTTTTTATAGATCGTGTGTAAGTGGCTGCAAAACATGTATTACATATGCATTAATATATAAGAAACCAGATCACCGTATATAAAACAAGGTATATGGATGTATAAATAAGATCTCACCATATCCATAGCTCTATCATAGATGTATTCAACCAATCATAACGAAACAACTCCAAAATATCTTGTATAAATAGATTGTTATCGTATGATTCACCTACATCATCCTCCGAAATAGAAACATTTATAGGACAATTTAGGTTATGTTCACCTATCCATACTACCATACATACCCCTACAACTAGGACCTAACGAGACATATAGGTCCCTTGGAAGCCAATTAGGTACTTCAGGAGGTGGAGGTGGAGGTCGAGATGTAGTGAGTGTCTTCCTTTTGACCTGTATATATAATTTCAGATCAATTGACTCATATATACACACTAACAAATTAACGTAATGTAAATTTAACATACAATATTAGTATATATGACATCCATTTTGGGCGACAATATCACTCTCCCTTCTTCCTCACCAAGCATTTTAGAATTTGAGTGGGCATATGGCAATGGAAGATCCCTCCAATTGGGGAGTATACGTATCGGGCTCACACGAACCGCACCATCTGGTATTGGAGTCCCATGAAACATGTCCCCTAGAAGGGCTGGGTAAGCCTGTGCCTCTGTAATGATATATTCTTGACTTTTTAGATGGCATGGCTTCAACCCCTACAAATTTACATAAAGAATGTTATATACATATATACATAAACATATCATCTTGAAAAGACTAGCTACTATATATGTCATAAAAATACTTAGAGCGGACGTGTTAGGTGGTGGGTCTACAGTATTACTCCCAACCACCTCTACAGTAGGAGAAGAGTGGCACGCCACAGGTACTGTCTGAGTGGTAGGCTGAGATGCCTGCCACTTGCTAATTTCTTCATGGAGTCTCTTATCAAATGCTTCCTCAACTCTCCTATTAATTAACTCATCTACCTATACATGGACAAAAGAAATGCTAGCTTTATATTATTGAATTCTCTTTCGCAATAACATTCTAAAAAAAGAATAGGTTACCTCAGCATGTGAAAATCCCACTTTTGGGACAGGTTTGCGTTGTGATGGCCCAAAGAATACTTTTATGCCCACACCAGCACCTACACCCCTAACACGTCCAAGATGCTCTTGGTTACCAAGAGCAACTGTCAATTCATCCCTTGTGCCCTCAGGGATGAACTTTCCGTCCTTCCTTTGCTCGTGAAGCTCCCGCTAATCGCCATCAATAGAAATTGGTAAGTAAACATAACAATAATCAATATTGATTGCTCTAAGAGTTGAATTTTACCATTTTTGCAACCGCCTTAGTAGTTGCAATATTGCCAAGTGTCCATGGTCAAGACCATCACTTGCATGCATCCCAGCAGCCCATAGATAGTGAGAATCAAAAGTTCCACCAAAACTTGGCTCCCTAAACAGTTGTTTTCCCCACTCACAATGAATCCAATCCAAATATATCATACATGGTAGCCCATCTATGAGAGGAATGTCCGAAGTACATGTCATGCACAAAATCAAGGTGCAACTGGGTGCTACATGGTACTACTAACTTCAGCATGATATAGAAGCATGTGAGGCACAACAACCACATGAAAAATTGCAAGAAAAACATCAGATGTGGATAAATTGTATAAAAGTCCAAAATATACACAAAATTGCATAACTGGTTCAAACAATGTCCAAACTAGACCAAACATGAAACATAGCTTAATTAACTAATATCAAAGCATAAAATAAAGTTTAATCAGCATCTTAAGCATCAAATTAGATAAATTAAGCATCATTAAGGATTAGGCTAGGTCAGGGGCCTTACACATTGAGATGGGAGATATTATAATGGAGAGCAAATCAGGTATAAGGTGGCTTAAGTTGGGGGATAAGAATACAAAGTTCTTCGATGCCCATGTCAACATGAGGAGTAGGTTGGTGGTCGAGCAGCTATAGAGCAAAGGTAGGGAATATGCTATAGGGGCAAAGGAGGTGTTAGAGGAGGGTGCAAGTTTTTTCTCTCTAATTTGTTCACCTTGAAGTGGGAAGGAGGGGTGGAAGGTTACATTGTGGTGCTTGATAGGACAATTGATGATAGAGATAATGAGATATTGATATCTGAGCCGACTAAGGAGGACTTTAGATTAGTTGTGATGGGAATGGATGTTGATAGTGTGCCATGACTAGATGGATAATCTGTAGTCCTTATGGGAGGTTATTAAGGACTTAGTCGATCTTGTCAAGGCTACATAAGAGGAGGCTTCACCCACATGAGCCTCATATAAGTTAGGTTGGTTCTCTTACCAATGGAGGAGGTGTAATAGAGATTATTTAATTTAGGTTTGTGAGCATTGTCAATATGTTGCTGTGAGTGGTGTCCATGGTGATATAAATGTGGTTGGTTTTGTGTTTTCCTTAAGTAGTAGGATTATGTTGAACATGCGACTTTTTTGAGAGGGAGGAATATTTTAACAACATCAGGTTGGAATAGGATCTTGTGCATGACTTGGAGGAGGGGTGAGGGGGGAGAGAATGTGATTCATAAGGTTGATATGGAGAAGGTATTTGGTAGAGTGAAGGGGGTCCTTAGGGAGTCTAGGTTCTCAAATAGGGTGGTTGGCATGGTGATGAATGTCATAAAGGAGAGGTGGTTCTCTGTGAATGGGTGGTTCGTCTCTTCCACGAGGGGTTCTGAGGGAATGAGACCCACTTTGTCATGTTCTTTTTGTTCTTATGGAAGAGGTTCGGGGAGGTGATTGGAGGAGGCAGTGGCAAATGGGGCTATATTTAGATATAATATTCTGGGGCAAGGGAGGGCCCTATTACACCTGATGTTTGATGATGACTTGGTTCTCTTTATGAGGTTGGTTGGAAAGATGATGGAGGCAGTGGAGGAGGTTATGTGAGGGCACTTATGGTTAGAAAGT
Source organism: Alisma plantago-aquatica (assembly GCA_963693085.1). NCBI lineage: Eukaryota > Viridiplantae > Streptophyta > Magnoliopsida > Alismatales > Alismataceae > Alisma > Alisma plantago-aquatica. Next base: position 316,095,131 of record OY856409.1, read on the forward strand.
GAACAAAATAAAACCATCATTCATGGTGGGTGGGCATTCTAAGGAGACTAAAGGTAGGAAGATGGAGAGTAGAGGTGCACAGAGTAGATGAAGACTGTATCCTATTTGGGGGCATTATTGGTGAAGGGATGTATGAGAATGCATTACTATGATGGGATGAAGAATAAGGTGATGAAGAGGTTGGAATCTTGGGCATGTATACTATTGCCTTTCCTAGGATGACTCACATGGATCGATTAGTGCTTTGTTCGATGTCAGTTCATACCCTTACATCATGTGTTGTACTGATGGATGATATGAGGAAGATAGAGAGGAGTATGGGAAATTTCATGTGGGATTGGTGTGCAGGGAAGAAGAGAAGGAGTTGGATTAGCCGGGATGGAGTTGTGGTGTGAGTGGAGGCATGTTGTGTGGGGATCATCAGGTTGAGAAATGTGTACCATGCTTGCTTGATGAAGGCTGATTGGAATCTTTTGGAGGGTTTGTTTGGGTGGGCGGTTTTCCATAGAAGGAAGTATAAGAGGGAGGTATGAGTGTGAGGGGAGGTGCTTGGTTTCTTAAGAAGATTATATGTGTGTTTGTCTACTAGAAGAGGGTGTGGGTCATGTTTCCATCTGTCTTGGGGTGCACAAGGTGGGATGTTAGGAGGATGGATTCTCCTTTCTAGTTGGCAAGATGGTGTGATTTTAGGACGGATGGGAATTTTAGGGAGGGGGTTGGTTTATATTTATCTTGGGGGTGAGGGATATTTATGATGGAGATTGATGGAGGTGGGACCTCTTAAAGGGGCTTCTATGTGCGGAGGGGTTAGAGTTGTTAGCCAGTGTAAGGGTCTCCTTGTCTTTGGAGAGAGATGTGCCTATTTGTGCACCTTGTTAGGATGGCATGTTTTGTTTGCGGTTAGTGATGAAGATTTTGAGAGCTGGAGTGGGAGTGGAGGGAATGGGATGTTGGAAGAGGAGCTTGAGATGGATTTGCAATGGTCTCCTTCTAGTGTAGGTTTCAAACTTTGCACGGAAGGTGAGTAAGAAGGCGGTTCCAGTGAGCGTTAGGATCAAGAGATGTCTCATCCAATTGGTTTAGAGACGTGAGTGTTGTAGGGAGCGTGAGGAAGAGTCTCTTGATCCTATGCTCCTTTGAGGGAAGGTGGCTATGGAGGTTAATTGAGGAGATTCTTGAGGTTTCATTTTTCTTAGCTTCTAGGAGGCTAAGGGTTCTTTGCTCATATGTTGGGGGACGTACTCCTACCTAGTTGGATGGGGTCACGAGGGGTGTTTCCTCCAGTAGTTATGTGGTTCCTTTGGGTAGAGAAATGTGCAAGCGAATAGAGATGTGCGAGAAGATATGATGGCAAGAGTATCGAGGCTTCAGGTGTTTGGAGATTGTCTTGTGTGATGATGCATGTTTGTCTTCGTGGAGTTGTTTTTTAATGTGGTAGAGAGGGGGTGAAGGGGCAGTTAATAGAATGTGGAGTTTCTACCCTAGGGCCTGTGTAAGAAGGTTTATATTAGAAGTGGTTAGCTAGGACAAGCATATTAGGTTTTTTTGAAGTTGAATGTTGCAAAGGTAGGATGGAGGAAGAGAGGAGAGGGGTAAGGACAAGCAATGGGAGGTATGTTGAGGGAGGAGAAGGGGAAATTTTCATGTTTTTGGACACACCTTCATGCATGTTCACAAGAAGGCTAATCAGTTGGCCATTGGCCTCGCAGAGTATGGCGCCAGTTGGATTATGCCTATGTCTTCTTTTTCCTGGAACTATGCCTCCCCCGGTTAGGGGAGTGTACAAGATGGACATGAGCAGGATGACTTACTTTAGGCAGGCAACAATCACGGATTGTGGAGACGAAAGTTGATACTCGTGCTTAGTTATAGTTTTATACAAACTTGGATCGCTTTTGTTGAGTCACGATCCTAGTATACTCTTTTGTAGCCTTTTATTAGGCATTGTTGGGTTATTGCTTAGGGGATGGGATGAGTTTATTTCCCTTGACTTCTTTAAAACTAGTTATGAACCCGTGCTACGCACGGGCTCGGAATGTGCAACACAAAAGTTTTAATTGAACTCATATGGGGAAGAAAAAAGCAGTACTGCACATCAATATGTAATAAAGTGAACTTTCATGCGGTCGACAGTCTACTTTCTGGACATTACAGTTAGTACTGAGCATAATACTTATGTTTTAATAAGTTTCAAGAGAGTAACCTGATAGGATCATTTTTTTTACAAAATAAAAACATTTGTGAGATAAGTGCTAAAAAAAACATCTTCATTGTCTTCTTTTGTCGGTGTTATCTTTCAATTCTGATCAGAGTGAAGTGACACTGAAGATCGTTGCCTGCAATATTGATATTGGTAAATGATTCAGAAAATATTTTTGTATACAGTAAAGTTTCTTCATACGTTAACAGAATTCATATAGTATTAATTGCATCTACATATAGTTCGATTTTATTGCTGAGAATAGTTGAAGCAATTAAGTAGATCACAAACATTCTGTTTTAGATGGACAACTGATAAGATTTTATGTAGATGTTTTTAGGATATACCTACATATTATCATAAATTTTTTAGCGTTTTGAATGTTGTAAATAGAAACAACAGTAGTTTTGTATGTGGATGAAATATGTGAAGTTTAGACAAAAACTATATGCCGTAATTTGAAAGGCATGATAACGTGCACCATCCTTCTGGATGTGCTTCTCTTTCATGGTTTTTAAAATCCAAGGTGGTTGAAACAATTGTGGTGCTACTAAATTAACAAACAGGAAAATGAAGCAATAGATTACACAACGTTTCAGTTTTTTATACTCTACGTAGCTTTCTAGAAGAATATAAGCATCTGAGCAGAGGCTTTCATTTGTATATGAAGCCCATATGTACCTCCACAAGTAAGTTCAATAAAAATTTAACATCAAACTGTAGTTTGATATACAGTAGTAGGCCTTACAATTAGAAGATAAAGGGTGTGCCCGATGTATCTCTGCGTATGCGGGGTTTTACAGACCACGAGACAAGCTTGACAGCTTACAAACCAGTTTTCCAAGATCTTTAAACCTTCAGGGACAACTGCTTCCACAACCTAAGAAGATAATTGTAGTAATATCTTATCTTAATGAAGGATATATGAAAAAATTTAGGAATAACTAAATGAAAGTAAGATAAAGCATTTTATGTACTTTTAATCTTAGTTCCTTAAAAACATGAGGATCAATATAGATGTAGTTATTTGAAAGAGAGGAACTGGTACTCGTTTCAGACTCTCTAAGAGCAGGAAGCGCCTGAGACTGGCTGATCAAGTCTGCTTTTCTCAAAAATCATTGATGGCAGGTAATTTGAAAATCATTTTTTAGTTCCAAATAGTTTCTGGAATACAATGATTAGTAAAAAAGAAATAATAAAGGTAGAGCTTCTGATAGCGAGAGATAGGCAAACAGAAAATACAACGGCAAATAGCATCCGACGTCAGTAAGTGATGATTAACATGCAAAGTTTAGACAAAAACTATATGCCGCAATTTGAAAGGCATGATAACGTGCATCATGCTTTTGGATGTGCTTTTCTTTCATGGTTTTTAAAATTCAAGATGGCTGAAACAATTGTGGTGTTACTAAATTAACAAACAAGAAAATGAAGCAATAGATTACACACAACGTTTTAGCTTTTTATACTCTACGTAGCTTCCTAGAAGAATATAAGCATCTGAGCAGAGGGAAATCGTAAGTAATGTCGTTCTTTGAAATCTGCATGTGTGTAATCCATCATTTATAATTAAATATTACTTTTATTATAATATATGTAGATTTGGATGGAAGTTACTTTGATCTATTCGTGGAATCCTAGCATCTGACAAATAACTCCGTAAACGCTTTCTACTTCTTTCATGATTACAATCACCTATAACCAATGTAAATATAATTATTACATTTATTTTTGTTATTTATAATAAACTATTAACTTACATTTAAAAATTCTACAATAAGAAATGAATTGAAAAATTCTACTATTGAACATGCTTCGCAGATGGCTTTTGTACTAACAAAAATATGCAAGTTTTAAAACTACAAACCTTGAGAAGATGAGCTTTCCATGAGTGAAATTAACTTTCAACCTATTACAAAAAAGTTCAAAACAATTAGCTAATCATAATGTTATTTTACGTTTAATAATAGAATATTTTTTTATATACAAAAAAGAAGTACAAAATAACCTACTATTCAATTAAAAATTGGATAGTCAAAATGATGGATATCAGACATATGATAATAATTAAGATCTAAGAGGATATCAGACATATAAATCCCAAAGGATATGATTAATGATTATTTATATGACAAAACAAGTTATGTATTTCTTCTTATGCACATCAGGCCATAAACAAATTCAAAACTTCATTCACGGGCTATATAACTGTAGGTCTCATCCTGCGAATTAAATATTCTATTTTCCAAGAATTTCAAGAGGGATTTATTTTCTTGCCAAAGAGAGTGGGTCAATCATTTTTTACTTACTCTCATTTTTGTGTGTGAAAAAGAGTTAATATTGCTCTTTCAAATGTAATTTAAGATATTTTTCTAGTTTATATACAACCTAAGTATGGTGGAATGAAGTTCCTACTACAGGAAAAGAACTACGAAACAACAGTGTGGCTTCCCTTGAGAAAATGATTTTTAATCCATCTGTGAGCAAGCCTACAGACTTCAAGACTTCTAATGATGTAATTACTGAACAATGTAACTGGTCGATAATGTAGAAAAGAATTCACCTGTCTAATTATGAAGTATACAACGCCTGGCAATTAAGCAATATTAAAAAACATGCTCTAAATATAGTATTTGCAAACAATAAGTCACCTATATTTCTTATATATTCTAGAAAAAATAACAAATCAAAAATTTATGATCTGGGATCGTATGGAAGTATTTCTGTATTCATTTGATGACTTACATGTGAAATCGTCAAGGAAGAATAAAATAGAAGCTTATTGTATATATAATTACACGTACCAAATGTAAAATACAAAATTTCTAGGTGTATAGGCTTCTAATTTTACCCTTGTATTGTTATAAGTAGAGATATAGGCAAACTACCATCCTCCCGCAGGAAGGAAGAACGATATATAGCGGAGTCCTACCGGCAGTTTGTTCTGCGGCCAGAAATCGAGCCAAAAGAAGGCGGAAAAAAAATAGACGGGGGAAGAAAATGGAATAGAAAAGAATAACAGGCAGAGCTGGTCACTGAATTGAACTGGAGGCGCGATAGTAGCCACCAGAACAAAGCTAAAAGAAAGGTTCAGAATTTAGAAGGCGGCGAAACGACAGTTCCGGCTGTGGAAAGAAAGGGCCGATTGACGAAAGGAAAGATGCAACGCCAAGCAAGATAACATAATGTTGCGTTTCCTTACCGGTCTCTGTCGTCCCTGCTCCTCCTCCTCGTCCTCCTCCACCTTTCTTTTAGCTATAACTGTTGTGCTGTAGCTAGTTGCTTGTCCGCCGAACTCCACTTGCCTTCCTCACGGCTTCAGCGCTGGAGAAGAGAGAGGAACAAAGGAGTCGCGGAATCAGGCGATATGGGGCTTTGAAGCAGGGAAAAAGGAAAGAAAGGAAGGGGACCGACAGTCAGAAATATCCATGTGACCGGGGGGCGACCAACCTGGCAATCGGAGATGCGTGGAGGAAGGCTTCTGCTTTCCAATCTCGAACCGTCGCGCTCTGCTTGCCGTGCCGCTGGTCTGCTTGCCGTGCCGCTGGTCGCGTCGTCGTCCCTCTCTCGAACCCTCCGCTGGGTCGCAAACTCGTCGGTGATCTAGAAAGTGATCTACAACCCTAACACCTAAAGAACAGAGGTCGGTGTCTAGAAAGTGATCGCGAACGACCTCTTCAATAGAAAACCCCAGACGACCCCTCGATATGGCGGTTGTAAATATTGCAAATGGATACAATCATAACTTGCTCACATAGGTATAAGGGGCTATTCGTAATTTTAAAAAATGAGTGTGAATATTGCATAGGAAACCCCACACGGGCTCTCTTATATAGTATAGAAATGTATATGTACCATGCCTCTCTCAGACACACACTTGTCTCCCTCGTCATAAAGTCATTGTTAGACATGACAATAAGTCCGGCGGAACGATGTTGCCATCATGTTTATGGACCAGTTCTTTTTTTCTTTGTTTAGACAGCAGCACGTACGTACGGTGATAAACGACCATCACAGATTCAATGCTGGCATGGAGAACGCGTGTACTATGTATCAGCGTTAAAAGCAAACATATGAACAACGGATCCAGACAGCTCACCCTTTCCGCGTTCTATGCGGAACAGGATTCGTCAAATAAAAGAAAATTTCTACTCATACTCAAACCCACCCGCTGCCCCCCACCCGGATCTCGGAAAAATACGATCAGCAGCATTTCGGAAAGACATTTGATGTACATTCGTTTTTTATTACTACCCATCCAAAAATCAATGCAAAGCACATGCAAAGTGCGGACAATGTATCCACCCACCCACATATATTTAATTCCATCACAAGTTACAAAAAATATTCAAATTCAAATTTTTATTAATTGGTATTTGTATTGAAATTCGAAATATGTACAGATGTACAATACTTATTGTTTTCATATTTCTTCATATTCCATATTTTGTCACTAATCTATAAGTACTGTATATTTTACTATTTATATTCAAACTCGTAATATGTACAGACGTACTGTATGAGATGTACATTTTTAAATAAAATGCATGACAACATGATGTAATTATCCAACAATTATATGTCAGATGAGCTACCTGAGCAATAATGTCTTAAATTGTTGCCAGAGGTTTCTGACGTGTCCATGACTGAGTCACTGTAAATCCTCTACTGATATATCATTCTGCCTAGCTAATATCATCTTTTTTGCGGTGGCGCTGAACCAAATTAAGGAGAATCTAGATTTTGGCAATGCGGCTCCAATGAGGAGGTGCATCCACGGCGAAGCACCTGATTTCTGCTGCGGGGAAACTGCAAAGTTGATCCGAAATAACACATCCGAACCAGGGATGCAACGAAGATTACTTTGGAATAGTCATGTATTGATTTTATAGATTCGGAACATAGCGATAAACATAATCATTTAACAATTATATGCCAAGACATTGGATGGGCAAGTGTATAATTTTTGAGCCAAAATTGCAAGCCATAGGTAGAACGCACAGATGAAGTTTTAAGTTTGAATTGAAATTTCAGGGGTGTTATGGCATGCATAATATACGCGCTTCATCGGTTTATTCTTATACGATACCTATATCTAGTACTAATTAAATTGCTAAAATTAGATATAATTCAAAAGTTTTTTTTTTTTAAATATTACATGTATTTTATAGAGAAACGAGGTTGAGGCAACCGGCCCGGACGAGGAAGTGCATGCACGGTGGCAACAAGGAATATTGCTTTTCATGTCACAGTCAGCCGCTTCTTAAGGTGCCGACGGCGTTCATTCAGATGCAGAGTGTGACTGAAGCTTCCAACTTTCACCTTTTCCTCAAGTGCCGTTTTATTCCTTAAAGCCACTCTAGATATCCTAATACGTACGTGGGGAATAACTTTCGTGATCCCGGCCTCAGGTTCAGATGCGCACTAACTCTATACCAAGCGACAGAAGGATTACCTTGCGTCTTCAGTCTTCTGGTCAGAACGAATAACCAACTTACATGACATAGCCCGAATATATTCCTACAAAAGGAAACAAACCCCGGTAGTAGCGATGAATTTAACTTTCTATATCTGAGATATAGGAAAAACATAATTTATATGAAATTAAAGGTAAGGCATAACAAGTCTTAGGAGTTAGGGATGCATGCAACTAATTGTGCACTGTCTAAGCAGGCTAAAATATGTAATATACAATACAACAGACAACTCATATCAATCATCATACAAAAATTGGAATTATATATCTATACACAGTAACCGTCTTTTTTTTGGTCAAGCAAGTGTGAGACTCCTTTTTATTGAAATATAAGCAGGTAGGCCAACACCATACATGGGGTATAGAACCCAAACTGTACAAATATAAGTAGGTAGGTCAACACCATACATGGGGTATAGAACCCAAACTGTACAAAGGGTACAACAAAGACTATTACATGCAGATCAAACGAGCTATACACTATACATCATCTATGCACAACAAAGAATTAAGGTGGCTCGAACCCAAAATGAATCGAATCAAATTTACATTTCTCCCATGTGGTTACTACTGAAGTACAAAAGTCCTAAAAATGGTTAGATTTCTATTTCTCCAAATGTGGTAGCAACCACAAATGATGGTGCACTGCTCCTTCCGAGATAAGAAACGAAGACAGTCCTCAACAGAATAGGGGAGTTGTTGAATAAACCCTTCAACAATAGCTTCCTTCCAGAAATTAATAGCAAATGAGCATTTAAAGAAAACATGCTCAATAGAGTCTTCACCCTTGAGACAAAGAATGCAGCCAGATACTAGATATAGTCTCCATTTTTTAAGAAAATTGATAGTAGGCAGACTTTAAGTACATATTTTCCAGAAGTTCATTATATAAATCCTCGGGCAAAGGCCACCTCTAGAGCCATACAACCCATTACAGATTCTTAGATCCACCATAGATAATAGCCCAAGCCTCCTTGATGCGAATTAAAGATCTGTCACAACAAAGGATTTCATCATTCTTATTAGGACAGAGTTTAATATGAGAAATAAAGTTTTTTAAAGGCCTCAATCTCCTATTTTCTTGGACACTCCATTCGCCATCCTTAATAACTAAATTGACAGTAACATTACTACCAAATCCTAGAAACAACAACATTCTAGAATCAAGAACCTCAGTCAAGTAATTTCCTTTGAACTATCTTATCACCTCTGTTGACATTAAAGGATGTAAAGGGCTTGATCTTATCTCTAATGCAAATAATTCCGATCCACATCCAAGAATGATGACCAAAATGATTAACAGTCCAAATGGATTCCTTCCTCAGATACTTAGCATGCTACCATTTTACCCATGCACTGTCCTTCTTGGCTGCAATGTTTTAGAAGTTTACTTTAAGACCCGCATTACATGCATCAATGATTTTTCTTACTTCAAGACCACCCTGTTTCTTAGGTCTACAGACATTGTCCCAAGACCCATAGTGGTTACTTCTAGTGTCCTTCTTTGACCTCCAAATGAAATCTCTACAAAATTGATCTACATTCTCACAAACACAAGTAGGAAGAGGAAACACAACCGACCAACAAGAGTTGACTTCACAAGTTCCAATCTACCAGCCATACTGAGATCTTTGGATTTCCAGCTGCCAAGTCTAGCTTTATTCTTATCAATGAGTGGGTGATAGTATTTTTTAGTGAGCCTTCCACAAAAAAGGGGAACCCCAAATAACGAACATGGAAATATTCTTCTTTAATGTTAAGAATATTGATGACCTCTTCTTTGTAGGAGCAAATTTGATGAAGACATAACTCTTCTAATGATTTATGTTAAGACCAGATTAACTACCAAAATAGTCGAGACTCTCACTAATACCAATAGTAGAACATCTATCAGCCTTAGTGAAGATCATTAGATCATCTGCAAAAAGAATGTGGGATATGTATAGGTCCTTGCTAGCTTTAATAGGATGTATATAACTGGACCTGATCTCCTTTTCCAATAAAAAGAAAGAACTTGCATGCATATAACAAACAAAATGGGTGTAAGGGGGTCTTTCCTGCCACAACCCATTCGTGGGGAAAATAGGTTTAGAAGGCTCTCCATTAATGAGGACATGGTAGCTTCTCCAACATAAGGGAGCCATCTTTGAGCACATACATGCCCACATCCTTGTCCTCATACTACCTCCTCTAGAATCCTCTAAAGAAGGGTCAATTGGATGAAAATAATTAATTTGAACTTGCTTAGGAAGAAGCATCACATGTACTTAGTGGTCTCAAGAGAATGGAGGAGTTCTATGGACAAATAGTGGATGAATATAGCTAATATAAGAGGTCTTGTGATTTTGGATATGGAGGTAGTTGCTATTGTGGTCCTTTAGAGGACTTCTCCAAGTAAATTTTCCCAACATGTGATTGAAACTTAGGTACGAGAGATGGCGCAGAAGGTAGATATCCCTACTATGGGGAAGGTTGTGAACAATGTACAAGGGATGATAAGAACTTCAAGGTATGTTGTGGTTGTGTTTTTTTGGTTGTGGTTGTGATTTTCATTGTGTCTACATTGAGTTGGAACTAAATAGGAAAAGCTTAGTATCTATCATTTGGGTAAGTCTAGTATCTAACAATTAGGTATGACCAACTTATTTAAATATTTCATGACCTGTGGTGCATGAAGGTGGATTGGAAGATGTATACATCATCTATACTATTAAATTTTCACGTTGTACTATCACTCTGATCATCATTTTTCCTCATATTAACAAATAGAAATAGTATTGCAAGATGACTTTACAAAGTTAATGCTTTTGGATTTAAATTATATGACTAAAATCATAAAAAGAAACTCTCTTTTCAAGTAGTTCTTTTGCATAGTGAGTCAAGTTTTGATCACACAATGGCTATGTCACCTCATTTTTAGGTCCATCTAAATATGAAGATTTCTTCACATTTTGATTTGTATTCATTCAAATTAATATGTATATTAATTTGATAATCCTCAATCAAACGATCATAAGTGATATAAGACATGTTGGTTATGTATGCCGAGAGAGCCAATTATGTGATGATTGTAATGGCATATCGTGTAAAAATGATTTGATTATTAATAAAAGACAAGCTTCCAATTTATTCAGTTTAATTCAGTTATGAGATAATTACATAACATGACGAATGTCTAGAGAATAATATTACTCAATGATGTATGTTTTCAAGTACATGACTTGGAAGAAATGAGATCATACGAATGTTAAGAGTACATATTTACATTCTAATTATGTCCCTGATTGACTGTTATTGTGGAAGTTTGATAGACAACAATACCACATAAGACCAGAGTGTGAGTTGGTTGATGACTGAACCTCATTTAGTCATGATATGGTGATATCAAACCAAGCACACAGATATATTTTTGAGAATAGTGTATCAGACAGACCCACTGTGAGAATGACACATGGAAGCCATCTTCCTAGAAGTCATAGTCAGGTTTCACAGTGATGATTGTTGTTGTGTTTCTTAGACCTGATATCATTGCACTCATCACATGTTGTTGGGTACACTTTGACATCATCAAACACAGTCTTAAAACATGAGTTGTTATAAAGGTGATGATTGGGTGGCTTTGACACATGTGGATAGACTGTGAGTGATAGATATGGGATTTTTCCCTCCTATTGGAGTGTGATGTCCTAGGCCTCTTGATTTGCGAGACTAAGAAAAGCATGGCCATGCGCATCTGAGTCAATATGTGATATTGATCTTACATATATCTGAGACAGTCTGCTCTTGGTTCAAGAAACAAGATTGAATAATAATAAGGGTGACTGGTCCATGCCTCTAGTTCCATCTGGACATCAGTAACAAAGGAACTATACAAACACTGCAACACCATACACATATTGTAGGTTGAAGTTGTTCTCCAACTTTTCATTTACTTGGTAGCATTGATGTGCTATTAGCATCACTTATTTCTTATGATGTCATAAGTGTTATGGACATTCACTGCCAACGTAATATAGGACATGTAGGGTCACACACATAGGTCTTGACCTAGAAGAGGATTTCAGATCTCGAATGACAATTTAATTAAGTACTAAAGTGTTTAGGTATTTGATTCACACAACAACTAGGTTGACAACACTGCCAAATGCCCATCTTGAGTGTTGAGATGGCCATTCGGATTGCCAAATGGCCGTCTCAAGTGTTGAGACGGGGGTCTGGGTGTTAGACCTAGTTTTGAGTTGAAATTGGCAAAGGCATGAAGTGACCCAACCAAACTGGATCGACTCGGGCCACCAGACGACCGTCTAGATGACCGAGACGACCGTCTCACATGGGCAAGATGGTCCAGTTCGGTCAGGGAAGGTTCTAGACATTTTCCTATTTGTTTCACTTGAGCAATACTTGTTGCATAAGAAAATCAATGTCTAACATTGATGGGAATTGATTTTCTAAATTCATTTACAACTGGGAAACTGTAAAGAAACCGTTTGGATTTGCCAAATGTCCGTTTTGGATGTCGCATGTTGCAAAATTTCCAGAATTGTTGCAAAATTTTGAGATCTTCCGCTCCATTCCATTCTCGCACATCAATCCTGTACCAGATAGTAATTGAAAACCTTGACCCTGGTCTCTATTATATATAGAAGGGTACTAGGGGTTGCCAGAGTACCACTCAGACAATTGAGAATTAGTTGCTCTGACAAATGTTTTCCTCTCTAGAGGCGGGAGGCCTTTGTTTATCACTAAGTAGGACATCGTCAACCAACAGTCTGTGATGAGAGGAGCTTCTATAGAAATGATGCACAAGTCTGGTGTCCTAGGAGGAGTAGACAAACGAGTCCCAGTGCAACTAGGATTCATAGTTGTGAATCTACAACAATGAGGATTGTCACTGGACTTGCTACATGATCAATTATATCCTCACAAACCATCCTTCCCGTCTTATAGTACTTGACGTGACCCATTGCATAAGGGGAATATGGTAGATAAAATTTTGTTTACACTGCTTATCTCATAGACATATATGCCTACAAGACATATACTTTCAAATATAATTATAATAAACTATGAACTATGAGTGTCGCCTTAGTTACCTAAATCTAGCTAATAGGCACCAAAGGTTATGTTGGAATAAGAACACACAAAGAAGTTGTTAAGTTTGTAAGCTTCATACCAAGGGATATCAGATTGTAATAATACATCCATAAAATTCTCACTAATCATGAAAACCATGATACATTTGGTTGTACATATGATCATACATCTAAAATGATCTAAATTTTAACAACCTCACTTTTTAGCATCCCCCAATTAAGGAAAGACACAAAAAGTTGAGAGCCATCACCTAAAATTTCCAAGGATCAAGATTTAACCAAATAACAAATAATACCAAATAATTTCCATTAATTCAAATATAGTTTACAAGATGCTCCTTAAGGAGTTACAAGAATTTCTATCATCAAAATTGTACATATGAGAAGAAGTATCTTGTGGCGACACATCCCGCTATCACACAGACAACGAGGTGCCACACAAAAACGTGCGGAAAATACCAGAAACCACTCGTTACCAAAAACACGAGGTAATTAAAATCGATTTCAAAAAGTAGATAAACCAAGAAACTATTACAATTAGATCATCATCCTGCAAGAAGACATGTTATATAAACATCTACAAGTCTTGATACGTGTTCACAGCTTAACATATCATTTGTCTTGTCATCACATTAGTTCATCACCTGTTAATATATACATAACGGGCCACATCCGGCCAGCATCAGGATATACAAAGCTTTAACAGCTATACATCGTAAAACTACGTCAAAACACCTCTGAGGACCTGATAGTACATGGATGACTCTACGACTCTACTACAAAACAACAAGAACATCAGCATATCCATCTCTTGCCTTCTACTTCTCGTCGTGCTTCTCGGCCGCAACCCCGCGACCACCACCATGTCTAACGTGAACACCTAAAAAGGTTGTAAACCAACGGGGTGAGATACACAGTCCCAGCGAGAAACATAACTCCCCGCCGAAACCATAAAACCTTAGAAAGATTAAAGCAACAACAACAGATAACTGATAAAACTTAGAATAAGAGCAGTCTATAGAGCAAGATTGTTATTACCATCGAGCTTACCAGATGTACGGAAGACATATAACCAAGTATTCTTTATGGAACATGATTGAAAAGATAAGATTTATAAGATCTTACCACATAGCATAAGGAACATATAAGTAACTGCAACGTATAACAAGATCAACTACACAAGCAAGGCCTCAATCAGTGTTCCATGTTTTGCCTTAAGCAATAAATACTATTCGGATGGATTACATGTTATTATGCCCTGAGGAAGTGAGCCGTACCGCTCAAATCCAACCTTCGGTTGCGAAACCCAAGCTGGTGCCATACAAGGTCCATGGAAGAGCCGGACTCCATGACCTCCCACCTCGTGGTCAGTACACGAGTGCAACACAAGTAGGACTACAGTCTCATGCTTAAGTGGCCTTAGCCGCAGGGTCCGGCTACCCTCTTCCTAGCCAACCTTGGTACATGTATCGATGCTAGTGAAACTGAGCCACGGGCATGGTCACTGTGCTCTGAGCCATGAACACATTCATGCTCCCATATCACACATCCTGAGCCATGGTCCTGTTCACCATTCTCGTAACATATCGAGCGACGGGCCTGAAACCGCACTCTTGAGTCTACAACCAAAGTTGCACACTTACCTCCTCATTTTCGGCTAGGAGAAACCACACATATTCAATAATATGCGCTTCCAAGTTAACCCACAGGAGAACCTATTTCACCATCACCAGCTACTGACGATGATGGATCTATGGCCAGGGCAACTACATGAGAGATTCATAAATAATTAGTTGATGTATTTTAAGTAGATTGTTGAGGCAACCAGGTTGTAACACATATATAACATTAAGCTACATTATTGTTACCACCATTACAATATCCCGAGATCTCAATCCCTCATCACAAGAAACCACTGCCTCTTAAGGCATTCTCATCACTTGGGATAACAATCCCTGATCTCATCATCATAGGATAACACCTCAACTAGGAACTTAAGCCAAACTCAAGTCCTCAGACCTAAACACATCATATTGGTGATGCAAGTTATCTCATCAACAAGAGTGACCATCAATGCAGTGTTATTCAAACATATATACCTCACAGCCCTTTACCTGGCTATGCATCCACATGAAACACCTGCATGGTTAGTATACACATTCATAGAGATAAATGAAGCCATCATGGATTAATAGAAGGATTGTCAAATATAGGGCAACATTGATGATTATACACTTTATCATTCATGCCTCAACTTGTGACTATAGACATGGGTCTCATCATCATGTGAAGCAGCTCATATGCTTCCAAGCTTATCATTAATCATCATCAGATATATATACATGATTCAAGATGAGCATAAACACATGTAATATCATGTCATTAGAGTTCCAGATTTGTCATGCTTACATATGCACGTTCTACTATATCAACCGCCTTACTATTACCAAACATGTCAAAGGTTCACAAACCATAAACCATAATTCATTATTGACAAGGAAGTGATTGCATGATAAAGAACTATCAGATGGGTTTCTGGTGGAACATGACACTACAAAAAATTTGGCCTTTGTTGAAGAACATTTGTGAGGAACCATATATTGTGAATAATGATAGCTATTTGTGAGGGCTCATCCTTCAAATATGGGACCAAATCCGTCAACCGTTTTTTTAACATCCTTAGAAATACTAATCCCTCACAAATACATTACTCACTAATCATCCCGTGAAAAATACCATGACAAATGTTTCCCTCCATCTCATATCCCTTCCCTCCATTCTAAAATACAACATTTGGAAATCAAAATTAAAAATGAAAAGAAAAACCCTCCCCACTCGTCCCTCTGCACAATGACAAACTAGGGAAGCACTCAGCCGCCATGACTAGCCACTCGTCCTCGGAGCCTCCTTGATTCCATCGACCACGCCTTCAGTCCGTCGACCAGGCCTCCATCACTCCACGACCAGGGTCTGCTCCAGCTTAAGGCCGCCCAGCCTCAGTAACCCCACGACCCCAGTCGCTTAGCAACACCCAAATCCCACCGGTCGCACCCAGTTGCAACCGCGCCTACCTCCCGGACGACCCCCAACTGCTCCTGCCACCCCAGCTGCAGCAGGTCGTAACTCCAATCGTCGGTCGTCTGGCTGGCTTCCAATTCCACGGCCAGGAGTAGCCATCTCATGCCGGATCCCAGTGAAACCAGCGGCACCCGACTCAGGCGGCGCCCAGCAGGAGCTCTGAACCTACTTCAACCTTGGATCAAGCTACTGGTCTCTTTTCCTTGATGTGACGCCCATAAGCTACCCAACCGCCTCTGCTCAAGTTCTTCTCTTGCAACGTCCATTATTCTTCTTCTTCAGTTTTAATCTCGTTGCTTCTGTCCGTTGACCGGAAGCGTGGGAAAAGGTACTGCTACTAAAACTGCATCTTTTTTCTGTGCTACTTGTTTTATTATTCTCTTGCAACTGTTGTGCTTGCTTGTTGTTATGCTGTTTGATTCAATCATGTGTTGGTCATTTAGTTTTAGGTAATGATTCCAATGTGCATCCTTCTTCATGTGTATCCCAGATTTGAGTTCACTGTAATGTACTATTCACTGCCAATGCTTGCTTATTTCTTCATATGTGTATCCTAATAGTTTACTGTAATCTGTTAGTTACTGCCAGTGTTTGCTTCTTTCTTAATTTGTGTATCCAAATTTTGAGTTTCCTATAACGTATCTCCTCTTTACATAAAATAGCCATATAAATTAAATCTCAAACCTTATAGCCTTCATTCAGAACTCACATTGTGATGTTTCATAAATGGGTAAGATTACTATGGACTGAGAATGGGTTGATGTTTAAAAGTAGACCTGTAGTAATTTAAGTGTAATGATTTATTAAAATTATATGGGTCAAATGGAATATGTAAGAGTCTAGTCACCACTTAATTGATATATAGAAAATTTGATCATATATAATCTAGTTGACAAAGCCACTCTCCTCTTATCCCTTTTCTTCACTAACATAGTGCCCAGAATCCTGACTCCACACTATCTATTTTGGAAATTAGAAATTTACGGGAAAAACTTAGTAATGATTTAAACTCATCTTATTAGATTAGATCATTCTATGAATTATATGTTCTTCATCAATGGATGACCTAGTTTTGTCAGTCAATGGATGACACTAGTGTTCTTCATCATTTATGGGAAAAATAGTCACTACCTTAGATCAACTCTATAGCCAGGACTAGAATTTGTTTTTCCTGAGTATTTGTTGTTGACTTTGCATAGAATATTAGATAAATATAATTTTAATGTATTGTTCCTTCCTAACTTGATAGCTTCTGTAGTATTTATTGCCTAGTGTTAGACCTCCTGGCTAGGTGTTGCTGCTTGAATGAGTAGCTATGCTAAGAGATTTTAGAAATTGTTTGAGTGGAAGGATGTATGCACATAGATAAGAATTTAATAGATAGGAAGATCTTGCAATTACGGGAGCATAGAAGGGTAGAACATATGGTTTATTGTGATAAATATGTTTTTCATCATATATATTGTTAAGAGATGGTGTCCT
Source organism: Alisma plantago-aquatica (assembly GCA_963693085.1). NCBI lineage: Eukaryota > Viridiplantae > Streptophyta > Magnoliopsida > Alismatales > Alismataceae > Alisma > Alisma plantago-aquatica. The sequence continues at coordinate 316,112,460 of OY856409.1, forward strand.
TTCTGGGCTTCAAGTACATGTAGCATACTTTTGTGGTGCTTGCGGATAAGTTTGGGAGGTTGAATATCTACTTTGGGACTTTGGCCTTATGGTTGTGTTCTCTATGAGCTCAAAGGTGTCGTGTAGGTCTTGATTTGCATCAGTTCTTTGTCTGAGTTTTATCCTCTAGAGATGTTGGATGTGAGATCTGCTCTCTTGGTCTAGCATACTAGTTTGTTTTGCTTTTTCCTGGTGACGGTTGAGTGTAATGCTCCCCTCTCACTAGCTATTTTTAAGCTCAGATCTGGTATTCAGGTTTCTGGTTGCCTCCTTTTCTTTGAGGGATCACCAAATCTAGCTAAGAAATGGCTACCTAGAATATTAGAAAGAGTTTTACCTCCTGAACACCAAGGATCAATCCAAATCATAGTGTTACAACCTTCACCAACTCTAATTTCAAAATTATCAATATGCCTATCCCGTATAGACAGCGGATTCCTCCAAATCCAAGAATAGATTGACTTTGGTTTACTGCTCCAGACCTATATCAGGTTACTTGATTATTTATATATATATAATCAAGGAATATAAATACCTAGATAGACTGAAAGGAATATAATCAATATACTATTTGAATTGATCGGGGATAAAAGATTTCTTCTTACTGCTATTTATGGTCACTTGTACGAGTGCTGATCTGTTTTCTCACTGTGTTGTTTTTGAATGTTTTGTTTTTGGTACTAAGTATAATATAGCCTGGTGTTTTTGCATTTTGCAGAGGCACACTAGGTCATTGTCAACATTTCAGAGGTCTACTCTGGTTGAGAAGTCTAGGCAGAAGCCTCAAGAAAGAATGGGTGTTCTTAGTAATGTGGGTTCCTCCTTGTTCCCTTAATTGTTAAAACAACATTTGTATATATGTATTTTTTCCTTTACCCCCTCCATCTAAAATAATACCCTTTCTGTAACATGTGGTTGTGATGCATGACCTGGAAGCCAATAACTATGGTAATGATCCTCTGCTAAGTGCAGCTATGTACTTGGAGATTATTTAAAGGCCGACTGCCCAGGGCTCCCATGGGACACATCCATTCCTAATATAATAGTTGGCACTTTGGAGATCTTTGGCATGGATGGAGGATGCTCAGCTGTGGTGAACTTCTCTACGCAATTCAGGATCTTATTCACTACGGAAACATGAAGGGCGTTGTAAGTAAAATCTTTTAATGTATTTTGTTTAAATTAGTTAAACGAATTACATAAATTTTTTTTACTGACAACGCACTTAATGTTTCCACAACGAATGAGATCCTGAATAAGCCTGCAGAGAAGTTCACCACAACTGAGCATCTTCCATCCATGCCAAAGATCTCCTAAGAGCCAACTATTATATTAGGAATGGATGTGTCCCATGGGAGCCCTGGGCAGTCGGCCTTTAATTAATCTCTAGGTACAGAGCTGCACTTAGCAGAGGATCATTACCATAGTTATTGGCTTTTAGGGCCTGCATCACAACCACATGTTAAAGAAATGGTATTATTTTAGATGGAGGGGGTAAAGGAAAAAAGACAAATATACAAATGTTGTTTTAACAATAAAGGGAACAAGGAGGAACCCACATTACTAAGAACACCCATTCTTTCTTGAGGCTTCTGCCTAGACTTCTCAACCAGAGCAGACCTCTGAAATGTTGAATGCATGTCTGAAGCTTTCCATGGGCATGACAGACATTCTATTGATGCTAAGTGTGCACAAATATGGTATGCTACTAACTTATAATGATACATATCATAGAAGTGAACCAGAAGTTACATTCATTATTTCTGCCCATGCTTTAGTGCTTCTATGCCCATCATTTGAATTTTAAAGATACCAAACTTATTTACATATCATTTCAGTTTCCATTGGAGACTAGAACATTGTAATTCTACTATGTCCACCAATCAAAATTTCTGGTCCTCTTCCTTTTCACTTCCTACTTCTATCTGTGATGGAGTGGAAATAAATATTATAAATTTCTTGTGGGGATAGTGTGAAGGCAAGAATGATATCCATCTTATTAAGTGGGATGATGTAACCAAGGTAAAGGATGAAGGTGGTATGTCTATAAAAAAAGTCAAAGACGTTTGTAAGGTTGCTATGATCTTAAATATCTGGATAGTAGCTTCAAAGAAAGGTAGTCTATGGATCAAATTGATCCATGAGAAATACCTTCTTAAGGATTCTATCTAAAATATTGATATCTATGGTCAACTTTCTTGGTATTTAATTCAGATGATCCTACATCTGAATTTAAAATCCTATTATGAAAGATTGCTAGAAACAACATCTCAGTGATGAACAACCTAAAAAAAGAGGGTTTTTCTATACTTCTATATGTTTGCTGTGTAGAAGTTCTAATGAATTTATCATTCATTTATTCTTTAATTGCCATGTAGCTGATTTCATCGGGGTAAGGCTGTTGAGTGTAAACTCATTGATAGGATTCCCCTGTCATCCAGGATATGTTGAGACATGCGAGCAAAAGTTAATGCATTTGTATTTTGTACTATATCTGGTGATATTGAAATAAAGTGATTTTTGAAGATTGGACTCATGATATAAACAATTTAAGGTATACTGTCTTGTCTAAGATCAGGTTGTTGTTGCCCAAGGGAGATGTTGGGTCTACTTTCTGAATCCTTTTGGTTATCTTGTGATATGAAGTGATGTCTTGATGATCTATTTTCTTGAAGATTTTGTGATTGGATTGTCTCTTGGCCCTGTTATATAGTCTCTCTGTTTGGGATGGATGGATCTGTGAACTACTATTGATTAGGTGGGTACCTATGCTATTGCAGTTCTTGAAGGATTTTTCTTGAAGGATGTTTCTTCTGCCTCTTTTTTTGCTTCTTATATATTGATAGACTTCATGTATGTCTTCTCCCTTCCCTCCCCTTTTCTCTTTTTCCTTTTTCATGTTGTATATTCGACCCCCTTTTGCTGCAATTGTTGAAAAAAAATCAGTCCTTTTATACTACTGTTTCTTTGATTTTTTTTCTATTTCCTCTTGTGTCTCCTATTCTAGCTTCTTTTCTTTTCTTTTTTTGCAATTTCTACTTCATTTCCTGTTCCTGCTATTGCATCTAAATTTTTGTTACTTCTATGTCCCCTCTTATAGCTATTTCCTTGTTACTCATATCAGAAATTCAGATTCTTACTTGCATCTCCTGCTCGCACGTCTACTAGACTACTAGTACCACTTCTATTTGCAAGTTTTCTTCTACTTTTTCTTACTTATTCTTGCTCCTACATGACTACATCTCAAACAACTATTCTTGTTTGCATGTATTTGAAAATGGAGGACAAGAGAAAAAATAAAGTATGATAAGACAAATTAATATGTAAGAGAAGGGATTAGTTCAAATACTATAGGACATATTATTATGTATTTTCTACCACATCTTTTTCTTCCAAATTAGTGTGGATACCATATCTAGACTGAAAGGAATATAATCAATATACTATTTGAATTGCATATATATATATACATTTCTTGTAATGTGTGCTTAACTTATTATATATTTTCCTTCATGTAGATGAATTTTCTAATAGATCGGAGTTGGATGTATATTGGGAACAGAGTGCGAAGTGATGTATTCAAGGTAGGGTTACCAAAAGTTCATTGAGTTTTCTCTTATCCATCAGAGACCAACTAGACAGGGGAAATTAATATGTCCTTGCAAGGTATGTTTGAACAGATACCTTAAAACAGAGGAGGAGGTATTCTCACATGTATTACAAAAAGGATTTGTGCATAGCTATGATGTTTGGATGTTTCATGGGGAGGTGATTGGTAGGAGAAATCCTATTGTGGCACCAAACATGCCTAGCAATGACAATATGCATCAGATGCTGGAGGATTTGTTTGGTATGGGTGACACAACAAATGACCACTCTACTGAAGCTACAGAGGAACCTGCAAATGTAGATGCACAAAGATTTTACAAGCTACTAAAAGAGGCAGATCAACCACTCTATAGAGGTTGCACAAGTCATTCTAAGCTATCGTATTTGGTTGCCTTGCTATTTCTGAAGGAGGAATCTGGATGGTCCAACGATTCTTTCACAAAGTTGTTATAGTTGATTATTTCAGGATTTCCAAAAGAAAATTGTCTATTCCCGGAGACGTACTATGAAGAAAATGCGATCGTGAAGGATTTACGACTTGATCATTCTACTATAGACATATGTACAAATAATTGCATGCTTTTTCGCAAAGATGCAGCTTCAAAAGAAAATTGTGATACTTGTGGTGCTTCAAGATGGAATGAAAAGCAATACAAAATAAAGGGAAAGAAGGTAGCTGCTAAGTTCATGTATCACTTCCCTTTGATACCTCAGTTAGAGAGGCTCTATATGTCTTCATCTATTGCTAAAGATATGATTTGGCCATCAGAAGTAAAAGGCAAGGATGGTCGTATTCATCATCCTTTAGACACACCAGAATGGTTGTCTATTGATGCCAGGTATCCAGACTTTGCTGCTAAACCACGTAATATTAGATTGGCATTAGCAATAGATGGATTTAATGCATTTGGCAATATGAGTGCATCACATAGCATCTGGCCTGTGTTGGTGGCAGCTCTCAATCTTCCGCCTTGGCTTCTTATGAAAGAACAATTTATTATGATGTACCTATTAATCCCAGGTCCACATATGGTTGGAAATGACCTTGATGTATACTTGGAGCCATTAATTGAGGAGTTGCAACTACTTTGGGAGCTTGGAGTCAAAGTTTATGATGCATATAGCAAAAGGAACTTCACTATGCGGGAAATGATTTTATGGACCATTAATGATTTCCCAGCATATGGTGACTTATCTAGTTGGAGCACTAAAGGTAAGAAAGAGACTGTATCAAAATGGTTACAGTATGGGAAAAAGCAATGCTATGGTTTCCATCGACATTTTCTTCCAATGAATCATCCATATAGACGTGATAGGAAAAATTTTGATGGTGAAAAAGATTTTCGACTTCCACCTAAGCCACTATCTGGAGAAGATATACTGAGGCAATTTGATGGATATGAAAATATCACATTTGGAAAAATGAATAAGCGCAAGAGGCTTGGAGATCAAATTCAACCATTACCTCCTGGTTGGAATAAGATGAGCATCTTTTTTCAGCTACCTTATTGGAAGTATTTATCTGTTAGACACAATCTGGATGTGATGCACATAGAAAAGAATGTGTGCGGGAATATTTTCTATCTGCTTTTGCAGATAGAAAATCATTTATTGAGGTAATCTTTTTCATAAAAGACCAACAAATTGTATGATTGTTATATCTAAAGTAATATTTTCTATGTTTTTGTAGAAATACTTCGATTTAGGCAGTCACCCTAATGCATGGAATCACATTGATGAACACATTAGCAGAGGGATAACAGTGTGGAGGGCACGTGTAAAGAAAGATTACTACGAAAAGTACAAGATTGAACCAGAATTGATGAAGAAGAAAGTTGAGAAAAATGCTTCCATAGATATGGACCAGTTTAAAAATCTTGTTAAAGAATGGGGAACTGAGAAGTTGAAGGTACAATGGTTTCATATAACTTGCATGTATACCTATCTACTTTTTCTAATTATATGTTTCTTGTGGTTTAGAAAATTTCCGAGATCAACAAGGCAAACAGAGTAAAAAAAGTGATGGATCATACCACAAGATCAAAGCCATGGAGTTGTTATCGGGCAGAAATGGTATTAATAATGGACACTTGTCTTTCTTAGTAGGAGTTGAACATATAATAATGGACACTTGTCTTTATGTTATCTATCATGTGTAGGTCAGTGAAGATCAACCCGTTGTGCCTCTTAACAAATTTTTGGAAAAAGTTTACGACAAAAGCCCACAAGTGGTTAGAAAATGGATATTTGCTTTCCTATGATGTCTACAAAGCTACATATGCTTAGATATCTCAATTTAAGCTTTCCTTTTATGATGCTTTCTAATTACAGCTTGAAATCTCTCATATTGTGGAAAACCAAGTAGCAAACCAAGAAGAAATAGATCCTAGAAGTGTTGATAATCTAACACGTGATGCTTATTTGCAAGTTTTAAATCCTTCCAAAAAGGCTAGGATCTGAGGTATTGGAATTGGGCACAAAGAGATAGGACATAGGGGAAAAGATGCCCATTTAAGATATGAAATGCTTCTTGAGGAAAGCAATGCAAAGGATGTATGTTGGATTATAACTAAACTTGAACTATTAGTTACAACTAGTCTATTAGATCGATGTTTGTAATTTGTTTTCTATTTCAAGATAAACTTAAGGAACTTGAAGAAATAGTAAATGGATTGAAGAACTCCGTCTCCCAAATAATGACTTGGTATAATCAATCACAGGTAACTCAGATTCAGTTGTCTATGTCAATGTAATATATAATTTTTTTTTGACATTGTTGATGTATTTGTTATAGGATGGCGGTATTAATGTTGATTGTGCAACTGAATACCCCAATCAAAATACTACAGGTGTCTTACACATGCAAAGTGGCACAAATAGGTCTGATGTGGGTTCTTTTCACATACAAGACAATACAAGTAATGGTGCAGATGTAGGCATGTTTCCCAGCCAAAATAATTCAAGCGGGGATGGCTTAGGAAGACTTTCTAGACAAAGCAATTCAAGCAATTCAAGGGAGAATGGAGTAGGCAGACTTTCCATACAAGGCAATTCGAGGGAGAATGGAGTAGGCAGGCTTTCCATACAAGGCAATGGACATCCATGGATCTTTCAGCCACAGGTAACTCATAACAGCTATAGATTATTTTCAATATTCATACACATAAAAATATTAACATGTACACTTTATTAAAGGCTGCAGTTGAAAGTTGGTGCCCTTCTTCTGGTAATAACCGACAAAGTCATCCTCAAATGCAGAACACACCAACCACATCTTGATCGGTGTCTTTCACACCAAGAACTCAGCGTTTAAATCAGGTATTCAATATGTGCTTGATTAAACTTCTAGTGATCTGAATTACATGATTTTAAAAAAACTGAAGGCTTTACATTTTTCATGTGTTTAAGATATATTTCAGTATTGTATATGTTTTTCCTACCTGTGACATATTTGAACAAAAAAGAGGACTGTATCTGATTATTATAGAACTACATTTTTGTCATATCTTCCTCCTGTAAGTAATTCATTTCAGCTTATCTACATTTTAGCCATATTCTTATTATTTTTCACTGCCTTCTAAGATATTGAAGTTAACCTTTTTAAAAAAAAAAAGTGGCTAATGAAACTAAGTGCATTCCACTTATATGTACATAGTAGTGTTACTGATTTGACTTACAACTTAAATGAGATGTATTTTGTTATTTTATATTCATGTTTGAATGTATGTTGAATTGGTAGACTTCAAAGATTAGATTCACGAACAATGATCGTGATAGATAAGAAAACATCAACACTGTCATCTTGGTCAAGCCTCAATTCATAATATTTTAGATACAAAGTTTATAGTGACTTTTCTTTAGTCAGTGCTTAAGAAGTTGCACATGTTTAGTCTAAACTTTGAATTAAACCTCTGTTTTCTAGACTATCTAAATAACTAATAGTTGAGTAATTAATATAGAGTGGTCGTTCCAGATTTTGCTTAGAAAACAGAGTGAATCTTTTGCCTACTTCTGAGTGGACCAACACTCTCTAGGTTATACCTGCTTGTGCACCAACACTCCACGAACTTTAAAGATGACAGTAATTGTGATGATGAATACTATTATTGCCTACTATTTCTGCTCCAGATGCCTTCTGCATCCTGCCTTAACCAAAAAAAAAGGGAAACCTTTCTGCTCAAGATGTATGCTTCTGGCTTGACTGAGAGCCCTTCTGTCCCCTGCTTTGGAGTCATTTTCTTAAGGGGCTGTTGATATTAATAACCTTGGGAATGGCCACTCTCTGTATGGGCTAACTCTATCTACTTTGTTTTTAACTTTTGGCTGTCCAAGCTGCTCCAAATTGTTGGGAATTGTTAAAAAACATATATTTGTTATTCTTATTATTCTGCATTGTAATATGGGTCTGAATTGGTTTGTGGCCCTTTCCTTGTTGAGTTCAACTCTAATTATGAATTCGTTTCTGTTCATATATATATTATACATGTATGTCTGCACGTATATATCTGTATATATTGAAGAGTAGGGTTTGCTTGATAGAAAATGTGCCTCCTTGCCTAGGTATATTTCTTTACGAGTATAAATGTTTATTAATAGCTACATATCATCATATTGAATGGGAAAATGAGGGAAAGGGCAATCAGGATCATAAAAAAATGGATTGCTTTGATGAGGATGTAATTGAATAGACAATTTATTGAACTGCATAATACCACAGATAATATTTACTAGAATTTCTTTACTGGAATATGTTCACTTATATAGATTGGAAGATTAGATTCATGTATTATATGAATCAAAGTTTATGTTTATTTTATAAAATGCTGCATCTGTTTTATCAAATAAACATTCTAATTGTATTTAACTTTAGTATGTAGTATGCCTGTGTGATTGGAAATAAGAGTGTGGTTCTGTTGATCTGGAATCTATCTTTAGATTCTATTTTAACTCACGCAGCTTCATCTGTAAGGAATTTTTCCAATTAAAAATTAAGCCTTACCATTAGTGAATAGTGTATCAAAATGTTAATGTACTCTTTTATTGCAACATATTTTTCTTATGTGCACTTCTCTCACCGAGGCGTAAGCCTCGAGGCGCATTTGGGATAGCCTCACCAAGAGGTGTAAGCCTCGAGAGCCTCAAGGTGGGTTTTTTATTACCATGATCATAATTTTAGTTTACGGGTGCATGTTGCTGCTATGTTGGTTCACTTACATTTATCTCTACTTCGCACTCACTCTGATTCCTTTTTGTATTTATATTCATAGGGTAGAATTACTTTTAATGATGGATTTCGACGGACAATGCACCTTGGAGTAGACCAAAACCGAAATATAAGGGTAAGTTATTTGTTGTACTATGATTTATGTATTAACTTTAAATTCTATTAATATAATGATTTGTCATTTTGAGGAGAAGAATATTCAAGTACCTAACCGTATGAGGTCTGGCATTGATGAAGAGCACCACACCATTTGAAGGAATATGGATACATTATAGATCTTAAGAGTTTCTATCATGATATGTTGATTGTCATCAATCTCAAATTTTAAAACCATATGTACTCTTTATTTATATCAACGTTGAGCACACAATGTATGGATAATATTTTGCTTCAACAACAAAAATTGGTTTGAGGTGATTTAACATTTTTATGTGTCATTTTGGTGTTGAATCTTCTTATGATGTCATGTGAATTAGTATAAAAATATTACTTGAGGTTATGTATACAAAGTTTTCATTTAAAATTTGATATTCACTATAGTAACAATTAATTAACATTTAATAAATCATTCAATAATCAATAACCAAATCATTTACAGTAGTCCCTCATAAATATATTGATGAAGGTCCAGATTGACCATCAAAATTGCATTGATGACGACCACATAGCCCTTCAAAAATATATTCTCCAGGACCATCAAGTCCCTCAAAAATGTATTTATGAGAACTAAATAGTCCCTCAAAAATGTATTTATGAAGGCTAAATAGTCCCTCAAAAATGTATTTATGAAGGCTAAATAGTCCCTCAATATAACATTCTTGAGGGTCAGTTGGTCCGTGACAATTGTATTCGTGAGGGCCACTGGTATTTGTCACGTGAGTTCTCTTCACGAACCATTTGTGAGGGCCAGACCCTCAACCGTCCCTATTTGTGAGGACCTGTAGAGAGGGATTTGTGACAGGACTCACTCGTGAATAATGGCCCAATTTTTACTAGTGTGACCCTTACTAGAAGTACCCACTACCCTCACAAGAAGTGTGACAGGCAGGGAACCCTCACTAGAGGTGGTATCTGGCAGGGTAACTTGCCTCATATCGTCCAAACATTCCAGCCACATATCGACCAAGCATTCTAGCCACATATCGGCCGACACAAAGAAGTGATGTCGGGCTACCACCTCAAGGTGTATCATGCAACCAAGGGTGTCGTGCAACCAAGATGTATTGTGCAACCAAGATGTGTCGTGCAACCAAGATGTGTCATGCAACCAAGATGTGTCGGGCAACCAAGATCTGTCGGGTTAGGGTTACCATATGTCACTATATCGGGCATCACCACCAAACCATGACGCCCAACACAAAGCTAGCCCACTGATCTCCTTAACGTTCAAGGTACATCAGGCACCAAGCCACTACCCAAGCTAGGTGTATCGGGTAGGGCACTCAACAAGGCATAATGCCCAACACACAAAGGTATCGACCAACAACCATACTCATCTAGGCACAACGGCCAAGGGCACAACTCAAACGGGCAACAAAAGAAAGCCTATCGTCCAACCAAGCTAGCCTCATCCTATCGGCCAACACACAAGGCAAAGACCAAGGTGTATCGCCCAACACAACCTCATCATCTCAACCCAAAACTCTAGATCAAGAGAGGGTATCAAGCAACACCATCTGAAAGCCATATCGTGCAAGATACAACCAAACAAGATCATCATCAACCTCAAGCACAAGGGTACCAAACCCTAGATTGATCAAGAAGACCAACTCACCTCTCAACAACCAAGAGAGAGGGCTCTTGCACAACCTCTATCACAACTCGGGAAACCACAAGGATCAACCTCAACATAGGTCTACATCTACCAAAAAGCTCACCTCTCAAATCCATGGTGAGAGGAGGGCGTTGCTTCAAGCAACTAGAACACAAGCTCACCTCTCAACTTAAACGAGAGAGGGGTGTTTCTCATAGTACTAGAGCTCAAGCTCACTTCTCTAGACCAAGGAGGGAAAGGAGTGTTGCTCAACAAGGAACCCTAAAACATGGTTTAGCCAACTAGGGTACAAAGGTACAAAACCTCAACCATAACAATAAGATCACCATAACTACAAGATTAAACCTGTAAAAGCAAGAAACGTATCTTAGAACACACATGGCCGATTATGATCATAAGAAGACATACAAGAACATAGAAGAAGGTAGTATGATTAGGGTTAGGAGTTATGTAACCCGCCTTAAGCAATCTCCAAGCTCCTAGATCCAAGCTCCACCACAAGAAGGAGAACAAAGCACTCTAGGGTTCGACCACCACTAGAGGAAGAAGAAGAAGACTCCAAGATAAGGGTCGACCACCAAGCTTGCAAAAGAAGAGGTGTCGTGCAACCAAAGGGGAGGGGAAACTAAGGAACTAAAGGGATCCTTATCAAGAGAAAGGGAACACATATATAGAAGAAGATGGGGAGAAACCAAGGTAAGACAAGGCAAGGTGTCGCCCACCTAGGGACACTTGTCCATGGGCAATGCCACCTCTCTAACTTGCCTTAAACACATGTCCAAGGCTATTGCCACATGCAAGCATCAAGCGCCAAGTGTCCACTAGTGGTGACACAAACGAGGTCAAAGGGTCAAAGGGGTCCATGGCCGATACATCCCAACACCATGCCCGACACACCTCCCTAGGTGAAACACCTTAGGCCGATACAAGGTACTCTTGGCCGACACAAGGTCCAACAAGGTCAAGAAAGGCTCAAGCAAGGCCCAACAAGGCCCAACAAGGCTCATCCATGCCCAAGGCAACTCAAACAACAAGCCCAACCCTTCCTCTCAACACTAGAGGAAGCAAAGAGAGAGAAGAACACTTCTCAAGGTGACAAACTTGCTCAACAACCCTAAACATGGGTTAATTGCAAGTAGCACCTCCAACACACAACAAGAACAAACAAACCCTAATCACCACTAACAGTGATTAGCAAGCAACTAAACATCAGGGTTAAGCAAAGCAAACATGATAACCCCTAAATGGAGGTCAGGGCCCTTACAAGCTATAACCCTCTACAAAGGGATTTCATCCTCAAAATCTGAAGAGAAAAGAGAGGGATACTTCCTCCTCATCTCTTCCTCCAGCTCCCATGTGGCTTCCTCAACGCCATGATGCTGCCAAAGAACCTTCATGAGAACCAGGTCCTTCTTCTTCAGCTTCTTTACTCTTCTGTCAAGGATCATCACATGACCTTCCTCGTAGGTCACATCTTCATCAAGCTCAACCTCAACTGGTTGTATCACTGTCCCTGTATATGGGTGACTTTTCTTCAACATATTGACATGGAATACTGGGTGTAACCTGTGCAACTCTGGCGGCAACTCTAACTTGTAAGCTACCTTTCCAACACGTGCTATTACTGGATATGGCCCCATGTACCTGCGTGCTAGCTTACCTTTCTGGCCAAACCTTAGCACGCCTTTCCAAGTTGAGACCTTGAGGTACACTTTGTCTCCCACTTGGAACTCTAAAGGTCATCAGCGATTGTCTGCATATGACTTCTTCCTGTCTTGTGCTGCTTTCAACTATTGCTGTATCACTTTGATCTTTTCTGTTGTCTGCTATACTAACTCAGGATCCAAAAGTTGATATTCACCAGACTCATACCAACATAAAGGAGATATGCACTTCCTTCCATATAAGGCTTCATAAGGAGCCATGTCAATGCTCCACTGGTAACTATTGTTGTAGGAAAACTCGATCAAACTGAGATGTACATCCCAACTACCTAGGAACTGCAAAACACAAGCCTGAAGAAGATCCTCCAAGGTCTGAATAGTCCTCTCAGACTGTCCATCTGTTTACGGGTGAAAAACGGTGATGAACCTCAACTGTGTTCCCAACACTTTGTGCAACTGTTCCCAGAAATGACTCATGAACTGAGGACCTCTGTCGGAAACTATCATTACTAGTACACCGTGCAAATGTACTATCTCATCTACATATACTTGAGCGAGCTTCTCGGCTGTATACATTGTCTTTACATGTATGAAATGGGCAGACTTTGTCAATCTGTCCACTATCACCCAAATGGAATCATGATTCTTAGTTGTCCTGGGCAGACCAACTACGAAATCCATGGTTATGTGATCCCATTTCCACTGTGGTATTGGCAGGGGTTGTAACGTACCTTCCAGCTTCTGATGCTCAACCTTAACTTGCTGCCATACCACACATCTAGCCACTAACTCTGCTACATCCTTCTTCAATCCAGACCACCAATACAGGTCCTTCTAATTATGATACATCTTGGTGACTCCTGGATGCATAGCATACATCGATGTGTGTGCTTCCTCGAGCACTAGCTTCCTCAGATCATCAACTTCGGGGACCACCATTCTGTCATGATAGCAAACTAGTCCATCCTCGGACTCATGGAACCCATCACACTTTTCACTTCCGAGCTCTGACCTGATCAATTGCACTGTATCATCGGTTTGCTATGCATCTTTGATCTGCTGTCTCAGCGTAGGCTTGACTTGCATCTGTGCCAAAAGTCCTTCTAACAAGGAAACTTCCATTTGTACATTCATCTGCCGCAAGGAAACAAACATATCCCGTCTATGGCATACTAAGGAACTCAACTGTGCCTTCTTTATAGGAAGAGAAGAAGACTTTCAGCTAAGCGCGTCAGCTACCACATTTGCTTTACCAGGGTGATACTCAATGGTGCAGTCATAATCATTGATCAGCTCCATCCATCGATGCTGTCGCATGTTTATCTCACTCTGCGAGAAGATGTATTTCAGATTCTTATGGTCTGTAAAGATCTGACACACTTCCCCGTAAAGATATTGTCTCCAAATCTTTAACGCATGAACCACCACTGCCAACTCCAAATCATGAGTCGGGTAGTTCTCCTCATGTTTCTTAAGCTATCGAGAAGCAAAAGAAACCACATGGTCTTCCTGCATCAGCACACATCCTAAGCCCTTCTTGGAAGCATCACAGAAAACAACATAACCTTTCCCAGGCTCTAGAAACACTAGTACTACAACACTAGTCAATTTCTCCTTCAAACTTTGGAATGCTTACTGGCAACGATCATTCCAGATAAAAGGTATGTCTTTCCGAGTCAACTTCTTCATCGATAACGCAATCACACTGAAGTCCTTGATAAACCTCCGGTAGTATCCTGCCAAGCCTAGAAAACTATGAACTTCTGTCGGCGTCTTCAGCCGCTCCCATTCTGCAACGAACTCCACCTTCTTTGGGTCCACTTTAACTCCTTCTGTAGATATCACATGACCCATGAAAGTTACTTCTTTCAACCAGAACTCACACTTACTAAACTTGGCATACAACTGATGTTGGCGAAGGAGAGTCAACGCTTGTCAAAGATGTTGTTCATGCTTCTGACTGTCCTGACTGTAGATCAAGATGTCATATATAAATACTACAACAAACTGATCTAGAAACGAATTGAACACCCTATTCATCAGGTCCATGAAGGTAGTAGATGCATTGGTTAGCCCAAACAACATAACCACAAACTCAAAGTGACCATACCTCATCCTAAAAGCTGACTTTGGTATGTCATCTGCCTTAATCCTCAACTGATGATATCCAGACCATAGATCGATCTTTGAAAACACTGTAGCACCATTTAACTGATCAAATAGATCATCTATCCTCGGCAACGGGTACCTGTTCTTGATCGTGACCTTGTTCAACTGTCGGTAGTCTATGCATAGCTTCATCGATCCGTCCTTTTTCTTAACGAATAAGACTGGAGCACCCCAAGGCGACATACTCAGTCAGATGAAATCTTTCTCCAACAACTCTTATAACTGCTTCTTGAGCTCTGCCATCTCAGCTGGAGCCATTTTGTACGGTGTTTGTGCAACTGGTTGTGTTCCTAGAACCAGATTGATCTCGAAATCAATCTCTTGGGGTGGAGGAACACCGGGGAACTCCTCAGGAAACACATCTACAAACTCTCAGACGAACGTCACCTCTTTAAGGCTAGGACCCTTTGCCTTCGTATCCACAACGTGAGCTAAGAAGGCCTTACAACCTTGCCATAGCAGCTTTTCTGCCACCATCACTGACACTAGACAAGTCAGAAGAATCTTCCTATCTCCTTAGAAGATCCACTTCTCTCCACAAACATCAAACAGTGTCTGCTTGGAACCATAGTCCAACACAACCTTATACTTCTCTAAGGTATCCATCCCAAGGATCACATCGAATCCATGCATATCAAGTGGTATAAGATCCACTTGTATACTTTGTCTCGAAAAAGATAAGATACAAGATGGGCACTCCGCTCGAAGCATCGAGGAACCATCAAGAGGGGTTTTTAACAACAAGCTATCTCTCTTACAACTAATAGGTAACAGACAGTTATCAAGCATAGAACGTGTGATAAAAGAGTTCGTAGCACCCAGGTCAACCAAAACAGATATAAAGCAAGAAGAAGACAAATCAGAATGAAATAACTCCATCTGACCTGTCACCACTCGTGGGTTGAATATCATTTCCGGCTGACTCATAGCATAGAATCGAGTCGTTGCTTGCTATCCACGTCCTCTGCTTTCTTGAGAAGACGACCCTGCATGCGACGCCTGACTGCGTCCTCGCCCTCTGCTATTACTGGGCTGCTGTCTATCTGCTCCTTGTTGATTCTGCCTCGGTGGTTGTGTCACTTCAACATCCTTCCTTGGGCAGTTTGACCTCCAATGCTCAATCTGACCACAAAGATGGCATGCCTGGTCTCGCTGTTGTGGCCTAGAAGACCCTGTTACCGCCACTGAAGTTGTACTATGCACCTTTGATGGTGAAGAAACATAACCTCTTCCTTTACTTGGAGACCACTGTGATGGTACACTAGAACCTCTCCTCATGGAAGGTGTTAAAAACCTTGGCATATTGAAGCCACCAAACCTCTGTCCCTAGAACTGAGTAGGCCTCTTCTTGGTCATGGCCTCTCTCTTTTCCCTAACTGACCGTTCGATCCTTCGGAAAGACTCCACAAACGTGTCAAACTGTTCTCAGTTCTCCAATGCAGAAGCAGGTGTTGTTCGCTCAACACTCAGGCCCTTCTCAAAACGTTTGATCCGTTCGTCATCTGTCTCTACCATGTGAGGACAAAACCTTAACATGTCCATAAACTTGGCTTCATACTCGGTGATGTTCATCATTCCATGGCGCAGCTGCTCAAACTGGCTGATCTTCTCGTGCAGATACGTCTTCAGAAAGTATTTGCTGATGAACTCTTGCCGGAAAACCTCCCAACCGATCACCTCACCGGGTCACTTCTTCTCCTCGATGGCCCACCAGTGGCCAACACTACCCTTCAGAAGGTAGACAACGTGCTTGACTTTGTCTACTTTAGGGATGTCGAGGATCTGGAAGGCCTTTTCAAGACATGTCAGCCACAGATCTAGATCTATTGGTTTAGCCATCCCAGCATAGTCTGAAGCTTTGACTCAGCGAAGCCGCTCAAAGGTCTTCCCAATACCTGATGTTTCACCATGGGGAGCCTGTGCTCTCGGTGGAGGCACTAGCAATCTCTCTACCATGAGATTCATCGTAGCCATCATCTGCCCCATAAGCTATTGGTAGGCAGGATTTTCGAGAATGGCCGGGTCAAGTTGGGGAACCTCAGACCCCTGATCTACGTGTGCCTGCCTTCCTGCTCCATCAACTGATGCAACATCGCTGCTCTCCGCAGCATGTTCTTCATGATTTCCAGACATCTTGGCTTTTTCTTCCGCTGAGGGTAGAAGATAATTGTAAGAAAATTTGGAAAACTCACAAGAACAGACACAACCTAGTCCTAGATCCCTATAGACTCAGCGAACCTAGAGCTCTGATACCAAGCTTGTGGCGACACATCCTGCTATCACACAGATAACGAGGTGCCACGCGAAAACATGCGGAAAACACCATAAACCACTCGTTACCAAAAACACAGGGTAATTTAAACCAATTTCGAAAAGCAGATAAACCAAGAAACTATTACAATTAGATTCTCATCCTGCAAGAAGATAGGTTACATAAACATCTACAAGTCTTGATACATGTTCACAGCTTAACAGATCAGCTATCTTGTCATCACATGAGTTCATCACCTGTTAATATATACATAACGGGCCACATCCAGCCAGTAGCAGGATATACAAAGCTTTAATAGATATACATCGTAAAACTACGTCAAAACGCCTCTGAGGACCTGGGAGTACAGGGATGACTCTACGACTCTACTACAAAACAAACAGAACAGCAACATGTCCATCTCTTGCCTTCTATTGCTCGTCTTGCTGCTCAACCGCAACCCCGCGACCACCACCACGTCTAGCACGAACACCTAAAAAGGTTGTAAACCAACGGGGTGAGACACACAGTCCCAGTGAGAAATATAACTCCCCATCAAAACCATACAACCTCAGAAAGATTAAAGCAACAACAATAGATAACTGATAAAACGTAGAATAAGAGCAGTCTATAGAGCAAGATTGTTATTACCATCAAGCTTACCAGATGTACGGAAGACATATAACCAAGTATTCTTTATGGAACATGATTGACCAGATAAGATTTATAAGATCTTACCACATAGCATAAGGAACGTATAAGTAACTGCAACGTATAACAAGATCAACTACACAAGCAAGGCTTCTATCAATGTTCTGTGTTTTTCCTTAAGCAATAAATACTATTCGGCTGGATTACGTGTTATTATTCCCTAAGGAAGTGAGCCGTACCGCTCAAATCCAAACTTCGGTTGCGAAACCCAAGCCAGTGCCATACAAGGTCCATGGAAGAGCCGAACTCCACGACCTCCCACCTCGCGGTCAGTGCACGCGTGCAACACAAGCAAGACCGTAGTCTCATGCTTAAGTGGCCTCATCCATAGGGTCAGGCTACCCTCTACCTAGCCCGCCTTGGTACAAGTATCGGTGCTAGTGAAACTGAGCCACGAGCATGGTCATCGTGCTCTGAGCCATGAACACATTCATGCTCCCATATCACACATCCTGAGCCATGGGCCTGTTCACCATGCTCTTAACATATCGAGCTACGGGCCTGAATTTGCACTCTTGAGTCTACAACCAAAGTTTCACTCTTACCTCCTCATTTTCGGCTAGGAGAAACCACACATATTCAATAATATGCACTTCCAGGTTAACCTGCAGGAGAACCTGTTTCACCATCACCAGTTACTGACGATGATGGATCTATGGCCATGGCAACTACATGAGAGATTCATCTGTAATTAGTTAATGTATTTTAAGTAGATTGTTGAGGAAACCAGGTTGTAACACATACATAACATTAAGCTACATTATTGTTACCACCATTACAATATCCCGGGATCTCAATCCCTCATCACAAGAAACCACTGCCTCTTAAGGCATTCTCATCACTTGGGATAACAATTCCTGATCTCATCATCAGAGGATAACACCTCAACTAGGCACTTAAGCCAAACTCAAGTCCTCAGACCTAAACACATCATATTGGTGATGCAAGTTATCTCATCAACAAGAGTGACCATCAATGCAGTGTTATTCAAACATATATACCTCATAGCCCTTTACCTGGCTATGCATCCACATGAAACACCTGCATGGCTAGTATACACATTCATTGAGATAACTGAAGCCATCATTGATTAACAGAAGGAATGTCAAATATAGGGCAACATTGATGATTATATGCTTTATCATTCATGCCTCAACCTGTGACTATAGACATGGGTCTCATCATCATGTGAAGCAGTTCATATGCTTCCAAGCTTATCATTACTCATCATCAGATATATATACATGATTCAAGATGAGCATAAACACATGTAATATCATGTCATTAGAGTTCCAGATATGTCATGCTTACATATATGTGTTCTACTATATCAACCACCTTACTATTACCAAACATGTCAAAGGTTCACAAACCATAAACCATAATTCATTATCGACAAGGAAGTGATTGCATGATAAAGAACTATCAGACGGGTTTCCGGGTGGAACATGACCCTTACTAGAAGTACCCACTATCCTCACAAGAAGTGTGATGGGCAGGGAACCCTCACTAGAGGTGGTATCGGGCAGGGTAACTTCCCTCATATCGTCCAAACATTCCAGCCACATATCGACCAAGTATTCTAGCCACATATCGGCCGACACAAAGCAGGCATGTCGGGCTACCAACTCAAGGTGTATCATGCAACCAAGGGTGTCGTGCAACCAAGATGTGTTGTGCAACCAAGATGTGTCGTGCAACCAAGATGTGTCAGGAAACCAAGATGTGTCGGGTTAGGGTTACCATATGTCACTATATCAGGCATTACCACCAAACCATGACGCCCAACACAAAGCTAGCCCACTGAGCTCCTTAACGTTCAAGGTACATCAGGCACCAAGCCACTACCCAAGCTAGGTGTATCGAGCAGGGCACTCAACAAGGCATAACGCCCAACACACAAAGGTATCGACCAACAACCATACTCATCTAGGCAGAACGGCCAAGGGCACAACTCAAACGGGCAGCAAAGGAAAGCCTGTCGTCCAACCAAGCTAGCCTCATCCTATCGGCCAACACACAGGGAAAAGACCAAGGTGTATCACCCAACACAACCTCATCATCTCAACCCAAAACTCTAGATCAAGAGTGGGTATCGGGCAGCATCATCCCCAAGCCATATCGTGCAAGATACAACCCAACAAGATCATCATCAACCTCAAGCACAAGGGTACCAAACCCTAGATTGATCAAGAAGATCGGCTCACCTCACAACAACCAAGAGAGAGCGGTCTTTCACAACCCCTATCACAACTCGGGCAACCACAAGGATCAACCTCAACATAGGTCTACATCTACCAAAAAGCTCACCTCTCAAATCCATGGTGAGAGGAGGGTGTTGCTTCAAGCAACTAGAATACATGCTCACCTCTCAACTTAAACGAGAGAGGGTGTTGCTCATATTACTAGAGCTCAAGATCACTTCTCTAGATAAAGGAGGGAAAGGAGTGTTGCTCAACAAGGAACCCTAAAACATGTTTCGGCCAACTAGGGTACAAAGGTACAAAACCTCAACCATAACAACAAGATCACCATAACCACAAGATTAAAGGTGCAAAAGCAAGAAACTTATCTTAGAACATACATGGCCGATTATGATCATAAGAAAACATACAAGAACAGATAAGAAGGTAGTATGATTAGGGTTAGGAGTTATGTAACCCGCCTTAAGCAAGCTCCAAGATCCTAACTCCAAGCTCCACCACAAGAAAGAGAAGAAAGCACTCTAGGGTTCGAGCACCACTAGAGGAAGAAGAATAAGACTCCAAGATAAGGATCGACCACCAAGCTTGCAAAAGAAGAGGTGTCGTGCAACCAAAGGGGAGGGGAAACTAAGGAACTAAAGGGATCATTAGCAAGAGAAAGGGAACACATATATATATATAAGTGGATGGAGGAGAAACCAAGGTCAGACAAGGCAAGGTGTCACCCACCTAGGGACACTTGTTCATGGGCAATGCCACCTCTATAACTTGCTTTAAACACATGTCCAAGGCCATTTACACATGCAAGCATCAAGCGCCAAGTGTCCACTAGTGGTGACACAAATGAGGTCTAAGGGTTAAAGGGGTCCATGGCCGATACACCCCAACACCATGCCCGACACATCTCCCTGGGCGACACACCTCAGGACGATACAAGGAACTCTTGCCTGACTCAAGGTCCAACAAGGTCAAGTAAGGCTCAAGAAAGGCACAACAAGGCTCATCCAAGCCCAAGGCAACTCAAGAAATGAGCCCAACCCTTCCTCTCAATACTAGAGGAAGCAAAGAGAGAGAAGAACACTTCTCAAGGTGACAAACTTGCTCAACAACCCTAAACTTGGGTTAATTACAAGTAGCACCTCCAACACACAACAAGCAGAAACAAACCCTAATCACCACTAAAGGTGATTAGAAAGCAACTAAACATCAGGGTTAAGCAAAGCAAACAGGATAAGCCCTAAACGGAGGTCAGGGTCCTTACATATCTATCTAATTCTCTGTACTTAACTTTAATGACTTCATGTAATTTCACCTGGTATATCATCTCCTGGTATCTTCATATTTAGCATGTAACTAATACAATGTGAAACAAAATCACATATCAACATATCAAAATATAATGTGTTCCTAGGGTGCATGCAAAAGTGCGCAAGTACATAACAACATATACTCCATCAATTACTTGGAAATAAGAACTTGTATTTTCTTTATAAATTTGAAACTATGCTAGATAAGCTCTCTTGGGAGTGATCATTGTCCCTCCAAGGCTTGTGTGCATCACCCCTCTATGCATATCATCCTAGGGTTTAGAACATGATATCTCTATTTATGTGATACTCATAGTAACATCATAACTAAATAAAAAGTAAATAAACATCCAGTAGTTTATTTTATTCAATCTTTGAGAAATCCTCATCGAGCATCAAGAAACTAATGTTGGTAGGCATATTCATAATCACATACCTCAATATAGAACCATGCATATTATTGATCCATATAAGAATATCTTCCAATAACACAATCAAATCAAGCTATCATCATTTAATCTTCATGTATGTAAATCCTAAAGTGTCACCATCAAATTATTTAATTAAAACCCTATTCGGTCCTAGTCTATGGTTTAGGTTTCCTTATTATGGAGTTATCATTAGAGTCATGCTTCAAAACCATAATTACTATATCCAACATATCCTTTCATGATGATCACTTAGATCCGATTAGTTTCAACATAGCAAGTTAGGATCTTTAACCCTAATTCTTCATATATGAGATCAATAACTTTAGAAACCCTAACTATCACCATTATGATTGTGATAATGGTATATTAGCATTATATTAAAAAATGACATACAACATCTCAAAATGACTAGATTTAATGTGTTAAGCATCATAATCACCAAACTAGGGTTTTATACCTTAATCACTTATTAATCATGTACTCATCCTACTTTTCAAACTAGGATCAAAATTAGGTCTCAATTATATGTTATTAGCATTCCTCTAATTTTTTGATCAATCTTCATATATAACATGCCCAATCCCAGTTACCAATTATTTTCTACAAATTTTACAAGGTAATTCATTATTGGAAAATTAGAGCGTGCCAACTCAATATAGATAAATCTATCCTTGTTGGTTCCGGGACCGGGCTAGAGCCAATAGGCTCACTCCAACTTGGATCTCCCCACAAATGTGGCCAAGTCAAGGAAAGGTGGGGATTGAAAGACCAAAAATCCACAATATTGACATGATCTCAGGGACAAGGATGTACTTACACTAAGACCCTCCTTCATGTGACTCTACTTCTTGTCATTGTGGTCAACAATCAACTTCAAATTTGACTCCACATTATCGAGCCCTGGCATCTAAGCTATTACTATAGCTTCCTTT
This sequence comes from Alisma plantago-aquatica, assembly GCA_963693085.1. Taxonomy (NCBI): domain Eukaryota; kingdom Viridiplantae; phylum Streptophyta; class Magnoliopsida; order Alismatales; family Alismataceae; genus Alisma; species Alisma plantago-aquatica. The sequence goes on from OY856409.1 coordinate 316,134,775, forward strand.
TCCCAGACCTTCCAGAGTCACTCGACCCATTATTGGAGTAGAGTGGTGGCCAAGATGATACCATCAACGAGATGTCCTGGGTAAGGAAGAAGGGGGTATCAAGGGAGATGATTCATGGAGTTTTGAGGCAAGGTTGTGGTAGGAAAGGACCGTGCAGTTTGTTTGGGTGTCTCCATTCAGGTTATGGTCTCACAATCACCATAGGGATCCTTAAATAGGCTTGGCTAGTAAGTCGACCCTCAATGGAGTTATAACCTGATAGTCTTTTGGGGAAAGCCTTAATATTTCACGAATGTAGGGTACACTAGGGGTAGTTAAATCCGAAAAGATATCTCGAAGACATTAGGAGAGGTTTTGAGGGGTTTCGTGCATTAGAGCGAGAGAAAGGGAAACAGGGAGGGTCGGCTTTACTATAGCCGAGTTCCCATCTTAGGCTAGAGGAAGGAGACATAATTAGGATTCTGATATCCCAATATGACGGTCACATTATGCATGTCATATTAAAAGGATGGAGATAAATAGAGGTTAAGTTGGCTTACGAAATCAATTTCTCAATATGGAAACATATGCATTAATTGTATTAGTTTACTCTTACTTCTCAGACTTCTCTAGGCCAACTAGGAAGACCCTTTTGATCCCAATTTGGGGACAAACTAAATAAATGTCTTTCCCAACCTTTATCTAATTTTTAAGATTTATCGAATGACTTGTATAGCCGAAAAATTCTCTAGTATATCCTTATATTAATTACTCAAACCACAAGGAAAGTCCTTTTTTATCAAAATATAGAATTCTCTTATATTTGTTATTATCTTCAATCATATCAAAATATAGCCCACAATATTCTTGTTTGATGCCCAGACATTGAGTTGTCATACTGGGTTAGATACTTGCTATTTATTTATCTAAAACACTACATATTAAATTTCCTATTGAAAACTTGTCTGATATTTCATAATTCCATCTAACAAACCATAAATACCTTATCTTTTATCTATACACAAATTCCTTTTATTTGTTTAACTTGTGCCGCAAGGACATATTTGAAAGCAATTAGTCTCATGGGCCTCACTAGGGCAATGGGTTGCACCCATGCCATAAAGGGGTCACCATTGTTATTCTATCAAATTATTTTGGAAATTGCAATTCAATCAAGTCTTATATATATGTATTTAAATTTTACCAAAATTTGAGGACATAACATTCACGCCTCCTTAAAAGGAATTTTATCCCCAAAATGCTCACCTAGTAACTTTAAGGTGAAAGGTAACTCAACCTAATTTCACATCTTAGGGTTAGCAACCCTACTTATATTATCCTTAGTCACTTTTTTGATATCCCAAAATTCTAACATTATTACCAAGATTGGTACTTGAATTCAATTCAAGTTATATCTAGATCCTTAGTTCATTGATGGTATTATCTCTTGGTGATTACATCTTCATTAGTGATCTCAATTTCTCTTGATGACTATCTTGTGACCTAGGTTCCCAACCTATTATTTAATTTTTTTTAACGTAAGGGTGAGGTGACATCTCAAACCCTAGATCATGCCATTTGCCTCACTTAGGGTATTCATTTTCATATGTCAACATTAAGCATAACATGTGTCTACCAATATCTCTCACTCATAATAAGATGAAATAAGCACTTGCCTGCATCCCAAATACAAAGTTCATCCCATTCCAAGAGAAGAGATAGTGTATACACACATTATCTCAAAATTTCACATTTTAGTTTGAATCATTCTCAACATGACTCTAAACCATACTTAATTTTTAATTCCATAACTTTCGTATATTTCATGAAGTCAAGTGCCTTGTGCACAACTCCTTTAAGATTTCATCATTGCACAACTTGTTGTATCTTTTGTTTTATACCTCATGTCTCATTAGACTTTGTCACTTTCTTAAGGCCTTCAGGGGTACAAATACCATTAGAGTGATCTCCTCCTAGCCTTGTGGGCTTTATGCACTTAGGTAGCACCTCTCATATTTCTCCCTTGGACGTCATGAACTCACAACAGTGGCCAATCTGCTGACCCATGGACCTCAGTCAACCTGGATGGCTATCTCCTAACCCCATGGTCATGATCACATCCTAACCTCATAGGTATTATGTACCGCTGATCCTCCCTACTTAACCTTATGGTTGACTTAGGCATTTACCCTACCTAGGGTTTATCCAAATATCACACATTTACAATTTTTTAGCACAATATTTTCTTAGGTAATTCTATAACCTAGATTTCCTTCATCTCTCTTGGGGTACACATTATTCCATTTATAACCCATCATTGGGCTCTAACCACCTTCCATGTTTGGTACATGGTGCCATGTCAGACTTCCCTATGTGGGGCTTGACCTCTTTGTGACCTTCCATATCTAGGGCTTGGTCGTAATCATCTGCATAGTGGACTTGGGCCACCTTCCCTATCTGGAACTAGTGCCATACTGGTCTTCCCAATCTGGGGCTTGACCACTTGTGTTTCTTAGAGACGACATACTTGGGTTCTAATAATGTATGTTCTTTCATAATTATATCCTTAATCTTTCACATTTTAGGTGAGATCCATGGTTACCTTAATTCTTAAACATATTGGTCAACTTACCCTTCTAGGGATGTTCCTAACGCATGGTGTCTTCTTGACTCACGAGAGGTGTTAGGCTCTCTAGCTACAACATCACCACACAAATTTAGGGTTTTTCCTCCCTCATAGATCCTTTTCCCACTCTTGGGTTGATACACCCCAGGTTGGGACATCAAAACTAAAAGTTTCATATTTTCATATTTATGTAACCATTGGGTGCTTATGTTTCTTAAAACCATTTACATTAATGCCTTGCCTCCACATGCATGCATGTATGGAAGACTGGGTTACCTAATCTCATTTTTATCTTTCATATTCATTTTCACCCTAATCATGGTTCATATGAGTAATGTTTCTATATCTTATCCATACCATTCTAATTACCTAGGATTAGGGTTTCGAATTAGGGTTAGACACTAAACCCTGCCTCTTAGGGTTTCTATGTCCCTTGACCCAATAGAGTTTTCCTAAATCGACCCTAGTCCCATTTGCGGTTTACCCTAGCAAGGAAAAACCAAAAAAACATCTTTATTTACTTTATCATTGCTTCCACATTACATGTTCATTACCTGGAGGAGGATCCTTAATCCTACTTCTTCTCAAAAACCCTAACATGAGATGTGGAGGGAAGTATCTTCTGGGGTTTAATAAGTAATAGGATGAGAAGTGGATATATTTTTTGAGATGAGAAGCCTTAGAGGAAACCGTATTCATGATTTAACCAAATAACAAATAATACCAAATAATTTCCATTAATTCAAATATAGTTTACAAGATTCTCCTCTAAGGAGTTATATGAATTTCTATCATCAGAATTGTGCATATGAGAAGAAGTGTCTATCTAATCCTCTGTACTTTGCTTAAATGCCTTCATGTAATGTCATATGGCTTATCTAGTCATGGTATCTTCATATTTATCATGTACCTAAAAAGACATGAAACAAAAGCACAGATCAACATATCAAAATATAGTGTGTATGTGGGGTGCATGCAAAAGTACACAAGTACGTAACAACATTTATTACAGTAATTACTTGCAAATAAGAACTAATATTTTCTTTGCAAATTCTAACCCATGCTAGATATTCTCTCTTTGGTGTGATCACTATCCCTCTAGGGCTCATGTGCATCACCCCTCTTTGCATATCATCCTAGGGCTCAGTACATGATATCTTTATTTATGTAATACTCATAGTGGCATTATAATTGAACAGAAAGTAAATAAGCATCCAATAGTTTATTTATTCAATAATCAAGAAATCCTTGTAAAACACCAAAAAACTAAAGCGGGTAGTCATAAGCGTAACCACACATCTCAATGTAGAACCATGCCGATTATTGAACCATACTTTAAGCATATCTCCAATCAAGCAATCAAATCATGCAGTCATCTTTTAATTTACACATATGTAAATCCTAAAATGTCAACTTCACATTAATTAGATAATAACCTTAATGGGTCCTAATCTAGTGTTTAAGTTTCCTTGATATCGAGTTATCATTAGAGTCATGCTTCGAAACACTAATCACTATATGCATCATATCCTTCCAAGATCATCACTTAGTTGTGGTTAGTTTCAACATAGCAAGTTTGGATCTTTAACCCAAAATTTTCATATGCATGATTATTCACTTTAGAAATCATTATGATTATGATCATGTGAGATTAGCATTATATTCAAAAATAACATATAACATCTTATATAATTGGATTTACTATGTTTAGCATCATAATCACCAGACTAGGGTGTTTATTACTTAATCACTTATCAAAAATGCATTGGTCCCACTTTTTAAACTAGGATCAAAATTATGTCTCGATTATATTTTATTTTCATTCCTCTCATTTTTCTGATCAAGTTTCAGAGATAACACACCCCAATCTGACTTACAAATTATTTTCTACAAATTTTACAAGATAATTCATTATTGATCAATTAGAGCGTGCCACCTCAACATAGATAACCCTATCCTCACTTGTTGTGGGACCTGGCTAGCTCCAATAGGCTTGCACTAACTTGTCTCTCTGATCCCACATGACCAAGTCATATAAAGGGGGGTTGAAAGACCAAAAAGTCCACACCTTTCTACATGAGATTCTAGGGGCAACAATGTATTTCTACCAATCATATCTTAAACCATACTTCACACAACTTCTCTTCTTACTGTCGTGGTTGGATGTTAACTTAATAGTTAAGTCCACATTCTTGATCTCTGGCAATGAAGCAATCACTATAGGTTCCTTCTCCAAGACATGTCGGAGTCACTCGACCCATTATTGGAGCAGAGTGGTGGTCAAAACGGTGCAACCCATGAGCCGACCAGGGTCAGGAAGAAGGGGATATCATGGGAGATAATTCATGGAGTTCTAGGGTGAGATTGGGGAAGGGAAGGACCCCTTAGAGTTTGTCTGGGTCTCACCATTCAAGTTTTGGTTTCACGATCACCTTAGGGATCCTTATATAGGATTGGCCAGTAAGTCGACCATCAACAGAGTTCTGATCCTACAATTGTTTAGGGAAAACCATAATCTTTCACGAACAGAGGGTAAACCAGGGGTAGTTAAATCTGGAAAAATATCCTGAAGACATTCGATAGGTTTCTAGGGGTTTAGTGGATGACAACGAGATAGAGGGAAATAGGGAGGGTTGGCTTTGCTATAGCCAAGTTTCCACCTTAGGTTGGAGAAAGGAGACACAATCATGACCACGATCTCCCAATCCGATGAATGTATTAACATATTAAATGGGCACCAATAACCAAAGGTAAAGTCAGATTATTAAATCAATTTTTCAATATGGAAACATATGCATTAATTGCATTTGAAAACCTCTTTCTTATAAGATTTCTCTAGACCATATAAACATCATTTTGATCCAAAATTTGGGGGAAAACTGATTAATGTCTTTACTAGCCTTTATATAATTTTTGGGGTTTATTTGAATGACTTATATAGCCAAAAAATTATCTTTTTGTATATCCTTATATTAATTACTCACAACACAAGGAAAGTCATTTTCTCTCAAATTCTAGAATTCTCTTCTATATGTTATTATCTTCAATTATACCAAAATCTAGGCTATTATATTCTTGTTATTACCTTCAATTATACCAATATCATTGCATATTTAATTTCCTATTGGAAACTTGTCCAATATTCTATAATTCCATTTTCTAACAAACCACAAGGCCATTATCTCTTAGTTATACACGAATTCTTTTAATGTATTTAACTTGTGCTACAAGGACATGCTTGCAGAGCATATAGTCCATGGGCCTCACATGGGCCATGGGTTGCATACATGCCACAAATTGGTCACCTTGTTATTCTCTCAAATATAATTTGGGAAATTTCTATTCAATCAAGTCTTCAGTTTATGTATTTCAATTTTACCTAAATTGGAGGATATAACATAAATCATGGTGTTTAATAATAATATGATGAGTCCTTGAACTAGACATCCTAAGATATGTTATATCAAGATCACAATCATCAAGTAAAATAGATATCCTCATAGTACAAAAGAATCAATCCAAAGTGTATGTCCTATTAAATGACAATACATCACATAATATCATTCCTCAAATAGAACAACTAAAGAAATAGCACAACATGATACCTCAATGGAATAAGATCATTCCCTACCAAAATGCACATTGATATAAAATTTCCCTATCAAGCCAAATCAACATTCCAAACAAAGGTTGGATGACTATCAAAGATGCATCAACCTTGTATGGATCCATATACCTATCAACAATATCACACAATTATTGTGAGATAGAATGACATACTATTCCCATCAAAGGCACACCTACTTCCATAGTTCCCAAAATCTTTTGAAAAACATTCTTCATTAACCAAACTTTATTCTAGAAGTGTCAAAAGAAAATAACATGGGAGCCCAATGTACATGCTCCCATATTTGGAAAAAATATATATTCTCAAAATAAAACTCTTGATTGAGTCATTTAACAAAGTATCTGACCCTGATGTACATACAAGGTACCCATGAGATATAAAGCCATGTATATGATGGGATAATTTCAAAAATCACAAATGAATGAGTTTTAGAATTCTTAAAATCCTAAATAACCCCATATGCCTCCATGAAAATTAACTCTTCTTGCCCCTTTGGATGGTTTCACAATGATCATACATATCACCAAATCACACTCCCAACCTCTTGTGAGATCCAAATTCTTAATATAGATGCTATGGTTAGGAACATGTGCGACTGGGAAGTGTAGTGATGATACCATGCATCCTTCTTCCACTTATTATGAGAAAAATGAAGGAGGATGGTGTAAGATCCTAAATTTTTGTAAATTTAGATTATGTGATTATGAATTCACTATTAATGTATTGAGACCCACATTACGAAAATTGAAGTAATATTGGAATGAGATTAATAGTATGAATTTGTTTGAATTGGGATGATAAATTTGAAACCTAAACTTAATTGATTCTTCAATTTAAGCAAACAAAGTACTATTGAGTTAATATGTCCACATGAGACTCAATATGAGATACTAAGACACTCCAAGAACTAATTTCATAGTTAAGAAGATGTTGGCATATTCGATATGGGTATAACCTCTCTATTCCTTTTCTTGTACTCACACTTTATTGGGCCTCCTATAACCCACTTAATTGGTCTCACTCTTATACACATAAGAGGCTATATACTCTCTTTTTACTTACTAAATAAACACTTCTTTCTGCATGGTATCAAGATCAAGTTCCTAATGCTGCCCTCTCCCCTTCGTATTCATTTCTCCCTATCACCCAAACCCGACAATCAGTCCTAACCCTATAGCCTCATGCTCCTCTTCCTCCCCTCCCTGTGCCACCTCTCCTCTCTCTCCTCTTGATGAAAATGCCAGAAGCAACACATTTGGTGCCACCGTAGCATGCCCCTCTCCTCCCCCGCCTGCCCTCCATCCCTCCTTGCTTCATGGTAGGAGGGGTATGTACACAGCGTGCTACAACTGAGATGATATAGGTGGTCGGAGACCATACCCATGGCCATGACGTCGTAAATGCCTTCTGGAGGAGTTCCTAGCTTCATCTCCCTCTCTCTATTCTTATGTACTAGTTCTTCATTTTTTAACTATTTCATAAAACAAAGAGTGAGATAAAAAAACCCCATGGTGAATTATAATGCACTAAAAAGAAGAGGGGCACAACTTTTATTCTTCTTCCTCTACATATGGTTTCCTAAATCCACATGGTTGAGTTTTTTTTAATTGGCAATTTTATATTCATCTATCACACTGTTCAATTAAACTAGTTGCAATTTCTATTTTCCTATGAAGATCCACTCTGATAGTACCACTCCTCTTTCTATTGAGTTTTATTCTGATAGTACTGCTTTCTTCCTAAGTAGTACAATTCCTCTTTCTACTAAGTTTTTGTTCTGATAGTATTTTTGTATAGTTCTTTGTACCGTTCTACATTCCAACACCATAGTATTTATGTTCTATTCTTTGTACTATGCTATATTGCAATACCTTTACCTTTTGTTTGTATCATGCTTCTTATTCTGACATTATTATTATCGTTGCAAGGGTGATTCTACCAAGCCATCGCCTACCGTTATCTATAATGGTATTCCCTATATTACTGTTGTCAAACACAATGATGACTATTTTCTTCTATGGATACAATGTTCTGATATTTTTGGAATCATAGGGTAACTCAAGTTCATCATTGAGGATGCCCATTCCTGGTATCACCTGGACTACATACACCATCCAGGTTCTCTCATGGCTCAGGGGGTTCATGAAGCCTAACGTTGCAGTCAAGTACATGTGGCACAAGTGCACAAAGATAATGTGGGAAAAATGAAGCAGTTTTTCACTTAGGAGGACAACTATTTACACATCTACAATGCCATGAACAAGATCTTCTTCGAGCAACAAGGAGATTGTCCCATGTCAAAGTAATGATTTAACAAAGGCTCTATCAAGAAGATTTAATTTATTTTGTCTAGAAACCTATATTTTTGTTACCAAAGAAAGGGAAATTCTCCTCACTTGGTTCTTCCTCAATGGGCTTCATCCTCATTTTGATGTTGTTCGATACTTCCTCCTACTTGGTGGAAGCCTTCCATCTATGGACCAGGAATATGCACACCTAGCCCAATCTGAGATGTTTGCTCCTAGCATCTCTCCCATTGTTGCATCTAAACATCCTCCAACAATGGTTGTGACATCTAGAGGTTGTGGTTGTAGACAAGACCAACGATCAAAGTGCATTGTGACAAGTTTGGCTACAACTAAAGACTTATGTCACTCGAAGAAGGACTATACAACACACTACAAGAGATAATATGGTAGGGTCTATTCTCATGTCTACCAAGCATCTACCCACATCAAACAAGCATATGCCCCACCAACTGGTCGTTCATCTCCTCCATCACAAAGATCTTCTCAAACTTCTGATGTGTCACTGTCAAAATAGGAGTAGGAACGACTTTTTTAAGTTGCACTATATAATGGGGTTTCTCCCTTCCACAACAACATGACCACATCTGCCTCCTCTGATTGGCATGTTAGAGATTTACCTACTACCACATCTTTTATCTACCTAGCCACTGCTCCTCAAGGTAACTTTGGGGCTTCCATGCTTGCTTCCTATTCTGACTGGATTGTGGATTTGGGTGCATCACAACATATGACCAATATGTCCCATCTTCTAATCACATCTAATCCATTTATCCCTCACTACTCTATCATCATGGAGGATGGATGAGTTACACAAATAAGTTAGTGTGGCACTATTCCTATCTCTTCTAAAATCAAGTTGACTAATGCCCAATTTGTTCTGAACATTCCATACAATCTAATTTTGGTAGAAAAATATATTTATTTGGCATGATGTTATGTAACAATTGGTCCATCTAGTTTTATTTTATAGGATTGAAGGAAGTTGACAATGATTTGGTAGGGAGTATGCACTCATAATCTATGCTACTTCTCCACTGCACCTTCAAGCCCACCATGTACTCTTCTTTCCTCCATGCCACTTCACCTGCACCTACGTCATGGCCATCTACCTTTGGACAAACTTAAACTATTAGATACTTATTTATCTTCCTTATCTTCTATTTCTTTCAATGCATGTCACATAGGAAAACATCATCATGCATCCTTCCCATCCCATACCTATAAACAATCATCCCATATGTTTGAGTTGGTCAACAATGATGTTTGTGGTCCATTTAGGACTACTAGCTACAATGGATGTAGATATTTCCTTACATATGTGGATGCTTTTTTTCAATAATTACGTGGCATGATTTACTTCGAACCTGTGATGAAATTTTTACACTAAATCATGAATTTCACAAGTTGGTTTCAGTTCAATTTTCCACTTTTCTTAAGATTCTTCAAACCGACAATGCCCTTGAGTAGACCCAAAAGGCTGTCATCTCTTATTGTCATGACATTGGATGATTCATCAATGCTCATGTGCATATTCTCTGCAACAAAATGACATTACTGAGCATAAAAGTCCTCATCTACTTTTAATTAAACACTCTTTTCTAACTCATGCAAACTGATCTAAACATTTTTGGTCTAGTGGAGTACTCACTGCTTGCTTTCTTATTAGTCACAAATCTTCATCTATTCTCAAGAAGAACACTCCTATTTCTATTGTTTATCCTCAATCCACACCATTTCTAATACCACCTCAGATTTTTGGTTGTGTCTCCTTTGTTGATAATTTTGATCTCAAATTTGATAAGCTTTCCCCTTGAGCTATTAAAATGGCATTTCCAGTTATGATTTTTCTAAAAAAGGGTACAAGTTCTTGACCCTAGCTCTAATAGAGTACATATCTCTATGGATGTCACCTTTCATGAGGATGATACATTCTTTTAATCCTCCTCACCCCCACAAATCATGTTGATACTATGGTCTCAATGTCTGATCCATTCATCCCATCAACACCACCTCCACCACCACAATCATCCCCATACTGGTGCATGGAAGATGGATGACATGCTTTCTCATTTTTATTTCTAGACCAATCCAATATAGTGATGGTACTATGCAAGGGTATACACTCCTACACTATTTTCTCACACTTGTTGTCTAGCATGTCTTTTTTCTTCTACCTCATCCTTCTTTACAACCCTAGATATAACATATGTTCCTGAGTGTCCTACAGATGTTTTGCGTCATCTTGAATGGAAAGTCTCCATAATGTAAGAAATGAAGGCTATGTATGACAAAAATACATGGGATCATGTGAAAACACATGCAGGAAAAAATATTGTAGGATACTGATGGGTCTTACCTGTCAAGCTCATGTCAGATGACTCTATTGAACAACTCAAGGTGTGCCTTGTTTCTAAAGGATCACCCAAACTTTTGGTATGGATTACTTTGAGACATTATCTTGAGTGAAAAGGATTTCTTATGTTCACATCCTTATCTCCCTTGCAGCTCACCTCATCTGGACCCTCCATCAGATCAACATCAAGAATGTCTTTATTCACAGATATCTCGTAGAGAAAGTTTATATGCAAACTATGACCAATTTTGTTGTTGAGAGGGAGTCTTTCCACAAAATATGTCATTTGTAATGATCTATATGCAGTCTTAAGTACTCTTCACAGACATGGTTCAACAAGTTATGTGATGTACTTACACATCTTAACTTTCAAAGATCAACCACTGACTACTTCATGTTCTTGTCCATGTCCTCCAAACTATATATTCTTTTTGATGTCTATGTTCTTGACATCATCATCATTGGCTATGATACGATGGGGATAGATCAATTAAAGTAGCCCCTACGAGGACATTTCCATAGAAAGGACATGGGAACCCTAAGATTATTACTCGAGATGAAGTCCTCCGCTCAGCCTCGAGGAACATCTTGTCACATGGATGATATGTCTTTGACCTCCTTCAAGATACAAGGATGACATGAGCTAAAATGATTTATACTCAAATGGAGTATCATTTGAAGCCTTTCCATGAAGGAGAGCTCTTTGCTAATCTACAGAAGTATCATCGTATAGTTGAGAATCTGATTTGCTTGACTATTACTCAAGAAAATAAATTTATGTTGTTGGGATATTCAACCAACACATGAGTGCTCCACTCCAGGCTCACTGGTCCAATGTACAATGCATTCTCCTCTATCTCAAGAGTTCTCTTGGATGAGGACTTCTCTACAAACATCCTCAATCCAAGGTAATCAATATCTCCTGATATGGAGATGAAGATTGGGCAAGTAATTCTCAAGATCGTCGGTCCACTTCCAACTATTTTGTAACGATTGGAACTCGCCTAGTTTACTTGGAGGAGTAAAAAACAAGCTTTCAGACATCATTCCAACATCGAGGTAGAATATCGGGAATGCCTCATAAATGTTGTGATCTATAGTGAGTCAGGTCCATTTTAAGTTTGGAATCCCTTTCCAAACACCAACTACATATTGTGACAACCAAGTGACTATAAACATAGCTAATAGTTCTATCTTCCATGGTTATACAAAACACATTGAAGACGATTACCATTTTTTGTAAGACCTGATCAATGACATGGAGATCATCACTCACATTAGGACAAGTTACCAAGTTGCATACATCCTTACCAAACCTCTTCCTCCTGCTATATTCAAATATATGGGTGTCAATTTGGGACTTTACAATGTTTACTCACCAACTTGAGGGGGTGTGTTGGTATATTTTATATCGTTGTATCCACTCTATTTCTTGTCTTTTACTCACACTTAAGTGGGACTCATATAACCCACTTAAGTGGCCTTACTCCTATTTGTATATAGAAGGCCATGACTATCTTTTTTACTTATTAAATAAACACTCCTTTCTATAAAAGTCAATAAATATTGTGAACCCTTTGGGAGGCCAAGATATGAGCCATGGGCCCTAAAACCTAGTTCAAGCCCAAATTGGCCTACTAGAGTTTCCATATAGATCCATGGGATCTATGATGAAAAAATTAGGAATTTTTGCATAATATCAAATGTCTTGTGAGTTGATTGGTCAACTAACTATGAGATAATCAACAATTTTCCATAAGATTCTAAACTGACTGGTGACCTAGATAATTAAATGAGCAATTATTCAGTCTTTACTTAGATCCCAAATTTTTAGGTATCAAGAAACCTAATTTGATTTAATAGTTTGAACCACATGAGATAATGATTAAATGTAGATAAATCCAACCTTTGAGATAATAATATGAATATTAGTTACCTAGATGACTAAATCAAGTAAATACTTGAATGATAAGGAAGGGATATTTATCTCTAATATTTTATTGTCAAACTTGGTATAATCTAAGATAGCTCTACCGACCATGGGTATTTTAGAAATTTTATGATATTTTATTAAAGTTAGGCACATATTATCAATGGATATTAATGTTACCAAGTGTAACACCCAAAGTCTGAATAAGACAAACATTGAGGGTGTGATATAAAATATATACTTTGGTCTCGGTCACTGATTTAAAATCAAACACCACCTACATCATCATCAACGTCGTGGCAATATTCCCATAGAGGATGGTCACCCCTCTTTTTTGGTCTCTCTCCTTACTAGACCATACCCCATGAAACAAGTCCCACTAGATTTGGGAGAAAAAAATAAACATTATGGACCCCTTCTTAATACTGCAAAGAAACATGATAATGCCCAATTCTCTAGTGAGCTAGATCTCTGTGGCTCAATTATGCAAAATTGTAATGACCCTTCACACCTATAAAATGAATCCAGATACTCTGTAATGATCCCCAGGGCAAGACTAGTCTTCCAATTTCATCCCAGTCGCTTCTCATAGGCCAACCATCCTTGGCCTTATGTCCTCCCGGTCAACCTATATCCTACCTCTTTAGTTCCCACTCTTCACAAGAAAAGGTCCAATGTTGATCAAGAGGTGGTGGAGAAGGACAATTCGCTAGGCTTGGAGAAAATAAGTGACCAATGGAGATTGACCTCCACCATGGAGCGATGGCGTCAGACTCATATGAGAGAGAGGAAGACGATGAGTGGGGATATTACTCCTCTACCCCATGTCATGTATTGTAAAGGGGTAATCTTGTCCTTTCTTCCTTTTCTTCACCCAAACCACCCATGCATAGGGTGGTACGATGGCACGAGCCCTTAGCTTTGGATGGCCCCACATCTATTTTGGTTAACATTTGATATTGCAGACATGGTATTACTAGCTTTATAAGAATATGATTACCTTATAATTAATATAGTTAATTATTGGTAGCTTGAATGTTATGAATGTTATACAATGAGATGAAATTTTTTAGATTATGCGGTTTGGATACCCAATTTTGATCATAGTTTCCAAAAGCATTGGTAATACATGAATACAAAGTGGTATGCATGTAAACCCTAGATTTTATAACAAGGTTGTTAAATATAACAAATAGAATTGTTTTGTGATAGTACCTATAATTGTTGAGTAAAGTGATATCCTAAGATAATGATGATGATGATGATGATGTATATTAGGGTTTCTAAATTAGTATATTAATATACAAGCAAATTAGGATTTTGAAATTAATGTTTATAACCTGCATTATTTGGTCCAAATATTCATAATAACATGATACGATAAATCTATGAATTAGGGCCAAACAAAATATGTAGTTAGGGTTTCTAATCCTTGGAAATAATGATTTGGGGGATTCATGGTTCCATATATTGATTTCTACTTCAAACCCAAGATGACCCTTAAGCATAGTTTAGGCCCTTAATTAGTATAATTAGAATCTTACAAATATATTGTGACACTTTAGGGTTATACATACATGAAAATTGATTGTTGGTTGGCTTGGATATGATTGCCAGGATTGTATTCTTAAAGCACTTTAATTATTATGTATGGATTCTACATTAAAAGGTACATGTTTTTTTGGGAGTACCCACATGTATCATATTCTGAAGATTGTCGAGGTTTTCTATAAGTTTGATGAAAAAAACTTCTTGGGTGTTTACTTCATGTTCATTATAACTATATATATATGTACATATATATATATATATATATATATAAAGGCACCATGATATTATAAATCCAGGGCTAGACCTATTAAGGTGTAGTTCACAAGTCCAATGATGGATATAGAAAGATGATTGCACCCAAGTTGGTATAGAAAACATGGGTCACATTATCTAAATGAAAATACAAGTTCATATTTGCAATTACTTGATTTTTGAATATATATGTACATGAACGCTTTTGTATGCACCCACTTACACAATATAGAGATATATTGATAAATGATTTTACTTTTTGACATTTTAAAAGAACTTTCATGTATAATTATATGGAGACATTGAGATTCAGACAAAGTCATTTGAAGATATTAAAGTTAATACCAAGGAGAATCGGTTAGATGTATTAGTACTTCCTATCATGTATATGTTAGTTTCCTTTAAAAAATTCATGTTTTAAAGGAATATTGTTTACACATTTATATTGTATTGAATTTTTACTAAATGAAGAACAATAATTGTTATTCATTGTTTCTTAAAATATGGATCCTAGAAAGTTACGTGTTGGCGCTCGACTTCATGGTCCACCTTAATTGGGGGTTACTCAGTAGGGGGTCGTTACATTTGCAACTTTATCCTAGATTTACCAAATAATACTTTTGAATAATCCATAAAATTAGGGCATGCTCTAAGGGTAATGGCATCTAGAAAAGATCCCAGCTTTGGAATCTAGTAAGATTTTCTTCCAAGACATTAAGTTTGTATACTGGTCTCTCTAAGCCAATGTGATATTGGCCTGGACAAAACCTAGGGTTTTCCTAAAAGAATATTTTCCTAGGTTTTTCTCATCTCTAATTTCATCTACCTTTAACTCCTTTGATTTATAAACTCTAAATCTCCTCATCTCAAATTAGGGTTTTGAGAAGAAGTATGATCAAGGCATCCTTCATCAAGTAAAGTACATATAATGTTAATCAGAGAAATGTATGTGAAAGATGTGAGATGTAGTATATGTCCCTCTTGTGAGGGTAAGCTCTAGGAAGACCTAATAATGGGTGGGAAAACCCAGTCGTCCATAAAGGACTTAAGTAGGATAATCGAGAAGGGTGTGAAAACCCTAGTGGGCCAAGGAAATCATATAACATACACGGTGTAGTCGCTAACTCTAACCATGAACCCTAATATGTGTGTGAATTAATAACTAGACCTGAACAAACCCTAATTAGGGAAAAAGGACAAGGGAAAATACAAATGACACAACATCAAACATATCAATTAGTGGCATTTGACATATTCCACTAAATAATATAAATGGCAGTGAAAATATATACCGACATAATACGTAAATATTGCCTCTAGCATAAATGCCACTAGAGAAATAGTGTCATAAGTTATACATGCCACTAAATATTTGTTTTTAATTGTTTTCAATAAATGACAGATAAATTCCACCATAGCATAAATTGGTTTTTATATGGGTTCCACTATAACAACAATTGTCTTTTACACAAATGTTAGTTTTGTGTATTAGGATGTTGTTATTATTCTCATTGTGTTTAATGGCATATAAAAAGTCTAGTTAACTGAAATAATCATTGTGCATGAATGATGGAATTTTTAGGGCTTATAATGATTCAATTTTCAGTTTATTACCAATATTTATGAATCAACACCACTTACAATTTGAGATCATCAAAATACCAATCTTTTTGATATATAATCTATTGCAAATTACATGGGGAGGATATTTTACCTTACCCTTCTATTGAATACAATATACACGAGACACTCTTTCATACTACATTTTGCTTAGTATAATATAGTTTCTACATCCTTTGGCCATTTAATGAAAAGAAATACATGTATGTTCTCACGTTTTGTATGTTGTTGAGGGATGAATTGAATTAACAACTTTTTTTTTGTGGGAATTATGAAAACAAATCATGCAACATCACCCTTTTAGTACTCAGGCTTCTTCTCAAGCTACATACTAGAATCCCTATAAATCATGATGAGGGTCTCAACAAACTTGACAATAAGAGGTGTGGTACATGAAAACACGTGTTAATGGAAGTTCTAGATATGCCATCATTCATGCCAAGGATCAATTCTTCCATCATATTAACATAAGCACCCACCCCTCTTAGAAATATAGTCCCTCCACCTAAGAAAAGAAACTTCTCCCCTTGCTTTTTTGACATATTCTTTTTCAAATTTACATTATAAATCAAATCATATGTCACACTTCTCCATCAAATTTATCAAGAAATAAATGCAAATTTAAGCATTCTAGAAAGATTAACTATTAAATGACCCAACTTTAACAAGGACTATGCTTTTTAACCTATACTCTAACATATGATTTTACATAAAAAGGGAATGAACTCTCTTGGGTCTAACTCACTCTCAACCAATGATATGCTACTAAATTTTAATGTTCTTACCTGCAAACAAGAAATTCCAGGTCTAAAAGTGACATCTAAAACCATTATAAATAATTTATAAATAAATACATTTATATGATAACTAAAACTACTAAAATTAATTAAATGTGGTATATTAGATGTATTACATTAAATAGACAGTCGTCAATAACCCTTCTAACATGTTTTTGTCACTTAAAGGAATCCATTGAAGTAATTGTATTTCTCTAAGCATTCAAAACATGCAAGCGGTGTGTCAATTAATGAAGTCACACTAAACCAAATGATTCCTCTTTACAGTTACAATTAATTTTGATAAGATATACATTTGATATCTAGTTGTGTACTTATTCTCAGTCTATATGTTGACCACTATTATATGTAGGACGGGGGAGGGAATTTAGAATAAACCTAAATTAGAAAATAGAATCCAATGAAAATTTCAAGAGCCTACAAAATAGGAGCAATATACTACTCATATATCTATAATGACCAAAGAGTAATGCAACTACACAAAGGTTGTACCAATGTCATTTTCAATTCCAAATATAGGAGAAGACATGTACACTATCATTGACACCTACACTCAAACTAAACACAGACATGTCTCTGAGTAAGTATTGTAGAATATATGTATGAGATATGATCAGTGATCACACTAGAATGTGTTGACCGGGAAACAAAAAATGCTCACAAAATATTGATAAATAATTTTTAAGAGAAGAGAGAAAATTCCTTACAATGATCATCCCCATTATCAAGGAAGTAGTGTCGACCATCATACCCTATCTTTCCACCATACCAAGTGTATACACCTGTATAAGAACCAGTTACAATTCCTCCTAAGATGGTCCAAATCAACATAAAAACCCATGAATAGTCATATGTGAAAACAATGTCAACCTAGTATAAGGAAATAATAAATAGTGAAGAACAACATGTGATTGAATTAAATTAGTAGTATACTTCAAGTAGAAAGCACAAACTCAATTTATGAAAAATGGATTTATATGGTTTATTCTAATGCAACTAAAGTTTGTAGATGAAACACACCTACAATAAGTTTACTTATAGTGTAGAAAGTCATTAGGGTAGAAAAATTAATTTGAAATATGCTAAGGCTTCAAAATATATGTTTTAGACTAAGTACATGAACACATTGATATGAACAAGCTTATGTTCCAGTCAAATATTTTGTTCTTTAAGTTATGAACTTGTTTTCAATTATTATTTCCTTCTTAGATTAAGTAGTATTACTTGCTATTGTTATTTAAGCTTGTGTATTATTATTTAATGTGATTCATCGTTCAAGATAAATGGTTGGAACAATTGTTTCCACTACTCTTCAAGTGTTAGTTATGTTGTACAAGGTACTTGTATATTCCCAGGATGATAAAATACATACATTTTGAACAAGGGGAAAAATTGTAATCGGGTACATGTTTGTCCCCTCCCCCCAAATACGAAAGACAAAAGAGTTCTAGCTTCCTGAAAGGATAACATGCAATCATAATCTAACTTTTATACCAACATCATAAATTGCACAATATCCAACCTAAAAGTGAAAATCAAAAGAGTGGTACCCTGAAAGGATAATGATCACAAGTTTTTGAAGTCATGTAACAAAGGTTGGATTCATAGTGGGTGCATTCTCTGCATTCTCATTTGAAGACAAGAAGAACAAGATCCCTCACCAGAAGATGTTTTAGGTAGTCAACAACACTATCCAAAATCCTTTTGAAAAATTTAGCCATGCATGCATTTGCCATCTCTAAATGCATCAATCACTATGGTTTCCAATTATGTACTCAACTTTGTAACTAGTGGTATTTCGTTATGTCATGTTAACAAACTATAAAGAAAAAAATCCTAAATGAGAACTCTACAAAGGACATATACATCACTTGGATATCTTGGATAAAGGAAAACAATATAAAAGCTTACATTTGATATGTCGAAAGGTGGTTTCTTCCATATCTTTGAGAAAAAGGAAATCTCCTACATCACCACACCTAGGTTATAATTTGAAATATCAATAAATGTAAAACTATAATTGTTTTTTCATCATTAAGACTTTAAAAGATACACCTATTTGGATGAGTTAATTCGACCTGTAAAGGAATGTGTTGTCCACTTGAGATATGATTGATGTAGTTTGTTGTGACAAGGTCACAACATAAGTGGGATCTATGACTACAAGTGGGGGAAACAACTAATGGCAGTGGGAAGCAAGCAACAACACCAAATGATCACTATCCAATTTGGAGAATGAAGTAAGGGTAGAAATTTTATTATAGTGTTAATGCATTCTCCCATTTAGGAATCTCAGTGAAAATATGTAACTAGGATAGTTGTTAAAACGTAAGTACATGCAAGCTTTTGTTGACGAACTCAAAACCCAAAATCCCTTCAATCCTCTCACACACCATATATCCACCACTTTAAATTGAAATCAAGTTATAAATATGAGTAGGAACTGCATTAAACTTGCATGAATGGTAACAAATAAAAAAACTAATTTTACATTGGTACATGTATGACTCTAAGATCATATTGAGAATTGTAATACCCTTCACGTACTTGCAAAGAAATTTGGGAGTTCCTACACAAGCTATGGCATACTTGCAACAATTACTGAACATCATTCCTCAAGGGCTTTTAATAAAGGGAAAGTGGATCTACCACACCTATAACTATGTAGATGAACTTTTAGAGCTCCTCATGCTTATCTAGGTTGGAAGACATAAGAAACTAGACAAAAGTGGGTACATACTTCAAAAATCCTTCAAACTATCATACAAACATATGTTTACTGGCCAAGTCTGACACCTTGCTAGAATCAAAATTGGAACTTTGTTTTGCGATTCTATGTTGTGTGGTTTGGGGTGGCGTGAAAAAAATGGATTCACCGCCATCTTGTTTTCATAGTGTTTATATGAAAGCTAACTAACCTCAAAGATGATAACCTTTTGCAATGAAAATCTTAAACTTTTTAAGTTCCTCCTTAGTATAATCTCTAAATCATAAGATTTTGCATTGGCAATCAGATTCTCATGTAGTTTTCCTTTCTATTATCACCATAGGAGCATAAAAAAACATAAGAGTCAGTTAAAAATCAATAAAAACTTGGAACTTATTAAGTTGTAGTGTACTTTCCAATATTCTCAAATCTAGAGAAACTTGAATTCACAATTTTTATGATGTTTTGTGACACTTTCTTTTAGTGTGCTTTCTATTTATTTTCATTGTCAGCAATTCAAGTCAATAGGATGTGTTGTGAAACTTGTTTTAGTGTGCATTCTATTTATTTTCATTTTCAGCAAAATTAGATTATTTAATGAGAGAACTTGTCTCAAAACTTGACCAACTAGTTTCATGTATCACAAGAATCTCAAGGTCTTTTATGCATCGGTAAGATATTATTCTTTTGGTAAATTGAAAGAAAAAATACAAGAGATATGAGAGTATATGCGCTCACTTGTAGAGAAGAAGATCATGTAGTAACTTCATCCTGATATGCATCTTAGCTATCTTGGAGCATTTTGAGTTGTTGACTCATATCTAATGAAGATGAAAAGGACGGATCCATATTATTTGCAAGATCATTGACTTACTAGAGATTTTAATTCTAAAGTTGAATTAAAGAACTTGTTCATGCCAAATGTCATATTACATTTGACGTTGATGTGTTTTATGTGATACATATGCAGTCCATCTACAAAACAACCAACAAAAAGAAACAATTAAAAACAACAAGAGAAATAATTTACACAACAATAAGAACAATTGTGTTTCTTAAGGTACTGGCATTGTAAAGGAGTGAAACTACTCCTCTACTAAAAAGAAAAGACCATATCCCCTTATAACCAAACACCACATCAAATTTTCCATCAAAGGGATGGAGACCAATTCTTTCAACATGTATGTATCATTACACAAGGAGTAGAAGCGGAAAAGATCATTGTCTAACAATTTACAATGCTCGATAACATGATACAACACTTCACCACCTATGGGTGTCAAAAAGGAAATCTAATCATATAAGCCAAAGATCAAGCTGAGGGTCATCTAACCACCTCTTCAAGTCTCCCAAAAGCTCAGCTACAAGGTTGATGTCGAAGTTCGCCTCTCCTTGATCTAACATGGGGTTGGAAGCATACCCCACAAAAGAGAAGAAGAAAAGAAATACATCAACAAAAAGCCATTATGTGTATGCTAAAGGAAACTTTGAGAAATTTAAGCAAAAAGGTATCTTCATGAAAGAAGATACTTGCCATGATCAAAACAATAAAGATTGTGCAATAATAGTACAAAAGAAAGTAGGGCACACACCCCACAATCCACATCAATGACTTGCATGCATGTGAGATAAGCATAGCCCTAGAATAATATAAACACAAAGGAAGCCAAGCACAAACTTGTACCTGATAGAGAAAGGAATACTGCCAATCTCCCAAAAATATATAAAATTGAGTATGGATTACGACCACACTCGGGTATAGAAAAGTGGTTTACTTCCACCCTCCAAAATAAACAATAGGGGATTACTGCCCCAAAACCAAAGTAATTTATACTACTCTAGAGATACTGAATCACATTGCATGTAAATATAGAGACAAATAAATAGTTTAGTTAGAAGATGATACAAAGGTTTTCATCACACAATGGACAACACAAACATATAACATCCACTTCAAAGTGACACATATCAATATAAGAGACCAACATGCACCAAGGCATAAGATAAATACCAAGAAAATATCTAACTTCATAACAAGAAAGATAGTTCACATGAACCATGATAACAAGAGATAAGACATATTGTGTAGGTCAAATTCAAGAGAATAACAAAATAGGTGAATTACTAATTATGGAGGAATAGGGTATACAACATACCTCTCTTACTGATATCAATTACTAACTCTAATTCAGTCCAAGTTCCACTTTGCTTCTAGGACGGTAAGAAGGTTCAAATGGAAAGGATTCTGAGATTAGAAGGTCTTGGTTGCTCCAATCCAAGCTCCTTTCTTGAGCAAAGATCACCTTCTCTACTTTAGAGGTGCAAAACTAGTTTTGGTCAAAATCACCAATGAGGAGCTTAACAAATCCTAAATAGAGAAATATGGAACCCTAGGAGCTTTCTTCACCAAGGTAGGTACCTCCTTTTACCTTGTGACTATACCTTTATGGAAAAATAGAGTAGGAATGATGTTCTAAGCTAGAGGAAATAGGGAGTGAGCAATGATTTCGAATTTGGAGCTAGGAAGGGATATATATAGATTAATGGATAGGAAAGGGGTTAAGCTTGAGGTGTACATGGAGTTTTCCATGTGTCAATAGCCGAGAGATTTTATGTCCATGCAACACCTCCCTTAGTTAGTACCCACACTTTCTCTTTTTTTATCCATATCCTTATCTTTAGCCTTATCTTTATCTTTATCCTTATCTTGACCTTTATCCTTATCCTTATCTTCATACTTATCCTTCTCTTTATCTTTATCCTTATCTTTATCTTTATCCTTATCCTTATCTTCATCGTTATCCTTCTCTTTAAAGGGAAAAAACCCTAAAATGTCCTTGAAGAGAAATACTGCCAAACCAAGTATAACTAGGAGCCCCAAAGCCCAAATTGTTTTTAGAATGATAAGGAAACCTATAAGGTCATAATGCTTGGGACGATTTACAAATAAAACCTCCCAATTGGGTAAATTACTGAAAAGTCTAGAATGTATCTAAAATTGCATAACTTGCACAAACAACATCCAAATTGGATCAAACTTTATCCACAAGTTATCTTTGATATGAATTTGCCATTGTTTCCATATTTTGAAGTTATAGAATGACATTATTTATTACTTATGCATTTTACTCATTCTCTCTCCTAAACTTATCGTAATATTTCAAGGTTTTCTAAATTAGATGAGATGTAGGATAATTTTGATATGTAGATTTTGAATTTGAAGTTTGTTTCCACTTTTGAGACTTCTTTTTATCAGATATGTCATATGGCCGATTATCTTAATTATTCATCCAATTAAGTTTCTTATCTTCCTATTACCACCAAAATGAGTTATGTGGCATATTTTATGTATCCATTATAAACCTAAGATTAATGTTAGAGCATTAGGTTATATTAAGGTGATCTATAAATGTATTATCTCATTGGGATTATACTAAACATCTATTTAGGACTAATCTTCAACCTTGTTTATCTAAGTCCAAAATGTCAACTTCCAGGGTAGGGTCTGAGATCTAGTATGTTACATCACACCACCCCTTAAAGGGATTTCATCCTTGAAATCAAAACATCCATAAGAAAACTTATCCACCACCCCTTAAAAGGGTTCATCTTATTATATCAAACTAAACTTCAGATACAAAAAGTTACACTATACTTCTTACATCCAAATACATATGCAACATGTAAAAAGGAAACATAACTTGTAAAGACTATTCTAAGGAACTATGAGTTAACTTGCTCTTGATCTTCATCATTAAATTCTTCACCATCCGAAGAAAAAACTCTTCCAGCTCTTCTTTCCATTGGTCTTCCTCTATTATTGTTACCATTATTGTTGCCCTAATTCTGAGGAGGCACTTGTTGTTGTTGCATTGGAGCTTGACCATTACAACATTTACGACAATCAGGTCAGATGTGTCTAGGTCCATTGCAATAGTGACATACCACTAGTGTGCCTTGATTTCTAACATGAGGACACTTCCATGGAGGATGGGGTCTATTGTACTTTGCACAACTGTCTCTTTTCTGCTCATCACCTGAGGATTTCCTTTTCTTGTCAAACTCCCTAGGTTGAATCCATGGGTATGAATCCACAACCAAAGCTTTATCAACCATCTACTAGAAGTTCAAAGGCAGCTGTGGGATAAGAGAACGACCCACATTGTAGTTGAGTCCCTGAAGGAACAAGTCATCCCTACGTTCCTCACCCAAACCAACTACATAACGTTCCATCAGTAGAAACTTTTATACGTAAGTAGAAACTGATAAGAAACCTTGCTTCAAGATGTAGAACTCTCCTTCTTTCTTCTTCAAAGAAGTAGTAGAAATGTACTTTCCATGGAAGAGTGTCAAAAACTCTGCCCAAGTCATGGTTGAGATATCTCTAGTCCTTGCAATTCCATTCCACCAAACTCTTGCTGATCCATCCAAGACATAGGAAGCAAACCTAACTTTCTGATGTGGAGGACATGCCATACCGTCAAAAGTCCTCTCTAAGGCCAACACCCAATCATCTACTTTTTGAACCATCTCTATCTCACCTTCACCCTTGAAAGAAGGTGGTTTCATCTTCATGAACTCCATGATTGAGAACTCCTTAGACTTCTCAGGTACAGACTGGTCTTTCATCTTCCCAGCCATGGAAGATGCAAATAGTTGTCGAAATGTGGCCAACTCTTGCTCTTGAGTCATAGCTCCTCCCGAACCAGCAGAAGATGAGGTCCCCTGGCCAAACTTAGTGTTTTGAGGTGTCTCGTAACCGTACTGGTTGTCAGCAGTAGAGTTATCTCCTCTCATAAGGGTTTTTCCTGCACAAGGCAAGGTACTAGGTGTAAGTAGCCTAATATATTGGTAAACATCCTAAGGGAGATGTGTTTGAAATAGTTAGATAACCGACTTATAGTGTCTCTGATACCATGATGTAAAGGAGTGAAACCACTCCTCTACTAAAAAGAAAAGACCATATCCCCTTATAACCAAACACCACATCAAATTATTTGTCAAAGAGATGCAGACCAATTCGTTCAACATGTATGTATCATTACACAAGGAGTAGAAACAGAAAAGGTCATTATCTAACAGTTTACAATGCTCAATAACATGATAGAACACTTCACCGCATGTGTGTCACAAAGGAAATCTAATCATATAAGCCAAAGATCAAGCTGAGGGTCATCTAACCACCTCTTCAAGTCTCCTAAAACCTCAGCTACAAGGTTGATGTTGAAGTTCGCCTCTCATTGATCTAACCTGGGGTTGGAAGCATACCCCACAAAGGAGAAGAAGAAAAGAAATACATCAACAAAAAGCCAGTATTTGTATGCTAAATGAAACTTTGAGCAATTTAAGCAATAAGGTCATCAAATGTAAAATGCTTCCCGTACAAGATATAAGGACTACCCACACAGGCATAAAAGAAAAGAATCATCATCATCATGAAAGAAGATACTTGCCATGATCAAAACAATAAAGATTGTGTAATACTAGTACAAAAGAAAGTAGGGCACACACACCACAATCCACATCAATAACTTGCATGCATGTCAGATAAGCATAGCCCTATAATAATATAAACACAAAGGCGGCCAAGCACAAACTTGTACCTAAAAGAGAAAGGAATACTGCCAATCTCCTAAAAATATATAAAATTGAGAATGGATTACTGCCACACTCAGGTATAGAGAAGTAGTTTACTGCCACCCTCCAAAATAAACAATAGGGGATTACTGCCCCAAAACCAAAGTAATTTACACTACTCTAGTGCTACTGAATCACATTGCATGTAAATATAGAGATAAGTAAATAGTTTAGTTAGAAGATGATACAAAGGTTGCCATCACATAATGGACAACACAAACATATAACATCCACTTCAAAGTGACACATATCAATATAAGAGACCAACATGCACCAAGGCATAAGATAGATACCAAGAAAATATCTAAGTTCATAACAAGCAAGCTAGTTCACATGAACCATGATAACAAGAGATAAGACATATTGTGTAGGTCAAATTCAAGAGAATGACAAAATAGGTGAATTTCTCAGTATAGAGGAATAGGGGATACAACATACATGTCTTACTGATATCAATTACTAACTCTAATTCAGTCCATGTTCCTCTTTGCTTCTAGGACGGTAAGAAGGTTCAAACAGAAAGGATTCTGAGATTAGAAGGTCTTGGTTGCTCCAATCTAAGATCCTTTCTTGAGCAAAGATCACCTTCTCTACTTTAGAGGTAAAAACCTAGTTTTGGTCAAAATCACCAAGGATGAGTTTAACAAATACTAAATATAGAAATATGGAACCCTAGGAGCTTTCTTCACCAAGGTAGGTACCTCATTTTACCTTGGGACAACACCTTTATGGAAAAACATAGTAGGAATGATGCTCTAAGCTAGAGGAAATAAGGAGTGAGCTATAATTCAGAAATTGGAGCTTGGAAGGGATATATATAGCTTCATGGATAGGAAAGGGGTTAAGCTTGAGGTGTACATGGAGTTTTCCATGTGTCAATAGCCTAGAGATTCTATGCCATGCAACACCTCCCTTAGTTACTACCCACAATTTCTCTTTTTTTATACATATCTTTATCTTTAGCCTTATCTTGACCTTTATCCTTATCCTTATCTTCATACTTATCCTTCTCTTTATCTTTATCCTTATCTTTATCTTTATCCTTATCCTTATCTTCATCCTTATCCTTCTCTTTAAAGGGGAAAAACACGAAAATGTCCTTGAAGAGAAATACTTCCAAACCAACTATAACTAGGAGCCCCAAAGCCCAAAAAATTCGAGAATGATAAGGAAACCTATAAGGATCATAATGCTTGTGACAATTTACAAATAAATCCTCCCAATTGGGTAAATTGCTAAAAAGTCCAGAATGTACCTAAAATTTGCATAACTTGCACAAACAACATCCAAATTGGATCAAACTTTATCCACAAGTTATCTTTGATATGAATTTGCCATTATTTCCATATTTTGAAGTTATATAATCAAATTATTTATTACTTATGCCTTTTACTCATTCTCTCTCCTAAACTTATCCTAATATTTCAAGGTTGTCTAAATTAGATGAAATTTGACATGTAGGCTAATTTTGATATGTAGATTTTGAATTTGAAGTTTGTTTCCACTTTTGAGACTTCTTTTTATGAGATATGTCGTATGTCCCATTATCTTAATTATTCATCCAATTAAGTTTCTTATCTTTGTATTACCACCAAAATGAGTTATGTGGCATATTTTATGTATCCATTATAAACCTAAAATTAATGTTAGAGCATTAGGTTATATTAAGGTGATCTATAAATGAATTAGCTCATTGGGATTACACTAAACACCTATTTAGGTCTAACCTTCAACCTTGTTTGGCTATGTCCATAATGTCAACTTATAGGGTAGGGTCCAAGATCTAGTATGTTACAGCCATCCACTATTCTTTTTCTTTCCCTACACCATGATTATAAACTTTTTCACCTTCAATTTGGCTGGAGCCTATTACTGTTTCATTGATACTCTCAAAATGATCATATTGTAGCAAGTCAACCCTAGCACCAAGGTTGATCTCAAATGAGCCTTCTTGAATAGAAAAATGTGCAGGATGTTGTCCCTATAAAAGAAACCAAACTCAATAAGTATTTGAGGTACACCTACTAGAATTATTTTATGTACATACAAACTAAGAGTTTAAATGAATTGACAAAGAAAATGAAAACTGATATGAATGTTTTTCTACATGGAATAGAAGTGGATCATATGATCCTTGATCCAGATTCAAAATGTAAACATAAACATTAAACTTGTTCCCTATAAGAAAATGATAAAAGTAGTAATAGATATATATATATGTCATAAATAGATCTTTCAGAAGGTCATATTTAAAAGATTACATGAATTGAAAGGTACAAACTTGGGAATGAATTCACAAAAATATGATATTATATCCAGTATAATACAAATTTGTCTTATCGAGGCAAAAATGGCAGATGGTCATGAATGAATGAGTCTTTCTCATTAGAGACAAGAAATATATTGGTCTAAAGATGTAAAAAAACAGATCTATAAAGATGAAGACATGATGAATAGTGAGATGATCAGTTCCCTTTAATGATAACTCTCCATTGTGCATGGAGGATCCTTTTCCTATGGATATGATGACAACATATTAGTTGGGCATGACGGCTCTCATAGACACCACATAGACTAAATGTAGAAGGACCTATAACAGTTGAGCTAGTAGAAACTAATATAGAGATCATCCCTAATCAAACAAGAATAATACATCATTGGAAGCCATTCAGTAAGATTGAAGATTCATAAGAATTGAAAACTCTTATTTTTTAAGCAAGTCAATAGGTTCTTTTATTCATCATACCTTCCTCAAGTTGGAAAAACATCAAGTAATAAAGAAAAATTTCTCATAAATGAGGATCAGACGTCTATTTGTCATCTGCATCCTAAGCCACAACAAAAAGGAAAAAAACCACCTCTATTCTTTTCCACAACCAACCTCTGGTACTAGACCCAAAATAGAAGAAACTATCTAGCTACCTATCTATGTATCTATCCATCATGTGTGTAAGGTAAGCCTTCTCTATCCAAAAAGAAAATTACTCTTATCCTCACGGGGAGGAAAAGAGTCTCCCTCATAAAAAAGTAGATATTATGAACAACCCCCAGTTACCAGTAACTCTAGTAGACGAATTGGTAATCAAAGGTATCGGGTGGCCAATGATGGAGAACTCCTTCACCTTCTCCATGATCTCCCTGGTGAATTTGGCTATCCTTCAAGGCTTATTAGCTTCCCCAATGCCATCCAATAGATCAATCTGAGTCAATATCAAGGACTGTGACATCAAGTTTTTGTTCATCAAATGTATATAACGAAATAACCAGAGCCTATATAGAAGCTTCCGCATGGCTAGTCACCTTCGTCGTATATCTATAGGCAAGTAGGTAATGGTCTCCCCTATCCCTCACGATGCCCAAAGTCCATCTCTCCTTACCATGGACAACATCTATGTTGGCCCCAATGGCTATGATCAACATCAAATTTGAAACATCTAGGGGTAACATCTGATTAAGGAGAGACTTCTAATTTTGAACTTTGGGTTTGTAACTCCTCGCTACCTCCAGTCTATGGTTCAGCTTCAAGTCCACCCAGACCCTATAGAACTTGTTCTTGATCGCTATATCCATTAGTCTCATGATCTCTCACCAAAACATATATGTATTAATGGACAACCGTTCCAACTTGGCCCTACATCAGTGCTGCCTGATAGACCGATAGATAGTGGGGGTTAGGCAGGAAAATAACCAACCCTTCACTCTACATAGGTATTACTTGGCCCAACAATCCCTAAAGATAGCCTACATGGAGGTAGGCCTGAGAGCCTTTGACTGTAATAGAGAAAACATCTTATGCCAAAGCTCAATAGACAACTCACTAAATACAAATAAATGTTGAGTGGACTCTTGATCAGTCTCCATGTAGGAGATGCACATTGACGTGGGAGGGATTATGGAACATTGAAGATTGTTGTCAGTGGTAGAGTAAGCTTTCATACATCCCAAACTACTGCATTTTCTCTCGAGAGAGCATCATTGAACTTGATCCCTTTATTGGGCCAATGAAGCTCTAGCTCATTATAGAGAATCTACTTTACCAATTTGGTGGTGAAGTCACCATACATAGTCAATCATCATAGAACATCATCATGCTCCAAAAGAACATATCCAAACCCTGACACATATCCCACACCTACTTCTATAAGAATATGTTCTAAAGTCATTGCGTCCCTAGAGTCGACCTTATTCCAAAAGTCTCTTAGCTTGAAGTCAACATTAGTGTCATTGGAATTAAATGCAAAGGAAAGTAGAACATGTCAACACCATTTAGACACCCAAAATTCCATCATTCCTTTTCCTAATGTCCAGATACATCAAGTGAGAACCTTTAGAAAGCATACCCAAAGTTTATGCCAAAAGGGTGATGCAAAATAAATAAGCATAAAGTGTTAGTTTGTAATCCCTCTAACTGTTGGTAGGGGCAAGTGCAGTGTCAAGCCCATAGTGATGAGACTTGGAGGATCTTCCAGTATGCCTTCATCCAAAATGCCTCGACCATGAGGGGAAGGGGGTGAACCCAAGGCCCCATTTGAACTATGTGGGTGGTAACCCTATCCCAAGCAACCTAGACACACTATAATGCCTGCCCGATTATTTATCAGAAATACTATATATGGAAGAATCAAATCACATATATAACTAAAATATGGGCAAGCATCACATGTATGACATACTAACCATTCAAATAACAAAAGTAACAGAGTTTAATCAGAAAGTCTGACATAATGAAACTAATTTTTTTGGAATAACAATGCCAACATGAACTAGGGAAGTAAATAGCTAAACTGAAAAACTCCAATATCAAAGGATTGCCTAAGATAATGTCGAACCATTGAAAGATATCTTCTGAGTCTTCAAGTACTCAATCTAATACTCATGCATCTTCTCATTATCCATGGATGTCGTGTCCCTAACCATGCACGAAAGATGAAAATGTAGGAACTATAGTAAGTGGCAAGAAATCTACTTTTAAAAAATAATATTCATAAAGGACTAAAAAATCAGTTGAAGGAGATTAAACATATTTTCATTACTCATTTTATCTTAATGGCCACCATTATACGATAAGTCCTCCTATGTGACACCAAGGTGTCCTCTATGGTGAAACACACCCACTGTTGGCACAATGTGCCCTTTGTTGACACCGAAGTGTGCTTTAGGTGCGACCCACCCTTTGTTGGCACTACATGCCCTCTATAACACACACACTGTCCTCTTAATCATCTTGGGACTCTCTGGTGAGGACTTATCCTATAATGTACATAGTGAATGTTTGATGTCATGTTCTATCTCTATTCATAGTTTCTTATCTTTGAATCTTGATCTCTGATCTCTTAATATGTATCTACTATATGTGAATCTATATCTATATTCTGAATTGAATCACAATCCATATTTGAAATCTATATCTTTATTCTTCAATTTTGAACTAAATCAAAATTGATTCCATGGGTGCAATTTGTATGTACTCTTATATGAAATATTCTAAATCTTATGACCTTAAGAATCACTACTGATATCTTCCAATTTATTTAAAAGTACGAGTTAAGATGAATTGTATGAAAGATAAATATTCTAAATCTAAGAAATTTAGATGATTTAAATATGAGGTGAAAATTAGATTTCTAGGTCATGGTCCACTTAGCTGTAGTAATCCAAACTCGTATCCACAATATCCTTCTACAGACTAGATCTAAATCTCTCCTGAAAAACCCAATGGTTTTATTAGATCACATATCCCTTTTTGGTCAACATGGTTGGGGTCATTAGAGTATTCTCTTGGGCTATTATCACGTGAACTTTTCATGTATGACAAAAAACATGCATTAGGTCATTTTATTTGTTGTGTAAAATGCATAAAATTTGAGTGTCCTGGATCATTAGGTGATCGTGATGGCATTAGGGTTTTTGATTTGATTTTAGTTGTTCAAAGAGAGTTTATCCAAATTATTGATTTGAATTCCTATCAGACATATAAGGTACATATACACATTACCGAAGTATATTCATATTGCACAATCCTTTATATATTCATTGCTACATGTAATTAGTATTATAAAGAAATCTAGTTACTATAGTAACTCCTAGCTAGGTACTGGATGCTTATAGATTTTGATTTAATTGTTTAGGATAGAGCGATAACATTGTGGGCCGAAATTATTTAGCCCACTATTATTGGCCTCCTGTTTAACCTATTAGGGAAATTCATAGATCAATGCTACAATAACTTAGTATCTCATGACATAGTTTGATTGGAATCGTGCTAGTTAATTATTCTAAAAGTGGTGACTAAGATCACTAATATGGATACAAAAACTTGATATTCTGAAAGTGGTGACTAAGGTCACTGATATGGATACAAAAACTTTGGATCAATGACTCCAACCAGTGAAGTTATACTGGATTCAAAAAGTATGATCCAAATAGTATGTTTATATCATATACACATATATATATATATATGTTTAGTTTCTCCAGGATAATCATTGAATTGAAGACTGGGTGATTAAATACATGAACTATAAGTTGGATCGTTATTAGGGTGATACATTGTGGTTAAAATTACGTTGTTTCACAATCTAATAGGGGATTCATTATGGAAGGTGTAAGGGGACCGTTCGCAGCTGGATACTTACATGATTTGGTTTTGAGAAAAGGACCATATCATCGGGGGTTCATTTTATCCAACTCAGAGAAAACCAAAATTGCAAGGGTCATTAAGTTGGCCTTGGCCAACCCTACAGTTCCATGAATAGGAGTCAAGGTCAGCAAGGAGCAGGTAAAGCTCCTCGCCATGTTTGAGCTCCGAGATGGTAGGGGAAACCACTGAAGAAGATGTGAGAGGAGGAAGGAGGGAATCTCGAGCCCTGAGGGAACATAAAAATGTAGCAAAACCATCCCAGCATAGATGTGCAGGTCACATATATGAACGTAGAAGTGAAGCACTGGCAACATCAAACTCTCTCGGACATAGAGTGCAAACAAAGCAGGGACTGATGCAAGACATTAGGTGAGAATACCATTTGTGGAACCACAAAGGTGGTCACATAAGCTTCTGCAATCACCGAAAGCCTATTTGTCTACTTCTCAATGGTTGCAATCTCTTGGAGCTCATGGTTGGCAAGACTCCATAGTAGTGTCTTCTAGTATTCTCATGGGTGAGGCGCTTGAAGGGTCTGTGGCCCTAGAGAAGATCAGGGATGAGTTTCTGGGATGCCGTGGATGGTTTCGGTGGAGGTGGCGAGGAGGATGGGATCACTGTGGTGATGGTTGATTCTATAGGGATAATCCAATGTTGCAACAAGGAAGAGAACTACAGTTGACCCAGGGGTTTTTATGATGTGCCTTGGCCTCTTGGATGTCATGGAGGAATCTATTTTCAGAAAAATGAGGAGGTTGAGAGAAACTAGGATTGAAGTGGATAGAGTCATGTTACCAATGACTGGAGGTTGAGAAAATGATCTAACAGTTATGGTTAGTCGTGAGTATCATGGGCCCAAATCGGACGGCTCCAACAAATCCTGGAAGAACATATTTTCAAAAAAGGACTTTTATCCTATCAAAATTACCATTATCTTATAAAAATCATTTACCTAATCAAATAGACTGCAATAGACCCAAAATTTGACCATGCACTCCTAAGGGGTCTAGAATATTCTCCTAGAGTTAGTTTACAAGTTAGGTGATCATATTAATTAATATGGTTAATAATAAATGAAGCTTAATATTTACATAACTAATTATCTAAATAGAATTAGATCTTGAAATTTAAGTTGTAGTCTTAAGTACACATTTTATCTTAATGTAAAATTTTCTAGTGCATGATCATTATCAAATTATTTAAAATTGACCCTTTTATAAAATGTGACCATGAAGATATGATATTAGGAAATTCCCAAATAAGTACCTAAAAATTTAGTATGTTACAATTATCTCCCCTTTATGAAAATTTTGTCCTCAATGGAATCTCTTCATAAGATAGATCTTTCTTGATATCAATAGGTTCATGACAGAGAATATGGGAATTGTCCTGGACAACTTCCTCAACATTGATGTATGGAAGACATTATGGATTTGCTCATAGGAAGAAGGCAAAGCTAAGATGTAGGCATTGTTGCCTACTCTATCAAGAATCTCAAAAGGAGAAACATATCTGGGATTGAGTTTGTATTTCACTTTGGATCTAGAAATAGACTTTATACGATTGAATTTTAGGAGCACATGATTCCCTCTATCATATCTATGTACTTCTCCTTACTTCTTTTGTCTATTATGAGATTCCTTCATTCTCTTCCTGATGATTGCTACCTGATATGTATAAAGTTGTAGCTCTTCACTCCTTATCAAACTTCCAAGGAATTATCCACAACATTGGCCTTGCCAGGATGATAAGAGATAATGAAGTTGTAGTCCTTCAAGAACTCGATCCATCAACACTGCCATGTTCAGATATTTCTAAATTAGGATATACTTGAGGCTCTTATGATCACATAAAATTTGTGTACCGTACAGGCAGTGCCTCCAGATATTCAATGCATACACAATAGTTGCAAACTCCAAATCATGAGTTCGATAATTTTCCTCATGTGGTTTGAGATATATGGATGCATAATCTATAACTATGTCCTTCTATTACAAAACAAAACCCAAACATAACTTCTAAGTGTCACTGAAGATGTCCAAACCATCATTTTCTAAAGGAAGTACAAGCACAAGTGTCAAGGTGAGTCTCCTCTTCAAGGTCTAGAAACTCTTCTCACACTCATCACTCCATAAAAACTTTGCTTCATTTCATGTGAGTGCAGTTAGTGACTTTTCTATAATAGAGAAGTTCCAAATAAACACCTATAATAATCTGCTAACCCCACAAAGCTTCTAATATCTGACAGATTAGTAGGGGTAGCCTAGTTTATGACAGACTCAACCTTTTCTAGATCAACATAATTATGACCATCAAAAATTATATGTTCAAGAAACATGACTTTGTGAAGCCAAAATTCACATTTTGACAACATCCTAAGCAACTGATGTTGTCGAAGTGTCTCAATAGTGATGGAAGATGTTCCTCATACAACTGGTCATTATAAACATAGATGATAATATTATTAAGATAATTAAAAAGCCCATATATGATGAAAGATGTGATTCATTAGTCCATGAAGATGGAAAGGGGATAACTTGAACATATTCAAAGGGATTCAAAGAGATCGATAAAAATGGGAGAACCAAGCAGATACCAATATTGTAAGTAAAGGGAAGAAAAGCGAGAGACATGGATGGCCGTCTAGGGTTTGGCGGCGGTGGCGGCCGCGGTCGTGGGGGAAGAAGTGGAGGAAGAGGAGGCGATGGGCGTGACCCCATCCCCTTGCACACGAGAACGACACCGCAAGATCCCACTGGTACTGCCGTCAATGGAAGTCTAGCAGAGAAAGCCCAGTGCAACAATGGTAATGCTCAGTAAAGTGACTGATCCTATAAGGAAGCAATGGTAGGGTGCAAAGCGTCGAACCTTCTCAAGACCGTATCCCCAGATACGCTCACCACAAACGATATCAAGGTGGATTGCTCAGGAGCCCTCCCTGCCCTAACAATCAACCCGGAGTCACTCCTGCCATTGCTTGAACCATGGCGGTATGCAGTCATCGTCAAACTGATCGGAGGGAACATTGACTTCCAAACCCTGGTTAACCGCCTCTCACTGTTATGGTTGCCTTTGGATTCCTTCTGGGAGATCGACCTTGAGATGGGTTATTACATCATCCAACTAGCTAACAAAGCGGATTTCATCAAGGCTATGACCGGAGGTCCCTAGACCGTCTTCGACAACTACCTCTCAGTGCACTCATGGTCTGCAGACTTCCGGCCATCAAACCCGATCCCACGCAGGTTGGTTGTGTGGTTGCGAGTGAAAGACATTCACGTCTTCCTCTATCAAAACCACCTCCTTGTCGTCATTGGCAACCTAGTTGGAAGAACGATCAAGATCGACGAAACAACAACAGGTGATCACGGCAAGTTTGCCTGTATTGCCGTTGAAGTCGATACCACGAAGCCGCTCCTGCCGGTGATCTTACTTAATGGGGAACAATACCGTCTGGAGTATGAGAATATACCATCTGTTTGTATGAAGTGCGGAAGAATCGGTCACTCGGACAAGGAATGCAATCATGCATTGCCTTTCGTCCCCGGTGAAGCTTCAACCTCGTCACAGCTGGCCCCATGCACGTACACGAAGGCGATACATGCCCCAAAACCCTCACGACGCCAGTCACCAAAACAGAATGGCCCAAGACAAGAATAGGCACCCATCAAGGAGGCACCGAAAATAGAGAATCAAGGAGACAAAGTAACCCATAATGATCCTGCCAGCGCAGATCAGATCACCCCTGTAGATGGTGGGGATATTTCCGACTGGGAAACTGTTGTTAGTAGAAAGAACAAGAAGAAAGGGCAAGCGAAACCGCTGCCAAAACAAAGAAATCAACCCAATGTTAGTGACAAGGCGCAAGGAGCCAGCGCAACGGACACAACGGTCATCCTGGTTGATGATCAAATGTCTGAGGGCAGGAATTTTGAACCTAACACTGGAGAAGCCTTCCGCTTTGGAAGCACGCTGGAACAAGCGATCCCAAATCCCCTTCCAGACAAGTTTTCTTGGGGTAACACCAGCCAAAGCAGCACTGGTGTTATGCTCAGGAATAGGAGGATCGTCTACCAGAACGTGGTAGTGAGCCCTGGACGAGAGAGGAAGAAAGGCAGAATAGCACAATCTATCATCCAGTCAGGACATTCGGGTCCTCAGAAACAACTTACCTTTACAGAGGAGGTCCAGGACATGGACACCATGACCTCGAGTCCTCAGGATGAAGTTGGTGATGCGGGAAGCACTGCTACTGATGGGGACGGCCATGGAAAGGGCCTCCTTGCTTTAATTCAATAACTCCATCACCCTCTATCCTTTATGAATATTATCTGCTGGAATATCAAAGGAGCGTGCTCCAAAGATAAAATTAGACTCGTTCGAGAATATAAGGTGAAGTATAAGCTTCACGTTCTAGCTCTTATTGAAACTAGGTGCAGTGGCACCTCTGCGAGCAATGTTATTCAGAAACTAAGCTTTACCTCTTCACACCGCGTGGAGGCCCTTGGATTCTCCGGCAGAATATGGGTCCTGTGGGAGAAGATAAATGCCATCTGGAAGTCTTAAGCAACCATCGACAATTCATACATTGTAGAGTAAACCATTCATGGTTTGTCACCTTCATCTATGGAAGCCCCAGTCCGTCGAAGAGGAAGTACCTATGGACAAGGCTCACTGAAATCTCACAACACATCTCCACAGCTTGGGTAGTGCTGGGTGATTTTAATACTATGATTGATGTTTTAGAAAAATGAGGTGGTAAGCACTTTGATCGCACGAACAACCGCCTGTTCAATGCCCTACTCTGGGGTAGAGGCCTGGCTGAGGTTCGTATGGCTGGCCAATTCTTTACCTTCAAGAGGCAATGTTTGCTCGAGAAACTCGACAGAGTCATTGCTAATGACTCTTGGCTCCAGGTTGAGGGTGGTTTCAACTGCAGTGTTCTCCCCAGGCTACACTCAGACCACAATCCATTTCTTTTGTCAAGCTCCATACATGATGCAGCTATATAGGCGATTTTCAAAACCAAGGCAAGCTGGAAACTCACAGAAGACTTCAACCAGACAATCATGCCTTTGTGGGACAGCTCCAAAAGCTTTCCAGAGGCTCTCCCTCCTTTCAAGACTGTCGTCCTTAAATGGGAAAAGAAGAAACATGAGGAAAAGCTGAGTCTGAAGAAATCTATCGTCTCCAAAATAGACAACTGCCAGGTAACCGATAGCCTCAATCCTAGTATTACTAACGATCTTATGTCTATCAATCTGCAAGAGAACATTCTAAAATTCTCCTTGAATAAGAGTTGGACTGGCAACAAAAGGCGCATATCCAATGGCTTAAGTGTGGCGATGGCAACACCAACTTCTACCATTCATATGTCAAGGTCCGCCGTCATTTTATTAAACTCAGCCGTCTACGCAAAGAGGATGGTGAGTGGGTGGAGAGCCCCGATGCTTTGCAAGCCCTGGTTCTGAGCCACTTCCAGAGTCTCATGGCTCAACCAGCGACGCCCGTCACAGATTCCCTGGCTATCTCAAACTATCCCGGCACTTTCAAGCTTCTGACCCCCCATGCCTGCAACTTCATTGCGAGAATGCCCGACCATGATGAAATTCAAAGAACTGTCTTTCTCATGGGACCGTCTAAAGATCCAGGCTCCGATGGAGTATACAAAAATTTCTTACAAAATCAATGGACCACAGTAGGTCATTTAGTTGTGATCATGGCGCAAAAAGCTTTCAACTATGGTCGCATGGATGCCAACCTTGTAGATTCCCATATGATTCTGATCCCTAAAACGAAACAACCACAAAGTTGCTCGGACCTTCGTCCGATCTCCCTCAACAACTCATGCTTCAAGCTCCTGTCCAAGGTTCTCGTAGAACGCATAAAACCACACCTCCCAGATTGGATAGCTGCAAACCAATCTAGCTTCATTCCTGGCAAGAACATCAGCGACAACATTTTACTTGTGCAAGAAGTTATTCACTCAATGAAACAGAAACACTCGGGCAAGAAATGGGTGGTGATTAAGCTTGATCTGTCCAAAGCTTTCGATAGAATGAACTGGAATTTTATCAAAGATACCCTCAACAGAATGGGCCTTCCTCATATCACTGTGTCCCTTATAATGGACATAATCACCTCGGGCAGCACTTCGATCCTCTGGGAAGGCGCCCCCTTACTAGCCTTCAAATCAACGAGGGGTGTTCGTCAAGGGGACTCCCTTAGTCCATATGTTTTAGTCCTCTGTATGGAGAGGCTCTCATAGGCTATTAACGCTGCAGTGTCTCAGAACAAATGGAAGCCGATTAGGCTTACAAGGCAAGGCACCCCCTCTCTCACGTCCTCTTCGCGGACGATATTCTTCTAATGGCTGAAGCAAGCCAAGGTCAGGCTCTACACATTCTCGAGGTCCTCAACACCTTCAGCTTAGTCTCTGGACAGATTCTCTCTAAAGAGAAATCCAAATGCTTTTTCTCTGTCAATACCACACGTAGTGAGGAGCGCAATTTCTGTCATGCCATCGGAATCCAAAGCACAAAGGACCTGGGCAAATACCTGGGGGTGCACATTCTTCATCATCAGGTTAATAAGTCTACACACCAATATATTTCCACCACCATCAGAGAACGTATGTCAAGCTGGGCAGCTCGCCACCTTTTCCTGGCAGGTCGAATCACTCTGGCCAAGGCTACCCTCCAAGCCATTCCATCTTACACAATGTGGTCCGTCAGACTTTCTCCATCTTTGTGTGACGATATCAACAAACACATCAAAAATTTCATCTGGTCAGGTGGGAGGGAACCAAAGAAACTTTCCCTGGTTTCCTAGAAGAAGGTTACTGAACCCAAGTACAATGGCGATCTAGGCATTAAGAATGCTCGTGATAAAAATAGGGCTCTCATGCTTAAGAATGTGTGGAGCTTCTTGAATAACCATCAGGCCCCTTGGGTCTGAATTATGAGGGAGAAATACATGCGAGGCACACAGACGCTCAACAAGCCGTGCTCGTCCCCCTGGTGCTTCATAAAGCGTAACTTACCTGATGTGTCTTCTGTCTGCTACAAATCGATCAATGATGGAGAAGGAACGAATGTTTGGTCCGACAAATGGATTAACGGCAAGTCAGTGATTGACATCGCCCCCAACTGGCCCATCCCACATGAGCTCAAAGATATGGAGGTCAAGTCTATGTGAATGGATGGAGGTGAATGGGACACCTCGTTCATCAATGCCTTCATGCCCCTTGAGGCCCAACTTACTATTCACTACATTCCCCCTCCCTCAATCCACCCTAAACCGGATTGTTGGGTCTGGAGGCACGATTCCCATGGAAACCTCACGGCAAAGGCTGCTTATAGCTGGTTTAAAGAGGAAGCTCACCCCGAGAGTACCAATGATGGAACCTGGATGACCATCTGGAAGATGAAGGCGCTGGAAAAACTCAAAACCTTTGCCTGGCTTCTTCAACACAAGGCTCTGCTCACCAACACAGAGAAGATGAGAGGACACCTGGATGTGGACATTGTCTGCCTAGTCTGTAATAACAATGAAGACACCATTATACACTGTCTGCGTGATTTCCCTCACAGCTACAAGACCTGGAAGGCCCTCCAAGCTCCAGCTGCATCACTCCATCTCTCTGAAACAGAATGGATCAGATGGATTGTTTCTCTGCCCCAGGTAGATCACAGTGCTGCGCTCCTCCACCTGGTGGCTTGTTGGCATCTCTGAAAGTCCAAGAATTCCTTCATGCATGAACGGAAAATCCCAAATGCACAAGTCCAAAGCATATTCATCCAAGAACGCACAAGGACCATCATTCATGTCATGGAGGTGAGCAAGGCGGTCAAGCTGGCTACAAATGCAGGTTTCAGTAACCACCCTAGAGTTGATCTTATTATCTTCACTGATGCAGCATATCAGGCCCAAACTGGGGAGGCCAGCATAGGCATCCATGCCGTCAACAACAATGGTAAATTCTATAAACTTGAAGGTGTTCCTGTGCATGCCACCTCACCTCTTCAAGCTGAATTCATGGCTGTGGTTACTGCAGCCGATATTTGTGCCCAAAGCAATATCAAGACGGCCATCATTCTTACTGACTCTAGCACTTCGGTGTAGCTAGGAAGTCAGACAGATTGCAACT
Source organism: Alisma plantago-aquatica (assembly GCA_963693085.1). Classification (NCBI taxonomy): domain Eukaryota; kingdom Viridiplantae; phylum Streptophyta; class Magnoliopsida; order Alismatales; family Alismataceae; genus Alisma; species Alisma plantago-aquatica. The sequence continues at coordinate 316,174,953 of OY856409.1, forward strand.
CACTGAATCTCCAAAACCTTTGGAGGAAATTCCTTGTCAACATGAACTTGCCTTGACCTTTTAATGGTCATGTATGTCCCTAGGGATCTCAATAAGGCAGATGACAAATCTGCAAAAACAACTTTACTCACTCGCACTTCCTTTTCTTTTTTCTGTACTAAGCCGACTTGGCTAGAGTATGAACTAGATGTAAATATTTCTTATTTTTGGCCTGTACTAGAGCACAGGATGAATAAATGATAAGCTCTAGGTTTCCCCAAAAAAAAGAAGATGGAAAGGGGATTTGTTACAACACTAATTTTTGGGTTCATATGGTTGGAAATGTAATTTCCCCAATAAATGTATGATTATGGGAATTGTATGAATTATATGTATTAATGGATTCTTTTTGCTATATTTCCTTTGTGCATGTGAATTCGTGGACTATAACATGTTAATGAGTCCAACATGTTTTAAAAAAAGAAATTAAATATTGCTTTATTAAGAAGGAAATAAGAGATAATGATGTAAATGTAAGAAATATGCGGAGATATGGATAATGGAATCATTATAGAGTGGTTTTGACTCCACTTGCCTTATAATGTTTATAAAAAATCAAAATAGAGAAAATAGGAAAGAAGGAGAGAGAAAATATGTGTTTTTATACATAATACATGCTTTATAAGTCATTGACTTGAAAATGAAGAAAAGGAGTTATTCCTTTTGAGTTTCGACTTAAAACATGGAATACAAGTAGATTAAGTCTTTATAGACTTTCCCTTACAATTTGGGATAAAACAGATACACAATTTGAGAGATATGGATTTTTCTAGATATCCTAAAGCGACTCAATGATCTTAAATGTCACAGTTGGAATTAAATTGAAATTTCCTTATTTAGTCTTTTGTGGGCGCGCGTGATGTGCACTGTTAGATTTGAGATCCAACGGCCGGCAATCATCCTCTAGCTCCAGCCATGTACAACAATAGGAAACAGGACGCAGGCCTTTCCCGATCAGTTTCCTCTTCACATGATTCATATACAAATCTAGAAACTTTCCCGATAGATTCGTAGAAGGAATCTGCACCAAATCATCCTAAATTTTAGTTGCTTTGGAGGGCAATCGGCATTTTCCCAAATCCAATCAAAGTAGGACTCTACCTCCATAGATCTCTATGTAAGGGAGAGGGCTACAAACCCCTCTATGATTCTATATGCTCAACCTGAGGATCTGATTCCTCACCCAACTTGTCCGCTTCCTTTTATTTCATCCCTCACCCCGTCCTGCTTCCCAGGCAGTAACACCTGCTTTGACAGAGAAACGACCACCTCGGTCGGTGCTTGGGCGCCGGTAGCGAGCAAGTGGAGGAGTCGAGTAGGTTTGTGTGGCTCTCGGGAGGGTCTCCATGTCGTTACTTTTGGCTTTCGGGCTCTAGCAACGAGATTCAACCACATGGTTGACTCGGCGAAGGATCTTTGCTCGCAGGTGATGTGGCACAGGAGAGATGAAGCGGAGGTTAGGGAAGGATATAAAAAAATGACACAAATACCCCTCTGTGACTATGTATGACACCTGAGGGCACCATATTCTTTTCTCGTGAATTAAAAAGGGTGCCTGAAGTATAGAAGAGCCACTGACATGTCAAGCCCTAATTGGCTCACGTAATCTAATCTTTCAAAAATTATAGAAATTGATAGGCTGCTCAGAATAAGACATGTCATATATGAAAATTTATCAAGAGAACGCAAGGATTCCAATGAAAATATAATCAAGATCTGAATATGCTTCTAATTCAAAAAGTGTATAAAGTTATCATCTTTAATGGTTTAATTAATGAAAAACCCTTAGATTTGAAGTTGGCTCTAATGATGTTCTCAGAATGTTTTGAGCAAATAGGATTTTTATGAGTAGAAAAAGTATTTTAGGTTTGTTGACCTAAAAAGGATAAAGTTTAAGAAATTGATCTAAGAAACCCTAATGAATCCTAATCAGACCTAGAAACTCTATAAAGGTGTCCCAAGTCAATTGTTTGGGGATATGGTTGTGACCATTAGACATTATACATGTTTTGAGGATCAATGTTTGCTTGATTGATTGATTGGATTGGTTTATTGGACATCTAATTGAATTTGGATATATTGCTTCCTTGAGATCTCCAAATTAGGTATGTGGTAACGCTTATGGCTAATCGCTTTAGTTTCACAGTGATTCCTGAGGTTTTTATCAGTTGCTTGGAAATAATTACTTGGTTGACTTTTATTTCATGCAACTATAAAGTGATTATGAATATCACCATAATTATATGTGCATGACTAGCTCAGATCCTATTCCTCCTCTGTAGCTCTAATGATGATGAGATAGATGACCTAGTACATGGTCTACCCGTAAGGTAGGATCATCAGGTTATCATGAGTTGATGTGTTGGTCTACCCTTGGGTAGGACCATACGATTCCACGACCCTATGTATTGATCTACCTATAAGGTAGGATCATGGGGGTTAGTTGAGATCTACCATATGAGAGGTAGTATACATGTCCCCTTTAGGGGAATCACAGAGTCTAGGGTATGTAAGGATTGAGTAGACACATTTAAAACATAAAGTTTGTTTTCTTAAATCATAATTGCTTACAATATGTTGTTACAATTAAATGCAAGATTATTGGTTCCCCCACATACCAGTATACTTCATTATACTGACCGCCATTTTCTTTTTCGGTGTTTTAGGAAATGGATATTCCTTGAAAGTGACAATGATGGAATAAATTTTAATAAAGATTGGAGGATTTTGGATAGATAGATGTTATATGGGGTAAATTACCTTAGAACATATATTTTGCAAGGTATGAGAAACAAAAAAATTTTATTCTAGTTTTCAGTTTAGTCTTTAGTAGAATTTATTAATTATTTTTGATTATTTGCAAAACCACTGATCTTGTTTTGGGATAAAGCCTCTAACTTCTTGGTCTCCCTTAATTGGGGGTTATCGGTAGGCGGGGTCGTTATAGGATTGGTGAGGCCAAAGGACATAACAAAACTTGATGTACCCATATCTGGTACAAAAGGTAGTCTTATCTATATCTAAGGGTTTGATCTTTAGCTTATGATATCCACTATGCAATTCTTCTTTGAGAACACCTTGGTTGTTATTAGTTGATTGAACAAGTCATAAATTCATGGTAGTGGGTATATGTTCTTTATCGTCATCTAATTCAACATCCGACAATCGACACACATATAGAGAGAACTATTCTTATTTTTGGTAAAGAGGATGGGTGCTCCACTAGGAGATGTACTAGAATGAATACAAACCATATCTATAAGCTTATTTATTTGCTTCTTCAGTTCAATGAGCTTTTCTGGTGCCATCCTATATGAAGCCTTAGAAATAGGTGTGGTTCCAAGAAGGAGATAAATAGAGAATTCAAGCTCTTGGTCAAGAGGTAGGCCAGGCAAGGCCTCAGGAAAAACATCAGGGAACTCATTAAGTATAGAATATCAATAATGGATTTCTCCTTTTCTTCTATAGTGGACACAAGATAGGTTTGACACCATTTCTTCTTTTGCTTATCTACCTAAATTGCATAAACAAAGACGTCTTCCTAGTGCTTCTTCCAACCTATTATAACTAAAGGTTTTTCATTAGGACAAGATATGGTGACTAGCTTTCTCCTGCAGTTAAGGAGAACATAGTACTCATGGAGTCATCTCATACCAAGAATAATATCAAAATCGGTCAAGGGCATAACTATAAGATATGGGGGAAACACTCTATCCTCCAGGGTAGTCTCAATCCTAGAAATAATTCTTCAGGTACATTAACATGCCTACTAGCTATTCTAATATTAAGATCATAACAAAGATCCTCCAAGGGTAGTTCTAACATTAAGACTAAGGTGAAATATATGAAAGCATGAGATTCACCATAAAGGAATAAAACTTTAACAAATAACTAGCCAATATAATCCATACCTTCAATGGTATGGTCTTCATCTGCCTCTTCTATTGTCATGGAAAAGACCCTTGCGTGATGTTTCTCACTTTGGTTGTTCTAACGCTAATTTTGATTATTGTTACCAAACTTATGATGCATCTTTGGAAAATTGAGCTTGATGTGGCCTTCCTCACCTCAGAATTAGCATACATTGTGTCCATACTTGCACTCCCCATGGTGAAACCTCTAACACTTGGGATCGATTGGAACTGGTAGTCGTTTGGCTCCTTTGGTTGGTGGTGGTGGTCCTCTCTATGTTGCTAGTCCTCCTAGACCTCTCTATGATGGTGATCCCCCTTGACCTCTCTGTGTTGGCACAACTTTAGGTGCCATCCTCTTGTTGTTCTTCCCACCATGGTCATTGTTGTGATGGTAATTACTTCTGGAAGATCCTCCATTCTTCCAATTTTGACCCGGGTGGTCCTCCAGGTTCAGGGCTACTTCTAGTTCCTCCTACAATGTCTTGATATGTGTGTTCCACCATAGCATAGACAAGGTCAGCCTTCGGACCATGCATGGACTTCTTTTCCAAATTCACCTCATCTTTGGTCCCATATTTTTGCAGCATAGGGAACTTGATCGCATACTGGCTGATGGTAGAGTCACAATATTTGAGGCACTTGATCTCCATATCCTTATTCTTGACCATAGCTTTTGAAATGTAATTGTTCTAAAAGGAAGTGGTGAACTCCCCTAGGTCAAGAGTGGAACATTAGGTCCTTGAGCATTGGTGAAGTTCTCCCACTAGAAGCGAACAATACTCTTTAGGAAATGGGTCTAAAAATGGACATTGGAATGCTCAGGGCATCCCAATAAATGGAAGCAATGCTCGACCTTCTACAACCACACATTAGAATGATTGACTACATACATCTCAACTTCTCCAGTGAAGGTCTACGGCTTGATCTTCAAGAAGTCAACCTGGGTTAGCTGTTGGTTTCTAGGTTGTGTTTGTCCCAAATGTGGGCCAGTCAGGGCCTTGACGAGCACGTCAAGAAGGGAATTGGGGTTGACATTGGGGTTGGATCCTCTAGACACCATGTTGTCGTTCCCTATGTTGTAGGATCATTCCTCTCCATCCATGTTCTCCTTGCCCTTATCATATTTCTTCTTGGGATCCATCTATAGAAAGGGAATCTATAAGATGTCTATCTATGGATATCAATCACTAATGGTTATTAAATTACATTGATACCAAATTGGAATGTGTGCCCATTTATTTATCACAAATACTATATACGAAAGCATCAAATCACATATATATCTAAAACATGGGCAAGCATCACATGTCTGGCATACTAAGCATTCAAATAAGAAAAGTAACTAAGTTCAATCAGAAAGTCTGATATAATGATAATGAAAGTTTGGGAATAATAGTCCCAACACGAATAGGAAATTAAATAGCTAAAATGTAAAACTCCAACTTGGAAGGTTCACCTATGATAATGTCCCACCAATGAACGATATCTCCATTTCCTTCATGTCCTCAAACTAATACTCAGACAACTTCTTACTATCTACAAATGTTGCCTCCCCATCCATGAACAAAAGAGGAAAATCTAGGAGTTAGAGTAACTGGAAAGAAATCTTCTACAACAAGATAATATGCACAAAATGCTAAAAGATATTTTGAAGGTGTTTAAACATCTTTTAATCACTAATTTTATCTTATTGGCCACCATTATATGATAAATACTCCATGGTGACACTGGCGTGTCCTCTATGGTGCAACATACTCTTGGTTGGTAGAACACAACATTCCCTCTTTTGACACCAAAGTGTCCTCTATGGTGCAATGCACCCTCCGTTGGCACTCCATGCCCTCTGTGACACACATAGTTATCTCTAAATATGTATCTATTATGTCTCAATCTATATCAATATTCACAATTGAATTTCAATCTATATTTGAAATCTATTCTTTGTTCTTTAATTCTGAACTGACTCAAAATTGAGTCCATGAGTACAATTTGTATATATTCTTATATAAAATATTCTAAATCTCATGACCTTAAACATCACTAATATTATCTTGCAATATATTTAAAAGTAAGAAATAATATGAATTGTATGAAAGAGGATATTCTAAAACTGAGAAATTTATACATGTCTAAATATGAAGTGAAAATTAGATTTCTAGGGCATGGCCCACTTACCTATAGTAAGATAAACTCTTATCCACGTTTTCCCTCTAAAAAATAGATCTAACACTCTCCTGAAACCCCCCATAGTTATATCAGATCACATATCCTTTTTTGGTCAACATGTTTGGGGCCATTAGAGTATTCTTTTGGGTTATTATCAGATGTACTTTTCATGTATTCCAATAGTTCATACATTAGGTTGTTTATTCATTTAGTGTAAAATGCATAAAATTTGACAGTCCTAGATCATTAGGTGACTGTGATGGCATTAGGGTTTCTAATTTGAGTTTTTTTGTTCAAAGAGAATCTATCTATGTTATTGATTTGAATTCACAGTAGACATATAAGGTGCATGTACACATTACATAAGTATATTCTCATTTCACAATCCTTTATATATACATGCCTACATGCATGTAGTGTTATAATGAAATCTAGTTACTATAGAAACTTCTAGCTTAGGACTGGATGATTAAAGATAACAATTTAATGGTTTAGGTTAGGGTAGTTACTTAGTGGGCCAAAATTATCTAGCCTATTATTATTGGACTCATGATTAACCCGTTAGTGATTGTTCATAGATTAGTTCTACACTAACTTAGTATTTCATTAGGTAGTATAATTGGAATTGTGCTAGTTGCTTATTCTAAAAGGGGTGACCAAGATAACTGATATGGATACAAATCTTTGGAACAATGACTCCAAATAGTGAGATTATATTGGATTCAAAAGTACGATCGACACAATATGTTTAAAACACATATACATATATATAGGTTAAATTTCTTTAGTTTAATCATTGAGTTGAAGAACTGGGTGATTGAATACATGAACTATAGGTTGGATCGTGGATAGGGTGATACATTGTAGTTAAAATTATCTTGTTTCAAAATATAATAGGGGGTGCATTAGATTCATTCATGAAGGCATAAGGGGGTTGTACGTAGATGAATACTGATGTGATTTGGTTTGAAAAAAGGACCATAGAATAAAAGGTTCATCAATACAACAAAGAGAAAAACCAAGATTGCAAGGACCATTAAGTTGTCATTGGAACACTTGGAAAAGCATGCAATTCCCTGAATATGATACAGGGTCAACAAGGAGTAGGTAAAGATCATTTCCATGTCTAAGCAGTGAGAAGGCAAGGGAAACCACAAAAGAAGATGCGAGATGAGGAAGGAGGGAGTCTCGAGCCTTGAGTGAACAAAAACACATAGCTAGCCCATCCCATCATTGATGTGAAATTTGTGTGGATGAATGCAAAAGTGAGGTGGTGGCAATGTCAAACTCCAACCTACACAAAGTTAGAACAAATTAGCAACTGGGGCAAGATCTTAGGCAAAAATACCTTTAATGGAACCTCAAAAGTGGTCATAGAAGCTTCCCCATGTCTCCAAAAGCCTCTTTGTATACTTCTTGACTATAGTTCCCCCTTGGAGCTCCTGGTCAGCAAGACTCCATAGTAGCATCTTCCAGTGGTCTCGTGGATGAGACGCTTCAGCGGTCTGTAGCCCAATCGAAGACTGGGGGTGAGTTTCTAGGATGCCATAGATGGTATAGGAGCAGTGTATTTGGTGGAGGTGGCGAAGATGATGGGATTGTTGCAATGGTGGTTGATGCACCAGGAGTAATCAGGCATTTCAAAGGGGATGAGAACTAGAGTTGACATAGGAGTTTTATGATGTGCCTTGGACTCTTGGTGTCATGGAGGAATCCATTTTCAAAATAGATGAGGTTCAGAGAAATGAGGATTTAAGGGGATAGAGTCTTTTTCCTAGTGAATGGAGGTTGAAGAAAGGATATGATGGTTGTGGTTAGTCATGAGTATCATGGGCCTAAATCGGGTGACTCCAACAAAGCCCAGAAGAAAATATTTTTAGAAAAGGGATTTTTCCTATTAAAATTACCATTCTCTTCTAAAAATCATTTACCTAATCAAATTGATTCCCATTAAATCCAAAATTTGACCATGAAATCCTAATGGGGTGTAGAATATTATCCAAGAGTTACTTTTCGAGTTAGGTGATCATGTTGATTAATATGATTAATAATAAATGAATCTTAATATTAACGTAACTAATTATTTAAAGAGAATCCGTTTTTGAAATTTATGTGTAGTCTTGTTTAGACATTTTCTCTTAGTGCAAAATATTTCCAGTGCAAATCATAATCAAATTATTTAAAATTGACCCTTCTAAAAAACTTAACCATAAAGGATATGATACTAGGAAATTTTCAAATAAGTACCTAAAAGGTGAGGACATTAATATGCCTTGCATTGCATCCCTAGCATGCCAAAGAAAGGCCAACATCATCTGGTTTATTCTCTTACACATTGCCATCAGAATATTTATGGAATTCATGGTGTACAAAGTGATCAAGCTGAGTGAGTGTGTGATGAGTGTCTTACGTCCAATGAAAGAAAGAATGTGACATTTCCAGGAGGCTACCTTGGTTTTGAATTTCTACAATAGTTTCTCAAAGTTATGCACCTCAAGTCTACATTCAAAGATAGGGACCCCATGTAGAAGAAGAACTCCCCCATTGGTTGAATGCCTAGGGATGGAACAACCCATAGGATCTCATGTTGGTCCTCTCCACCACACATAAAGCCTTTACCTTGTTCACTTGTTTCCCCACAGCTAAAGAGTTTGTTGTGAGGATGTTGTCCACACCCTGGAGGAATGAAGGCAAACATGTGGAGAACATGATCAGATCATAAACATACAACAATAAGGTTAGGGATGTGCCTCTACCTCGAATGTGAAACCTTCTCAGACTACCTTGTTGTACAGCTGCTTCAACTGATCTATAGAGAATTTCCTCAAAGAGGATAAAAAGGGATGGAGAAAGGGGTTTCCCTTGTTTTTGTCCCTTCTGCATCTGAAAAAACCTAGTAGAAATGTCATTCATTGAAACTAAAAGCCAGGTGCCCACAAAGAAGCTCATCAAGATGTCGATAACCTCCATCAGAAAGCCAAACATACCCATGATCTTCCTCAAAAAACCCCAATCCACAAGGTGATAAGCATTGGTCATGTCAAACTTGATAACTAGATTGCTATCAAAATTCCCTTTATTAATATCATGCATTAACTCCTTAGGCAATATGATATAATATGCGATGTCCCTATCCTAAGTAAAGGGCCTCTTCTAGGGAGAGATAAGGTTTGGGAGGAATTTAGTGAGGTGGTTATTGAGGAGGCATGCTAGGATCCTCATAGAATCTTTCTCGATGGATATTAGACAGAAGTGTTGACACAACTTTGTGGCTTTGTCAACTTTGGGAATCAAGACTAGCTTGTAGCTAAGCAAGATCACACTATTAATCAAGCACGACCCTGGCTAGATAGTACAATTGACATAATTTCTTTTTGTTACATTGTTATTAAAGAATTAAGACCGCTAGTTATCATACTGGTTTGATATACTCCCCGTCTTCATTCCCCTTAGGGTAGTGCTAAGATGAATAATGGGTCCTACATTGGAACTGGGTTAATACCAAACAACACACTCGGTACTGTGAAAGACAATAGCTATTAAGCGGAGGATCACAGGAGGCATGAGATGAGTGAGGAAATTGATGGATGTATAGGATTTAATATAGGAAAAGGCGCACAAGATAAAAAAAGTAGGAGTGTGAATCTAAAATTTGGAATTATTGATTAGGCGGGTCACACACATGATGAGAGGTCCAAATGAATCACTACCCTTGTACTTGTCAACTGTCCAAGTTGGCCAATTAGTGGGGTTCTAGTTTTAGGTTCAATCTCACAAGTGCACTAGGGTGGGTAGAAATAGGATGGGAGGGGTACAAAAAGATTCACTACCCACATTTGTCAAACATAGTGTTAGTATATCACTTGATTTAATTAACAAATACTTTTTAGATTGGCATTTATAAGCATGTTTGTAAAGGATATATTAGTGGACTCTGAGTATAACTATGTACTAGGCAATATATAGGAATTTTAATAGAAAAAACCTGAAAACATGAGTATATACCTGCATTTTTGGAAAATTCTTACAAAATAAATTTTACTAATGGGCTTATCTGCTGTAGTATGGGCTGGGTAGTGTAATCTAAGTACCATAAGTTAGAAAACCTAGTTTTCAATGCATGTAAATATCAGGAGTAATGCATACATTATACCTAAAAAAGGGTTTTGAATATATGTATTTACATGAAACATAGGTAATCAATGTTTACATAAGAACAAACATAAGAATCCCAACTCATATTTAGGAGTGGTGTCCCAACTAGGGGGTAGGTCAAATGAAGAATGGGAAAAGACATATGGGGGGCATAAACCTAAACTATGGGGTCAAGTAGTGTCTAGAAAGCTTAACATCCTCCTAGAAACAAAGAATGATCCCTAGATTAGGACCTCCCCTGGAAGGATATGTTGAACTACATTGTGTTAGATATTAAAAAGATTAGGTAACTTTGGACGTCCTAAAAGAACCTAAACTTATAAAAATGAAATGTGATGGGACGGTATGGATAGAAGGCTTGGAAGCAGTTACGTCTACCTAATCAAAATAAGTAGTACTTAAAAAAATGGAATTCCAACATATACTAGATGTAAAAACCATAGTGGTAAATCCCAGAGTAAATAGTTAATTGAGAGTAAAGTACAATAAAATAAATACAATAATGCATATTAGGTATGTAATGCCTATTGACATTAAGTCAGAATAAGAAAGGTTTGTTTGGATTGATGCCTTGGGTGCATAGATATATAAGTATGCAAATTTCAATTAGAGAAAACTTTAGAAAAATGTCTAATGAAAGTTAAATCATTGAAAGAGATGAAATGCCAAGAATATAGGTTGTATACTATACTTAGGAAGGAGGACCCGTGAAATATAGAAATAAAATGATATTTGAGACCCTTGTCCTAACTATGGATGCTTAAAGGTACATAAGACCCAACGGGTTATGAGGTGATCATATCCTAAGTACATAAGCCCCTTATTGTATGGATAAAGCCATCCATGTGTACACAAGGCCCAGGGGTTTAGGAGAATGGTCAACTCAACAAGTAAATATGGTCCAAGGGATCAATGGGAAAGGTACTCCATAAGTACATGAGACCCTTATGGTCAAGAGGAAATCACTCCAAAGGTACCGATGCCCCTATAGGCCTTACGGTAATGGATAAGAGTAATAATAAATGATATGTGGATATAAGGAATACAAGAACTTATGTAATAATTGTTAAATAGAATCTTAAGGGAAGTTGTGCACAAATTCATGAGTTCTAGAAAAATAACTACCCTTTGGTATTCAAAAAATTGGGAAATTTGTGGAACTATAATGTATTCATGGTTTGGTGTTATTGGTAAGTACAATCGAACAAAAGAAATGAATTAAAAGATAATGTGTAAGCACATGATCTATGCATATAAATAAATGAACTTTGTATTTGAGCTGCAATAAAATGTTTATTTCATCTTATTATGAGTGGTAGAGATTGGGTATCCACATGCGATACATAAAATTGGCATGTGCAGATGAATATTGTAAGTCAAAATTAAAGACACAATCTAGGGAATAGTGGTGTTACCTCACCCTTACATAAATATAGATGAATAAGTTTTAGTAGTTTTAAAATCTAGGTGAGATTACAATCACTAAGTGAAAATGTAATCACCGAATGATAATATCATGAAATGAATGGGGATGTAGAGATATCCTTGGAGAAAAAATTGGTTGCTATATCTTAACATAGATAATTTTTACCTTAATGTAATTTGTTAATGATAATCTAGCTAAAACCTATCCATGGAAGGTTTGTAGACCTACTATTTAAGTCTAATATGAGTTAGTCATCTTTTACCTTGACCTCATTAAGTTTGAATTTGGGACCAAAATTCCTTTTCAAGGTGGGCTAGTGAAAGACCATCAATTTTTGTAAATTTAGATTCTATGATTATTAATTCACAAATATTATTTCATTAATACTCAATTTAAGACAATAATACTAATAATAGAATGATGAGATCAATAATATGACTGTTATTGAATTGAAATGATGAATTTAAGCCCTATACATAGATTGAGTCTTTAATTTAAGCGAACAAAGTAATATTGAGCTAATATTTTGATGACTCTACATGAGATCCTAAGACACCCAAAGATCGAATTTCATAGTTAAGGGGACAATAAGGATTGTGGACCCTTTGGGTGTCCAAGATATGGGCCACATGCCCTATAACCCAATTGAAGCCCAATTTTTCCAACTAGAGTTTCCATATGAATCCATAAGATCTATGATAAAGTAAGTAGGAATTCGTGCATAAATATAATATCAAATATATTGTGAGTTGATTGGTCAACTAGTTATGAGATAGTTAACAGGTTTCTAGAAGACTCCAAAGTGTTAATGACCTCGACAATCAAATGAGAAATTATGTAGTCTTTACTTGGATCCCAAGTATTTGGGTAACTAGTAAGCCTATTTTGATCTAATAGTTGGCACCACACAAGATAATGGTTAAATGAATATAAATCCAAACTTTTAGAAAATTATATAAATATTAGTGGCCTTGATGACTAAATCAAATAAATGATTGACCATAAATCTTTTATATTGTCCTTTATAACTTTGATCTCACACTTAGTCTAATTAGAGATAGCCTTAATAAGAATATGATACCAAAGTTTGGTTTTCTCTAGATAATCCTACCGAGCTATTAGATTTTAGAACTTTTGTAATATTTCACTAAATTGAGGCAAATCATATCAATTTACAATGGATTAGTCAAGTGTAGCATACAAAGTTCAAATAAGCCAGACATTGGGGGTGTGACATGGAATATAGACTTTAATCTCAGCCACATAATTAAGATTAAATATATATGTATTGTCATTGACCTTGCACCAATAGTCCTTAAAGGCTAATCACCCCTCTCATCAGGTCTCTCTCCTTGGTATACCATATCTCATGAAACAAATGATGTTGGATTCTAAAGCAAGAAACAAACACAACCACCATGAATAAACATGATAGTGCCCAATTATCTAGAGGGCTAGATGTTTGAGGCTCATGCTCATAGAGATTTTTTAACCCCTTGCACCTATAAAATGAATCTAGAGGCTTTGTCACAATCCCTATAGAAAGTATAGGCTTCTGACCATTTGAGTCGCATCCCTGATGGCCACTGATCGGTGAAGTTCTATGTGGCAAACCTATAGCCTCACCTCTCTGGTCGCCCTCTTCATCGAAGAAGGTTCATAGGAGATAGGATGGCGATGGAGAAAGGCACTGCCCCTTCAATTCAGTTGGTCCATACCAGATTAGAGAAGTCCACAATGAAGGTTGAACTCTACAATGGAGTGACAACGTCTGACTCACATGAGAGAAGAACAAGATGACTTGGTAAATTATTCCTCTACCCTAGGTCATGTGTTGTAAGGTAAGGGGCACTCTAGTCCTTTGTTCCTTTTCTTCACCCCTTCTATGCTGGAGTGGGGTGCCAAGATGTAATGAGCTCATTGACTCAGGCTAGCCCCATTGCTATTTCAAATTACTTTGGATATTGCTAACATAACATAACATAGTTTGTGAGAATATAATTATTTAACATATTTAATTATTAATATCTTAAATATGAAGGATGTTATATAACTAAATGATTAGAAAAATGTTTAGGATGAGAATAAAATGGTTTGAATACCTGCTTCTGCTCATAGTTCAAAATTATAGTTAATACAAGTATACAAAGTGGTTAATGCATGTAAACCCTATATTTTATGACTAGGACGTTGATATAGTAAATATGTTTATTCTTTTAATAATAGATAATGTTGTTGAATACAATGTGATCCCAGGATAATTTTGATGATGATGATATATGTTAGGGTTTCTAAATATGTGTATCTACATAGAAGCAAGTTATAATTTTGAAATTAATGTTCGATAACTTGATATGATCTTAATCCAAATGATATGGTCAAAAGGTTCATAAGAACACATTTGTTCAATGAATAAATCAAGGTTACACATATTTTGTAACTCGGTTTCTAACCCTTGGAAATAATGATGTGATGGAATTTGGGTTTGATATCCTTATTTTAATCGAAATTCAAGTTGACCCTAAACCCTATTTCGGACCTAATTTTGGACTAATTCAAATCATAAGAATATATGGTGACACTTTTGGTTACCAGGGTTATTCCTACTAAGGGGTAGTTCACCTAAGTCCAGTGATGGATAAAAAAAGGTGATTCTAACTAAGGTGGCATTACAAACATGTGTTACATTATCTAAATGAATATACAAATTCATATGTGAAATTACTTTATTGTTGAATATATATGTACATGCACACTTTTGTATGCACTTGCATACACAATATAAAAATATACTAATCTTTTCTTTTCTTTATCATCATTGTAGGTCACTGCCATATGAAATATATGAGACGTGTAGATTCAAATGAAATTAATTAAATCTATTTAAGTTAGTACAAAGGAGGATTACTTAGATACATTAATACTTGTTTTCATTTATATGTTAGTTTCCTTTAAAAAAATTATGTACCTCCTCAAAGGAAATTATTTAAAATTTTGTGTCCATTTCAAGTTTTAATATTTGGAAAATGTTGATTTTTTAAAAATCTAGGTACTGGAGCTTTATTTTTTGGCACTCCACTTTATTGTCCTCCTTAAATAAGGATACAAAAAATTGGGTCGTTACAGATGACCTCCTCTCATCTCAATAAATTCTAAGAAAGGAGGGGGTGTCATCAAGGTCTAGATCTCTTAACCTTATCTCTACAATTCCAGTATCATGTGTTGTGAGGATATGAGAACTCCATATTGATGAATCCATATACCCTTCATTCTTATAACCCATTCTCGTTTACAAAGTTTACATCCATTTTATTGTTCCCAAATGGTTTCATTATTTGGTCAATTTTTTCTTCCAAGCATAGGAAATACTAGTTTCATGGGAATGTGAGATACCTAACATGTTCTATATGCTTAACCTGTATCCTTCTCTAGATCACATGCCACAAATATTTCTTTATTTATTATCTTTTAGACTTTTTCATGAGTTTCCTTTTTTATCCCACATGCACATGTGACAACTCAATCTTTTCAGATCTTGTCCACTACTTCTTGAAGATGTGTAAGGGTTTCCACAAATGAGGACAATGTGAAGACTCATCTAGGTAATAGAACAAGTAAATTCAAATGATTGCACTTCTAACCCACACCATCTTGTTCTTCATAATTAATGTGTTTTCATCACTAGCATGCTCTTCTACGATCACACATTTACATGACTACTAAGTGGAAACCCATATACTATGTGCTTAGAACTGCATGGAACCTTTAGCAATCATACAAGGAGAATGTATAGCCTTTCATTATTAATGGGTATGAGCTTTTGTCACACTCACACTTTTTGAAGAATGATTTTTCTTTGTGTTCAATCTCCTATGAATACAATTTAGGTCACATATATATGTAGCAGACACCCATCAACAATATTTCATTTACTTTAATTTTGATCGGTTTCCATGTTTCCAAAAACTAAAATGGAAGTGTTAGGTTTTTATCATGTGCTCCCTCTAAACCTAGTCTAGTCCAAATGACTTCCTCCTTTCAACCTAGTATACATACTCTACTAACTGGGAGGGAAAACATGTGATGCATGCAAAATAAATTTTTGGATTCAAACCATGATCATTATTGACGTAATTATGATTAAATATCCCAACATAGATTAAATATTTATCACATTGATACATTATGTTATTCATTGTTAGTGTTCATTTTACATATAAACATTTAATTTTAGGATTGAAAACAATGAAAACAAGAAATAACAAATTTTATATGTCACTGTACCCTTCCTGTGAGACCGTGAAGGGAAGAGTATCTCTCATGATACCTTCTCTGACAAATCCTTGGGTCATCAGTACCAATTGAGGTATTGGGTGATTGACAAATGTTTAGCCTCAAAAGTGCCAACTCCCACATAGAAGAAGTCACTTGTCATATTTATGATTATGAGGTATATTAAGGACAATACCCCAAATATAGTGATCTTGAAGATCAATGTAGGTTGAATACACATCCTAAGAGAAGTTATGGATATCCATTTTCATTATACAAGTAAAAAAGGGAACTTTTTCCTAAATTTTTCTAGTTCACATGGGATAAAATGACGGAAATATATTGAATTTTACTAGTATATAACTCACTTAACATGATCAAGTTTAACTAATTTTTTCTTCTAATTCCCATATATTAAAATGATGTCAAATTTTGACTTTGATAAATCCATATTTTCATTAAAACCTGAAATGCATCATAATATTGACAAATTCTAACTCCTAAAAACCATTCATTAGGCTAAATTCATTGAAATGTTACCAAATTTTTACTTCAGTTAACCCTTTTTAAATCTAAAATGTGTTTAGTTGTTGTGAAACTTTGAGTTCAGTAAGCCTTATTTCAAAAGTTGACATTCATATAAATTATGTACACCAAATTCATTTTTCTTTACAACCTAAAATACATAAAAAAACTAAAAAACTTGGACTTCATTAAATCCATAATTTCAAAACCCAAGAATATGTCCAAATGCTACAAAAATTGAAAATTTGATTTATACCGTGTCTATAAAACTCTAAGTATGTATATATACTAGAAACATTAACTTTTCTAAAAACCAACATTACAAAAATAAATAATAGAGAGAGATATTCACATTTTGAATTCATACAATATGCTTTGAATACTTAAATTACATTGTAACATTGTCAAACAACTCAAACTGAGTGCAATGTGTTGGCTAAATTAGACATTAGCATACCCTTTTTTTTATGATGACAAACATTTCATTCTTGTGGATCTAAAGTGATACTTGAGTATTTTAGGATTCAAGAAAATGAGGAGATCATACTACATGGATAATTGAAGATAAACACGCTTAAATGTTAATATTTTCATGATTGTACTCAATGTAAATACTTGTACAAGTAAATAATGTACAAGTATTTAGATATCATGTATATCAAGCTTTAGATATTCTCTATCCACTCATAACCCTCAATTAGGATCCCCCTAGAGATTAGAGTCATTATCCTCTATTAGAACAAACATTTGATAGGTGGTTCAAAAACATGAAATAGTTACACTCCCGATCGAGAAACTAGTCAAACAAGACACCCTCGGTCAAAGTTATTGTTGACTGAGAACCACCTCGATCGAGCATTTAGAGCACCGGTCGAAAAATTACACATTTGTGCTCAAAAGTCATTTCATTCAAGTATAAGGTCGATTGACTCAACTTCGGTCCAAAGCGTATGACCGTTGGACAAAGTAGTTGAGAGTTGGGAGTTGGAAAGAGAAGTTGGTATAAACTTGCATTCAACCTAGGATTGGTCGAATAAATTCTCGACTGAGACATGGTCAATCGACTAATTTTCCAACCAGATTGGGTTCAAGATCGTTCTTTCAGACTCGAACAATTTAGCCATTTGTACCCAACTACTTTCGACTCATTAACGGAAAGGAAGTTCGTCGACTGTCGACCTAATAGAAATTGCCCAACCTCTATTGGATGGAAAGACAAATCAAGCATTTTCCCACAGGAACATCCACAATAGAAATGTCTAGTTAAGCACTAAGAACACTCTAGAGAATCCATAAAATGTCTCTAATCATTTATACACCATTCCTATAAATAGGAGAGTCCATAGGACACTCAAAACACACTTACTAAACTTGAGCTATCAATTGAGAGGGAGCTACAAGCTTGAAATCATTTGCAATATTCATTCTCTTAGCTTCAACCTTCTACTAAACTACTCCAACATCCTTCATCATCCACTAGGAAGGTTTAAACGCTTGATATAGAAATCAAAGCATTGTACTTCATTGGTTAAGTTTTTTTTCCAATCTATTTCTTTTGTATTGTACTTTGTTCTCCTTAACTACTAGGGTTGGAGGTTGTTGAAAAGAGGTTGCTTGGAGCTACTTCAAGGAGCTAAAAGCTTATCCAAGGCGTTCTTGAGGTTACTTCAAGAAGGCTTCTTCAAAGGGAGGTTGAGGCTACTACTAGGTGAAGGCTATCTCAAGGTGGTGGAGCTACTTCAAGGAAGTGAAGGGTACTCCAATGTTGCTTGAGGTTACTTCAAGAAGGTTGTTTCAAGGAGATTGAGGCTACTTCAAGGTGAAGGATACTTCAAGGAAGGTGATTGTATATTTTTGTAATATCCTTGCTAGGTAAATAAAATAAATCTCTTTCAAAATCTCAATTGGAGACAATTGGGTAGTGGATTGACAATCTTTGATTCAAAGGTTGGAACCACTCTAAATAAAAGTGTCTTCCTTGTTTACTCCTTCTTTCCATTAAGTTCTTAATTAAATTTTAAAGTACCAAAAGCACCTCTAGATCTTTCAATTGGTATCAGAGAAGGTATTCAAGGAGCCTTAACCGGTCTTGAATGGGGGACATTGTACTCTACAACCTCAACCTCAAAGGAACTTGTCTGAGCTGGCCACCACCCTTTGATGGAAGAAACTACAATTATTGGAAAAGAATAATGCAATTTTACTTCTAAGGGATCAACTTGGAGCTTTGGATAATGGTGTCCTTACCCTATGCACTTACTAATACAGAGTATGCAACATGGAATCCCAAAATATTAAAGCAAGTTCAATTGAATGGAAAAGCAGTAAGCATATTATATTGTTCTAATTCTGTTGGTGAGTTTAATAGGATATCTTCATGTGAGACTGCTTATGAAATATGGTATGAAATTTCAATTACACATGAAGGTATATATCAAGTTAAGAATATCAATATTAACATGCTTAAGTAAATGTTTGAACAATTATGTATGCAACCTAATGAGTCTATTAGTGAAATGTGTGCAAGGTTTTCTTATATTATTAATAGCTTGAGTTCCTTGTGTTAGTATATAAGTGAGGAAGATCAACTTTCCAAAATTCTTAGATCCTTGCCTCCAAATTACAAACCAAACGTGACGACCATTAAAAAAGCCAATGAACTTACAACATTGAAGATGGAACAACTCATTGGAAACCTAGAGAGTCATGAAGTTACTCTTGAAGAAGAAGAAAGAATGGAGTTGGAACTTCAAAATGGAAGAAGGAAGGACATAGACTTTAAAGCGTCAACCAAAACACAAGTTCTTACCCAAGATAGTGATTAGACAAGTGGAGAGGACAATTGAGGAGAGGCGCTCATTGTAAATGGTAAGAAATATAGAAGATTTAAATCTAACAAAAATTCTAGTGTTTCCTCCTCCTCTCTTAGGTGCTTTGAATGTGGGAAGAAAGTACATGTAAAAAATGAATGTCCCAAAATCAAGAAGAGCAAGAAGATTCCATCCAAGAAGAAGGATATAGGAGACAAAGCATAGAAAGAAGCTTGGGATGAATCAAGTGACGATAGAGGGAGTGAAGAAGAAGAAGTAGAATGTCTCATGGCAAAAGAAGATGATGAAGAATCAAATGAGGTAGGTATTCTTGATTTATCTAAAGAAGAGTTAGTTACTAGTATTGAAGAACTGCATGATAAATATGTTGATTGCAAAAGAAAATTGAAGAAGCTTATGAAAACAAATAATGATTTTCATGCTAAATTGTATGTGATTACTTCTGAAAATGAAAGTCTTATGTCTGAAAAAGGTACCTTGAAGTCATCTATTAATGATCACAATATCAACTTGCTTGCTGTAGAAACTAACAATAATCTTCTTTCTCAAGAAAAGGTTGAATTGCTTGCTAAGATAAATAGTTTTCAAACTCAACCTATTCTATGTACTCATTTGGATTATGATGTTATTTTAAAGAAAGATATAGTTTGTTATTTATATTAAATCAATCAAAATTAGACATTAAAAAGAGAATGGATGAAATTGTTAAGTTGCAAAAAAGTATGTTGATAGCTTGAAGAATAATGACATTCTTGATAAAATCCTAGAAAATTATGCGGGACAAATTGGAAGGAGAGGCCTAGGTTATGTACCCAAAGATAAATACTATCAAAATCCTAGAGCCAGAAAGACACAAGTGCCTAAGACCAAGGTCATGTATGTGCCTAAAGACAATCTAGCTCATGAAAAAAAATCCTAAGAAGAGAAATGAAATTGATTTTATTTGTTGTCATTATTGTTTACATCTTGGACATTATTCATTTTCATGCAATTACAGGAAAACCAAGGACCATGATTTGGTTAGGGTTCCAAGAACCCCAATCTAGAAATGTCAAGAAAATTTGTTGACATTTGGCCTGAACTTCGTTGTGAAATGCATATATGTCTTATCTCAACTAAAATACGATTTAACTTGTATATCTCTATATGTTTTGACTGCATATTCATAATAAAACAATAAAAATGGTACGATTTACTTACCTTAAAAATGTTATATTCAATCAACAGAACTCCATCTTGGTTGACAAAGTGTTCAACCAAGAAGACTTTTGGTCAAAAAATTGTTCGACCGAAGGTAGTTCTGTTAGAACTGTTTTCACTAATAAATCTGCTGAACTTCATATCAGTCGACAAAATGTTCGACCAAGCGAAATTCTGGTCGAAGAAAAATTCGATGGAAGGTAGTTCTGTCAGAATTGTTTATTGAAAATAAAATAATTTGTTTACAATTAACTTGGTAACTTAAATTTGTAATGATTTCTTCATATTAAGCTGTTTTAAAAACTTGAAATGTTAAAACATTTAAAGTAATACTCCTAACCAAAAGAACCACCACGTGGGTACCAAAATCTTCCTATTTTGCAGGATTGGGTGGTTGATAATGGTTTTTTTAAACGTATGACCAGAAGAAAGAAGGCTTTCCATACACTTAATGAAAAGTAAAGTGGAACAATCACATTTAGAGATAATGCTAAAGGTAAAGTTGTCTGGATAGGTAATGTTGGCACAAACCTTCAAATAAAAAATGTGTTGCTTGTAGATGGATTATATCATAACTTGATTAGTGTTAGTCAATTGTGTGACAGTGGATATGATGTTCTTTTTAACAAATCTTACTGCAACTTTCTCATAGAAGACCCTAATGACGTTGCCTATGAAGGAAAAAGAATAGGAAATATTTATATACTTAAACCTAATTATATGCAAGCTACTATTGGAAAATATCTTCTTGCAAATGATGAATCTTGACAATTATGGCATAAAAAGCTAGGTCATGCAAGCTCACATGTTATTAAAAAGTTTGTTAAATATGATCTTATTTGTGGTTTACCTAAACTTTCTTTTGATAAACTTGAAAATTGTAAACAATGTACTCTAGGAAAGAAAATTAAAACTTCTTTCAAATCTAAGACTTTTTTTAGTACTATTAGATCATTATAAATTATTCACATGGATTTATTTGGGCCCATGAGGACTCAATCTATTGGTGGTAAAAAGTATTGTTTTGTCATTGTTGATGATTATAGTGACATACAAGGGTTCATTATCTTTCAACAAAAGATGATATTGTTAGAATATTCATTCAAGTTTGCTCTAAGATTGAAAATCAATTACAAAACAAAATATGCACCATTTGGAGTGATCAAGGGGGAGTGTTTGAAAATCATATCTATAAAGAATTTTGTACATCCCAATGGTATAAACATAATTTTTTAGTTCCACACACCTCACAACAATATAGATAGTAGAAAGTAAAAAATGATCTTTACAAGAAATGGATCGAACAATGTTACTTGAACACAACACACCTAAAACCTTTTGGGCTGAATCAGTAAATACAACATGATATGTCTTAAACCATGTTTCAATTCACTCCCATCTTAAGAAAACTCCTTATGAACGGATCTTTAACAAGAAACCTAGAGTTGACTACTTTCATACCTTTGGTACACTTTTTTATATCTTGAACACAAAGGATGACATAGAAAAATTCGACCCTAACTCGCAAAAAGGATTTTTCTTGGGATATTCAACATCTAGTAAGGCATTTAGGATTTACAACTCTATTTTTAAAAAAGTTGACGAATGAATTCATATCACATTTCATGAAATAACAGCACAAAGTGATGAAAATGAAATTGAAAATGAAAACTTGAATGATATTACACATCAAATTGAGGATCTAACCATAACAACAAAAGATAATAAAAATTATGAAACCAAACAAAATAATGATCAGAATGAAAAGTCACGATAGTCTATCCTTAGAATAATCAAAGATCATCCTTAGTACTTAATCATAGGAAATCCTTTTGATAAAGTAAAAACTCGATCATCATTTAGTGATGTTGCAAACATGGCCTTTGTATCAATTGTTGAACCTAAAAAGATAAATGAAGCCCTAATATATGATTATTGGATAATTGTTATCCAAGAAGAGTTAAATCAATTAACCAAGAATAATGTATGGGATTTAGTTCGTAGACCTCAAGGCAAGACTATTATTGGAACTAAATGGTTTTTTTGAAATAAACTAAATGAAGATGGGGTAGTAGTAAGAAACAAAGCTATTATTTGCTCAAGGGTACAATCAACAAGAAGCGATAGCATTTGGTGAAACTTATGCACCCACAAATAGACTTGAGGACATCCGAATGTTATTAGCTCTAGCTGCCAATAAATACATCAAAAATTTTCAAATGGATGTAAAAAGTACATTCTTAAATGGAATTATTGAAGAATAATTTTATGTCGCTCAACCACCTAGTTTTGAAATTCCAAACAAGCTTGATCATGTCTATAAAGTTAAGAAAGCTCTTTATAATTTAAAATAAGCACCCCAAAATTGGTATGAAAGACTTAAGAACTATCTTTTTGATGATGGTTTCTCTATTTGAAAATCAAATTCCACATTATTTTTCAAAACATATGAATCAAATTTGTAGTTGTTCAAATATATGATGATGACATTATCTTTGGTGCTTCAAATGATTCTTTATGTACTCAATTCAGTGATATCATGCAAAGGATTTTATAATGAGTGTTATGGGTGAAATGACATTTTTTCTTGGTTTTCAAATAAAACAAATGCCTCCTGGAATTTTTCTAAGCCAAGAGAAATATACTAAGGAACTCTTAAAAGGGTTTAACATGGAAAATTGCAAACATGTTACAACACCTATGGCTACTTCTACTATAATTGATAAGGATGAAGATGGTGAACCCATTGATGATTCCTTATATACAACATGATTGGCAGTTTGCTATACTTGACCGCATCTAGATTGGATATTATGTTTGCCATTGGACTTTGCTGTAGATTTCAATTGAATCCTATGCATTCTCATTTTCAATCCGTCAAAAGAATTATATGATATCTTTTCTACACTATAGATTATGGTTTGTGGTATTCTAAAGGTCAATCATTGGATTTAAAAGATTATACAGATGTTTATTATGCTAGTTGTTGGCATGATTGAAAAAACATAAGTGATGGTTGTTTCTTGCTAGGGAGAGCCTTAGTATCTTGGATTAGTAAGAAACAAAATACAATTGCTTTATCTACCACTAAAGAGGAATATGTGGTTGCAGGTTCATGTTCTGTCCAAGTGGTTTATATGCAACAAGTCTTGAATCATTATGGTTTTGCATTTTCTTCTATGCTGATTTTCTATAATAATACTAGTATAATAAACTTGGCTCATACTCCCATTTTACATAGTCATGCCGAGCACATTGGGATTAAAAATCACTTTTGAGAGATCATATTGCCAAGAACAACATCTCTCTACATCATGTTGATACAGAGGAATAATTGGCTGATATTTGTACTAAATCGCTTCCTTTGGATCAATTTCAATAAATTAGAAGGAATTTACTTATTACTCTGCTAGAGGACATTTTCTTTGATACATTTTCTCAAGATTCCTGATTATTCTCTTGGCCTCTAGTGTGTGTTTTCACATTGTGGCTTTCATTGGACATTTAATTTGGTTTTCTTTTCTACTTTTGAACATGGGTATCCTATTAAGGGGGAGTATCCCATTAAGGGGGAGCTTGTTTAATATGGCTATTTTCTAATATGACAAAGGGGGAGAAATACAAATAAAGTAAAATATTTTAAACATTTTCATGAGTTTCATGATCTCTTGGATTGGCACTAATTGGTGCTACATTGCCTTAAGAGATGGATATAATGTTCCATATCTCTTTAGGTATATTAGCACACATTTTATGAGATCAAAAGAATTTATTCATCTTAGGTATATCTCAAGTTTGAAACTTATTTCATTTCAAATAATTTTTTTATAGTTTACAAATGTTTGTCATCTTTAAAAAGTGGGAGATTGTTGGCTAAATTGGACATTTGCATACCCTTTATTTTGATGATGAAAAATAGTTCATTCTTGTTGACCTAACGTGCTAGTTTAGTATTTTAGGGTTCAAGAAAATGAGGAGATTGTACTAAGTGGATAATTGAAGATCAATGCGCTTAAATGTTAATATTTTCATGATTGTACTCAATGGAAATACTTATACAAGTATATAATGTACAAGTACTTAGATATCATGTAAATCAAGCATTAGATCTTCTCTATACACTCATAGCCCTTAGTTAGGATCCCCCTAGATGTTAGAGTCATTATCCTCTACTAGAATAAACATTTATAGGTGGTACAGAAACTTAGAACAGTAACACTCTTAGTCGAGAAACTAGTCGACCGAGAGACCCCCAGTTGAAGTTATTGTCGACAAAGAACCACCTTGGTTGAGCATTTAGAACACTAGTCTAAAAGTTACACATTTGTTCTCTAAAGTCATTTTTGGTTGAGCATATAGTCGATTGACTCAGCCTCGGTCCAAAGCATATGGCTGGTAGACCAAGTAGCTGATAGTTAGGAGTTGAAAATAGACATGGTATAAACTTTAATTCAGTCCAGGCTCAGTCAAAGAAATGCTAGATCGAGACATGGTCGATCGACTAATTTGTCGATCAGATTGGGTTCTCGATTGATCTTCCAAACTCAAACACTTTATGCATTTCTAGCCAACAACTTCCTAGCTAACAACTAGTTAAGCACTACGAACACTCTAGAGAATCTCTAAAACGTCCCTAAGTGCATGCAACCATTCCTATAAATAGGAGAGGCTTTACGACACCCAAAATACACTTGATATACTTGAGCTATCAATAGAGAGAGAACTACAAGCTTGAACTCACTTGCATTCTTCATTCTCTTAGCTTCAACCTTCTACTAAACTTGTCCAACGTCCATCATCATCCATTAGGAAGGTCTAAACACTTGATATAGGAATCAAGGTGTTGTACTTCATTGGTTAAGTATATCTTTCTTCCAATATATTTCTTTGTTCTCCTTATCTACTCCTAGGGTTGGAGGTTGTGGAAAGGAGGTTTCTTTGAGCTACTTCAAGGAGGTGAAGGATGCTCCAAGGTGTTCTTGAGGTTACTTCAAGAAGGTTGCTTCAAAGGGAGGTTGAGGCCACTTCTAGGTGAAGGCTATCTCAAGGTGGTGGAGCTACTTTAAGGAAGTGAAGACTGCTCCAAGGTTGCTTGAGGTTACTTCAAGAAGGCTTCTTCAAGGAGGTTGAGGCTACTTCTAGGTGAAGCTACTTCAAGGAAGGTGATTGTATTTTGTTGTAACATCCTTTCAAGGTAAATAAAATAAATCACTTTCAAAATATCAATTGGATACAATTGGGTAGTGTACTGACAACATTTGATTCAAAGGTTGGAACTACTCTAAATCAAAGTGTCTTCCTTGTTTCGTCCTCCTTCTTTGCATTGAATTTTTAACTAAATTTAAAAGCAACTAAAGCTTTATTCACCCCCTCTAGATCTTTCACAATGGACTCTTTAAAAACCATATATTGTCCAAAAAAAGTAGATATTTTGGCGTTGGTCAAAATTGTCATTTTGAAAACCTAATACACATCAAGCTCATAAAAAATATTTTTACATCGTAAGACCTAGTATACCACCAACCACCTAACTTAACTTGACATAATCCAAATGGTGAAGAGAAGCTAAACCACTCTCAATGAATAAATCATGGTAAGACTCTAATAAGAAGTAAGAAACAAATGATGTGTAACTAAGGCATATAAGGTTTGTTAACTATTTGATTTTACAAGACATTCTCATATATTAGATAGAAAACTATTTAATTACAACATATATTGCATTATGAACATCTTTATATTATTACATTAGGATTTCCAAGAAGAATAAACTTAAAAAAAAATCATACGACAAATTGTACAAAGTTTTTTACTCTTACATGAGAGTGATAGTATGAAAGGAATCTTGAAAACTAACTAAACATCTCTACTCAACCACTAACCATACCAAACATCTATTGTGCATACATGACTTGAAAAATATTATCTACATATTTTGTGAGGTGTTGTCACCTTAATGAGTATGCATTTCCCACTTAGAAAAGAATCATAGAAGAGGATTCTTAATTTTATAATCCCTTGAATAATATTTATCACTTATGTGCATAACTCAGTCAGAATATCAAATGAACATGAATATATAAATAAGCATCCAACACATGCATCCTATACATTCACCATTTTGTATTTTATGTTTATACACTTACTTTGAATATTTTGGTTATATAAGAACTCATATAATGATATCCCACATCCTTCACCATTTCTCAATAGTTGTGGTACCACCATCAACTTCTATTGGGATAGAACCATAGAATAACTTCCCTAGAAACACATATGTACGTGCAAAATGCCCAACGACTTCAAGGATATATGATACTGGTCTAACATATGTGTGTGCATAAGTAATCTGAAGAAACATTGTACAAAAAAATTAAACACAATGCACCCTCTCACACTAGGACCTAAATGTGTAGGGACTCATGACAACTAACTAAAAATCAACTACTCAACATATCTTGTGTGTTGTTGTCACCTTATTAATATGAAAATATATTTTGAGAGGTCTTTCTAGTGTAATGAGTGGGTACATACCACTCAACATATAAGAATATAAAGTAGAAGTTCATCTATTCATTTATATTGATTTTATTAGAATGTATATGTAAACATGGTATAAACAAAAAAGTATGAAGATACAAATAAGAACCAAGGTATTCATTTCATACTAGTATTGCTTATTTTATTTTATTCACATCTTGTTGGTATAGTGGTTATGTAATAACTTATTTGTTCATACCATTCATTAATGATATTCTCAACATTTTAGTACATTGCCTACTTATATTTGGATATGACATTGTTTGACTTACCAAGAAACACACATCAATGATGTCCAAAGAACCAATTACTCAAGGGGGTTATGAAAAACGTTTGGTATCCCACTGGGAAGCATGTGGCTAAGGACCAGATTATTTCCTCCTAGGGTAGAACGCTATTCCACAAATATACTACTCTCTTCAACCATCCCTAGATTATTATTTGCATGTTTAGAGATATCATGTAAGAACTATAAACCGCATCCCCATTACAAGTTCCTTGTCTAGAATAGGATCTCACATTTATTCATACGTCATATTTTTTATTCACTTTTCCATCATTATTCCCCTTATATATAGTTTCCTTCCTAATCTTTATCATCTTAAATATTACAATCTCATATATAATTTTACAAATTTATACTAAGCATTTAACACATCTTGCATTTTGGATTTGAGTACATCATACATCTTTTCTTTTTGCAAGAAAACAAAAAAAGTTTACAACCTATCAACTAGTCTTTTCTCTATATTGAGGTCATGCATCAACTCTTATAGGAACGATGACAAAATCTAAGCCTCTCTAGGTTGTTTTAAGAACCACCTTTGCAAAAAGTTTACAACCTATCAACTAGTCTTTTCTCTATATTGAAAGCCTCTCTAGGTTGTTTCAAGAACCACTTTGCAAATTTTTAGGTAAGGTGGTTATCTCCTTGATCTACTTTGGTGAACTTCATTAGTTCAAAACCTTTGCTGGGGTTGTTGATGTTTTGAACAATAGGAAGATATCAGGGAGGGCATTGGATAGATTTGTCAAGGTAACTAATAGCTAGAAAAGAATCTGAGTTTAGATCACATCTATGGTGGCTTCGATGTTTTTTTGTTTGAACGTCAAACCTCTTCTCATATGAAGACATCACTAACCTTACTTATCCTAATTTTAGAGTAATTATTTTATCTTACTCCTTCAGTTCTAGTTACATACTCCAAGATTGCCCTTTACTTAATGGTGTTCATATGAGAATGTTATGCATAACATTGATTCTAACTAACAATTGATAATATCATCACACTACCCAAAGTGTATTTCTAATCGGTCCACAAATTCATCCATGCCCCATTTATTGCAACTTCACTAATTAAGTTTTCAATTAATTTATATTATATAAAAGGTTTACTACTTATACCCATAAATACATATACATATATACATATACATCGAGTCAAACATTTAATAATATATTTATGTACAGTAATACATATATACACCTTTTAAAATATATAAATGTTATCTCACATACATTTTAATTAGTATTTTACTTTTCACATAATTATGGATAGTTATATATATTATATACCAATTAATATGGGAAAGAAACATAGTGAAATTATAATAAAAGTAAAATAACAAGAAAATTTGAAAACCATCATTTTGAATTTATGATTTCTCACAATAAAGATGTTACTTGGATTTGCAATTTTTTTTCATCTTGGATTATAAAAGAATTTCATTTTTCTTTGAAACATTCATACTCAGTAAGAAAAATTAGAATATAGTTGTACAAGTCAATGCTCCAATATAGTTGTACAACTCAAGGCCAATATATATGAGTAAAATTTAAATTTTATAAGAGAAAAAATAAAATTATAAACAAAATAATCATAGAAAGCTCACATCAAGACTACTAAGGATAATGACATAAATTTGGCATAAATATATATAAACTTATAAAGTTATGTTATAAAGAACATAAATGCCATACTTTTAGGTGTGGAGATGACAAAACAAGTAAAAATGTGTAAGAAGAGGCTAGGTCTTTTACAGAATTGTTACAAGTCAATGAACTTGTAAACAAATTAAACCAACTAGCTGGTCATAATTGACCTAAAATGAAGTAGATAAGTTGAGTCCTCCAATTTGAAAAAATTGGTATGAGAAGTCAACCAGATTTCTGAAAAGGTGAATGACTTGTTGAGATGGAGTTCAAGTTGTTGAGAAGTTTACCAACATTTTTTTAGTTCACTAGTTAGTTGATTAGAGAAGTTGAGAGATTAAGATGGTATGCTAGACCTACTTGCTAAGAATTGATCTTGATAGTTAGCCATTCAACCAAATTACATTCGACAATTGATTTATTCAAGATTTACAAACCTCTTCAGAATTGGAAAGATTGATCTCACATAAAAGAAAAGAATATACCAATGTTAATAGGGACGTTGTATAATTTTCAAGTAAATTATAAAATTACCCCTTTGGACTCCAAGAAAAATGTATTTACATTCGAAGAGAATGTTTGAGGTCGAGAAGAGATAAATTTATATGGTTTCTATGCACTTTAGAGTTTGTAAAGATATAATATCATCTTGATTGGAGATTTGAGGGTTTCCATTGTGCAATACACTAAAATTCTTCTTCTTACTCTCTTCTCCTCCATGTAACAACCTTCAATTCTATTATTTTGATAGTAGAGATTGAATCTGAAGGATCATTCATTTCATTTCCATGTTTCATTTTTTATATATAGTTCAAAACCTATCAAGATATATGAGATAAATTCCATTACGAGTCTTGTAAATTCTTAATGAAGTTCATAATAGAACATAATTTGAGGGATTTCTAGTGATTAGAGTGCTTACAAAACTATATTGGAGAACTTTTATTTGATTTTACTATTTGGATTTCGTAATATTGTATTTTTAATAACAATTGACTAGAATTTTATGTGTCATGTATATTAATTGCTAAATTTGATTAAAATCATAATTTAGTAGTGATATTTGTGAATAGAGTGGCACTATAATATATACCTATTAAGGAATTTAAAGTCCAAATATTATATATTTATTCATATGTAAATCTGCAAAAAATTTAGAAAATTATAATTTCAAATGAGAAAATGTATGCTTCTTTTTAAAAGTTTATTTCAAGTTTGCAAGTCCAAGGTAATGACCTCAGATTTGGATAGTACACAAAGGGACGAAGAATATGAAAACATAGAAATGAAAAATTATTATATTATACTAAATGAGTTTTAGATAAGTGGAAGTCCATGAAATACAATAATTACATGTCAAATATAAACACAATATTTATTAAACAATAGTGAGATATTAGATAATCTTATTTTTCATAGTTATAGAAAAAAAGTTCAATCACTTCTACTTGCATTGTTATCATTAGTGGTATATTCTTTTAGTATTCTTTTTTTTAGTTAAAGAAAAGTACCAAAGACAAAATTTGTTACATATTAATAATATATGGCTTTATTAATCAAAGTGAATCTTTATAATTTTAAAATGAGGCAGGTTCCCATAAAATATAATTGATTTAAAAATCATGAACTTGTAGTGGTTTGAAACTATAACATGAATCAATCTATGTATTAGTCAAATCGCTATTATATCAAAATTTTAGTTGTGAAAAATTATGAAATTACTTGATTTAGGAGTAGCCATAGTAGATATTTATGTTATTAAAAAGACTGTTTAACTCAAAGAACTATACAATATTATGTAGGTCAGTGTGAATTCTGGAAGATGAAATGGATCCACTATGTGGACAACTCCAAGAGGACATAACAAAGAGCATGTCAAGGAATTTTACTAGATAAATAAGTAATCAGTCCTAGAGTAAAAATGATATTTTGGTCTTTGGCAAGGTGTATACAATACGAAGAACCCGGAGTACCAAAGTAGTGACTCATGAGTAGATGACATATCCTTCTCATTGTGTCTAGTTGGGATTAAGAGAGAAAGATTTCTCCCCCCCTCCCATGCCCATGGCAGAGGCTGAACACCCGAGATGATGGTAAATCAAGGTAGCAACTAGGATTCAAACCCGGGTCCCTTCATGAGGAGACACTGCTCATTATGTCTAGTTGAATAAAACATTCATTAAAAAACCACATTATAAGTTATTTACCTATTGGTGATGATCACCATTCATATTATGCCTAATGGAGTGATTTAGCCATTCAAGGACTTCTCCTCTAGGATACATTAGATTTTTATAGCTAAGTTGTCCCTCTCATGTATTTTGGGAAGATAGCTCTAGATGGATGCGAGCGAACCTCCTTATCCTAATGTGGTGAACCTTGTGTTATACAAGGGTAGTGAGTAAATTATTCTTAAGGTCTAACCCGGCCATCGTAGCTCATTTGGTAGGCACGGTGTCCCCCTTCGGGGGGAACCTGGGTTCGAGCCCCATGCTAAGTGTTGTATTTATCACCCACCAGCTATCCGGGCTATGGCTGGGCAAAGGACGCGGTGGCAGCCTATAAAGGTTTTCATAATCCTTTTTTTATTCTTAAGGTCTTGGGTTTACATTAAGAATTACATTGCATGTCACTTGGGACAAAAAATGACTTCCACTTAGTTGGTACAACCAAGTTGCATTCAAAGAACAATAAATAAATAAATAACTACAAATTCATATCATAAATATAATGTGTAACAAGTAAATATTAGTGTACCAAAATAAGTGACTTCAAGGAAGTATAGGATAGGCTTTTGAAATATAAAAATTCAGAAAGTCAATAATTTAGTTCTTCATTCTTTTTCTAATATCAAATTCTGTTATTTTTTGTCTTTCAATTATTATATACTTTAAATTAATTGGAGTTATATTTTTCACTAATGAACAACCTAATTATTATGTTTTATTCTAGCAGATCGGGGGAACTCCATGTTGGTGTGAAGATTCCCACTCATTGAGTCAAGATCGTGCCAGTTGATTGTAATATATCTTACGTTAACATTGAGATTATCGAGAATTATGAAAGAAAAGCATGCAAAAAATATATCCATTATGTGAGAAACAATGCTAGAGTCAACTTAATGAGTCAAACAATAGTTATCCTTTCACACTCTAGAACTAGTTAGCAGATGAATTTGCATTAATTGTAATTTTTGTTTTAAGGTTGTAAGATTGGAGTTTGTAATCAAATGTATTATTCAAATTTATAATAAGACTAATAGAATTTTTGTGATAAAAGTCAAAGCTGTTTAATAAGAATAGACTCAAGGAGAGTTCTTATTTTATTTTTATTTTCATCTATTTAATTTATACATATATAGTTCAACTATAGACAAAGGTAGTTTCATATTAAGTTTTTAAAATACAATCTAGCCAATCTAGCTTAAAATTGAGAATGAAGAAGAAGTTAAGGAAAAGAGGAAGTGTCAAAAATGGAATCAGTTGTGATATTTGATTCCTAGGTCCATGAATATTTTTCCATGTGTGTTGTGTAGCTTTGATAATCCCTCGTGTATGTTGCAAATCAGATTGGGGTGGAATCTTCAGAAGATAACCAATTGAATTCTTTCATGGGGTACAGAAGTATGGTGAGACTCCTTCATTGATGTCACGGGATGGTGGGAGTTTCCATGAGGGTGTCTTCTATTTCATACTCCATATGTGAGAATGTCAAAGAAAGACATTTTTCATTTTTGATGGGATGGCCAAAAGCCTCAATTGGATGAATACCAATCCCAACATCATTTTTAGAGATTCACAAGTTGCATCCACAAATATGACAAAGTAAATATTTATGATACTTGGATGACTTTATGGAGGTTGCAAGTTTATGTGGAAAATGGTTGATGTAGTTTGATTTAAGATCATCTCTACTCACTCCTTAATGGATGTTGTTGTAGTATCTTGAAATCTTTTTGACCCGGAGTGGAAAACTTCATATTTGGTGTTCCATATGTGACAAGACGTGATGAAGTTCAAGATTTTTGATAGCAATCAACCACTTTTTCCAGGATTGCATGAGATATCTAGTCATCCTTGAGAAGATGAAGTGAGTTTTTGTAAATTTTCAAATTTTACATACCTTGCTAAGGAAATTTTCTTAAGTAGTTGATCGATGTATCTTATTCATTGTTGCAAAGAGGAAATAAATTGACATCTATAAAGACCAAATCCTTATGTTTTAATGTTTACAAAAACATATCACGAGATATACATAATTTGTTTAGAATTTATGCTTTATATCAGAGTCGTGGAAGCTATACTTTGGATTACAAAATGAGCAATGGGCATGACTCCTATATACTCTTCAATTGGGTTCATGTGATGAAAACCATCAAACATCGGATAATGATTAATGCGGAAGAAAACATAACCAACAGATTACTGAAAATCACTAAAAATTAAAACTTTTTTGCAAAGAGATCCATTTCCAGGAAAACTCTTATAACAAGAACCAAAAGATTATATACAACTAGACCACAAAGTACATTCCATGTACCTTCTCTTCTCGAGGATTACATAAAATAGTTGCTCTGATAAATCAACACATAAGCAACATAAGTCATCGAGGCATTCAATGCCAAAATCTCAGATCGATCATGAAAACACTAACTACTAACTCCTATGACCTGAGAGTACAGAGACGACTCATGGGACTCATATTTACATGACACGACAGTCAGTATCTCCACCTGAGATGTTATTATTGTCCTTGATGCTACTGTCATTCCCCTGCTATAGGGTTTCTACCTCCTCGTCCTCGTCCACCTAAAAATGTTGGATCCCACGGGGGTGAGGCAATTGAAAATTGTCCCAGCGAGAGATATAACTCTTCTCCAGAAACATTATTATTGTCGATAAATAGTAATAAACAGAGAAAAGGAATTTCTATTGAAAAGCAGGATTTAATCATTATTAAGTAGAATAAAGCAATATCATCCTTTTATAGTATCACAACTATAAAGTGATAAAGCAGTATATCATCTATTCTTTTTCATAAGGAATATGAAGAACATGTATAATATTTATCCACTTCAGGATATAATAAGTAATACAACATCAACCAATAGTTCTCGTAATTCGTCCTTAAGAAAATATGCTACACAGCTGAATTACATTTTACAATCATACTTATGCCCTGAGGAAGTGAGTTGTACCGCTCAAATCCAACCTTCAGTTTTGAAACCCAAAGCCAGTGCCATACAAGATCAAAAGAAGAGCCGGAATCCTCTATCTCATCTATCTCGGTTAGTGTGAGACTACAAGCAAGACCACAGTCTCTTGCTTAAGTGACATCAGTCACATGGTTATCTCTCATAGGCTACCCATCCTCTAGCCTGCCTTGGTACAGGTCCCGACGCTAGTAAATCTGAGCCACGGGCCAGTTCACTGTGCTCTCTGAGCCATGAACGCATTCATGCTCCATCATACTGAGACATGTGCCTATTCACCATGCTCTTAAACATATCTTGAGTCTACAACCAAAGTTGCACTCTAGTCCTCCTATTTTCGGCTAGGATTAACCCCTCACATTCAACAATATACGCTCCAGATTAACCAGCAGGAGAATCCATTTCACCATCACCAGCTACTGACGATGATGGATCTATGACCAGGGCTGTACATGATAATATTCCACTTGATTATTTAAGTACATTACCATATTCTTTTAGCATCAGTCAAGTTCTCAAACAAGAATTATTATGACAAATTTTACAAAGAAACAATACCCTTATCAAGTACTTTTCAAAACTTTATGAAGCATTGGGATCTCAATTCCTTATCTCATTTCTGGGAATTCACATCCCTCAACATCATCATCATCATCATGTTTTCTGGATCTGGGTATTCAAACCCTTAGTTCAACACTGAACATGGTTACCACTTATCACGTAACTATTACCTCCACGTCATCTAACCAAGGTATTCAGGATACTTGTTACATAAGCAGTTCACATATTTCACCAGGTATATTCAACTTCTTGTCACATGTAACTAAGCAACAAATAAAGTAATGACTCCCAAGGCCCATTACCATCATAATTCATACCTGGTTATGCTCATCATCTCATGATACTTGCATGGTTAGTATACTTGATAACAACCATATCAATTTCATAGCAACATCATGCAATACAAAGATAACATCACTATTCCCTCAATAGGGTTAGAGTTTCCCATTTTTATCAATTAGGGTTTCACATAATATCTTCTTGAATTAGGGTTTCACATAATATCACCCTGTATTAGGGTTTCACATAATATCAACCTATATTAGGGTTTCATGTCATTATCAATTAGGGTTTCACATAACCTCACCCTACATTAGGGTTTCACATAACATCATCCCATACTAGGGTTCCATATAACATCATCCCATTTTAGGGTTTCACATAGCATCACCCTATATCAGGGTTTCTCATTACATCACCTTGTATTAGGGTTTCATAACCCATTACTCAAATTAGGGTTAGGGATTTCCCATTTCATTTCAATTAGGATTTCTCAACCCATTATCCAAAAATAGGGTTAGGGTTTCTCATCCTTCTCGATTAGGGTTTCCATTCTCCATTAAATAGGGTTTTATGATTATCTCATTAATCCAAACCCTAAATCAGTGCTTCCACATATCTTGGAGCACATAGCATTATTTAAGTATTAAATCATGCTTATCATTGTTCCATGTACTAGGAACACACATCACCATCATACCTTATTAGGCAGACTTAACCTTTCATTAAGGACATGCAACCATGCATATAATAATGTATTGAATTATTACCTTCATAAGCATCGAATGATAATCACTCTAATTATGCTAATCACCTAGATACTTTAAAAGTTCTTCCATTGAAATCATCCTTGAGATACCCTTCAACCACTTATGGGGTTATTAGTAATTACATGATTTGAACCAATTAGACCTTCAAACGGTCTTGGACCAATTGACCCTTCAAATAGTCTTCAGGTCACTTGACCTTCAAATGGTCTTGAATACCGTTAGACCTTAAACGGTCTTGGTTCAATTGAATCTCCAAACGGTCTTGAACCTTTTGTATCTCCAAACGATCTTGAGGTGCTTGACCTCCAAACGATCTTGAGGTGCTTGACCTCCAAATGGTCTTGAGGTGCTTGACCTCCAAATGATCTTGAGGTGCTTGACCTCCAAATGGTCTTGTCTAAAATCTTCAATCGG
The DNA here is from genome assembly GCA_963693085.1 of Alisma plantago-aquatica. Lineage (NCBI taxonomy): Eukaryota > Viridiplantae > Streptophyta > Magnoliopsida > Alismatales > Alismataceae > Alisma > Alisma plantago-aquatica. Next base: position 316,211,190 of record OY856409.1, read on the forward strand.
ATTTGAAACTGTTTGATCAAATCAATTTTGAAAAAGTTTAACCCTAAATGGTTTTGGGATCGTTTGATTTGAATATTAATAAACCAAAAATGGTTTGAGACCATTTGATTTAAATATTATTTAACCCCAAATGGTTTGAGACCGTTTAGTTCTCAAACGGTCTGAGACTGTTTGGTCAAGTCAGCTTGAAAACCGTTTAACCCTAATTTAGGGTTTTGTTCCTCAATTGACTTAGGCTTTGAACCCAATTGAGCTAGGGTTTTGAAATTAATTGAATTAGATTTGTTTGAAGTTATTAGGTCATGAGACCAATCAATCCTTGAACCTATTGAAACCATTTAACCTCTAACAGTTTGAACCCTTTTTCCCTCCAATCGGTTTTGAAACTGTTTTGTCACCAAACGGTTTGAAACTGTTTGGTCTAAAACGGTTTGAAACTGTTTGACCAATACAAAGTGAAACCATTTGATCATGATATTTCTTGTGGTGTGTGCTAATATGTTGTCATCATCATCAAGCTTCAGACCTCCAATTTCTATTTCCACATAAATGAAAAATTTAGCAATTATTCCAGAAGAAGTAAAGGATCAACATATGATGAGAAATTGAAATCAATAACAACATCAATGGGTTCAAGTTATATAACACACCTTAAAAGTAGCTTCAAATCTTCAAGATTCACATCTCTAATGGTGAATAAAGCTCCTTCCACTAGCCAAGGATCATTTCCAACTCTTTGGATGCAAAGGATAGTCGAGGTTGAGCATTGGTTGGAGGAAAGAAGAAAATCAATGTTGAAATCCGATTTCAACCATTAATTCAAGGTGGAAGATGATCATGGGGCTTACCTTAATATTTGGGAACGTTCTCCTCCTTCTCCTAAGCTCCTAACAAAGCAAAGAAAGAAAGTGGTTTGCAAAATAGCCTTTCAAGTAAGGAGAAAATCAAGTATATGTAATTGATTTTCCAGGAGAGAGAAAGTAGAAGGAATTTCATCCATTATCTTTGCCACATGCCCCCTCCCTTCCTTGACTCCGAAGACAACTCCCTTAATACTCAATATCCCCTCATTTGTCCTTGAATTAAAAGCAACCAATTTAAGCACCTTAATCAATATAATACTATTATCCTTTTTTAGTGGACATTAATTTTAATTAACAAATGTGAGTGGGTTTCTTCACCTACTTAGGATATTTTGGTGCAACTCAAGGAATTTGGACGTCCTTGAACTATAGGATTTCAACCAAATCCTTTTTAATTGATGGACACTTCAATTAATATATTCATTTTTGCTACAAATTAAATTAGGGTTTCAATTATGCTTAAATCTTGATTATTTTATTATCAAGATTATCACTCCTCAAAAGTAATTCAAACAAGATGTCCCTTTCTTTTTATTTTCTCTAAAGGATACAAAGAAATAGTAATGACTCCATAGAGGTGGTATTTTACATATCCAACCCTAGATTTTGGGTAATTTGCAAATTACACCAAAACTAGCATTCAATGCACAAACATTATTCAAACAAGCTCATTTTTAGAATTTAGGCTTGTGGAAGTCATACCTCAACATCATTGTAATTCTTATGATTCTATAACACTTGAGTAACATTTATCATGTAAAATTTGCAAAGTAACCCCTCAAATTGGGTAAATTGCACTTTAGTCCAAACAGGTGAAACATTAATTCAACGTTATTCAAATAGGACCAAAATTGAAACATAATCTCTCCTTTAGTCTTAATTACTTTTCAAGATAAAGACAAAAATCTAAATTATTTACTTAAGCAAAACTCCTAGGGCTAAGGCATAACCCAGGTCAAGGATGTTACAATTATCCACCCCTAACATGGATTTCATCCCTGAGATCATCAAGAGAAAAGAGAAGGGTACTTCCTCCTCATCTCTTCCGCCAGCTCCCACGTAGCTTCTTTAACCCCTCAATGATTCCAAAGAACTTCCACAAGAACTATGCCTTTCTTTTTCAACTTTTTGATTCTCCTATCAAGAATCATCACTGATCCTTCTATATAGGATATATCTTCATTTAACTCTACATCTACAGGTTGCAAAACTAACTCTGTGTCAGGGTGACACATTATCAGCATGGATATATGGAATACTGGATGCAATATGTGTAGTTCAGGGGGCAATTCCAACTTATAGGCTAGCTTTCCAATCCATTCAGTGATTGGATAAGGCCCCATAAATCTAGGAGCTAACTTACCCTTCTTCCCAAATCTAAAACCACCTTTCCAATGTGAGACTTTGAGATACACTTTGTCCCCAACTTGGAATTCTAAAGGTCTTTGCCATTTATCAACGTATGACTTTTGTCTATCCTATGCAGCCTTTAACTGTTGTTGTATTACTTTAATCTTTTTAGTTGTTTGTTGTACTAACTCAGGACACAAAAGTTGGTATTTGCCTGTTTCATACCGGCATAATGGAGATCTACAACGTCTACCATATAATGCTTCATATGGTTCCATATCAATATTGTGCTGATAACTATTATTGTAAGAGAATTCTATTAAGCTCAAGTGTATATCCCAACTTCCTACAAATTGAAGGACACATGCCCTAAGCAAATCCTCCAAAGTTTGTATAGTCCTCTCAGATTGTCCATCTGTCTGTGGGTGAAAGGCAGTACTAAACCTTAACTACGTACCCAAATCTTTATGTAGTCATTCCCAATAATGACTCATGAACTAGGGACCTCTATCAAAAACAATTGTAGCTGGAACCCCGTGTAAACGCACTATCTCATCTATATAGATTTGTGCAAGTTTCTCAACAGTATAGGTTGTTTTGACAGGAAGAAAATGTGCTGACTTAGTCAACCTATCAACTATCACCCAAATAGAATCATGACTTTTGGCTATTCTAGGTAAACCAACCACAAAGTCCATGGTCACGTGATCCCATTTCCACTGTGGTATAGGCAAAGGTTGCATTGTTCCTGCGGGCTTCTGATGTTCAGATTTAACCTACTAACATACCGGACGCCGCATAACAAATTAAGCTACATCTTTCTTTAAGCCAGGCCACCAATACATATCTTATAAGTTATGATACACTTTGGTGCTCCCTAGATGCATTGCATACATAGATGAATGAGCTTCCTCCAAGACTAACTTCCTTAAGTCATTGGCATTAGGTACTACCATCCTACCATTGTAACAGACTACCTCATCATCTGACTCATGAAACCCATCCTGTTTCTCGCTACCGTACTCTGAACTAATCTACTGAATTACAGTATTAGCTTGTTGTGCCTCTTTAATCTACTGTTTCAGAGTAGGTTTTATGTGCATCACAGCTAACAGTCCAACTAACAAGGATACTTTAAGTTGTACATTGTCTTTCCTCAAAGAGACAAACATGTCTCATTTAAAGCACACTAAAGAGTTCAATTGTGCTTTGTCTATATTTGGTGATGATGATTTTCTACTTAGTGCATCAACCACTACATTAGCCTTTCCCTAATGGTAATCAATTGTACAATCGTAGTCCTTGATTAACTCCATCCAGCAGCATTGTCTAATGTTCAATTCATGAAGTGAAAAGATATATTTTAGGTTCTTATGGTCCGTGAAAATCTGGAATGTCTCTCCATAGAGATAATGCCTCCAGATCTTCAACGCATGAACCACTGTAGCTAGTTCTAGATCATGTGTAAGATAATTTTCCTCGTGTTTCTTAATCTGTCAAGAAGCAAAAGAAATCACTTGTTTATCCTGCATCAACACACATCCTAGACCATTCTTGGAAGCATCACAGAAAACAACATACCCCTTTCCCTACTCAGGTAACACTAACAGAGGTGCACTTGTCAACCTTTCCTTCAACAACTGGAAAGAATGTTGACACTTATCATTCCAGACAAAAGGAACCTCCTTCCTTGTTAACTTAGTTAGGGGTAATGCTACAGAACTGAAGTTCTTAATGAACCTCCTATAATAGCCTACCTGTCCTAGAAAACTACGTATCTCTGTTGGTATCTTTGGCTGTTCCCACTCCAAGATAGATTCTACCTTTTTAGGATCAACACAAATACCTGAGGAAGATATTACATGTCCTAGAAAAGATACTTCAGATAACCAGAACTCACACTTGCTAAACTTAGCATATAGCTTGTGCTCTCTCAGTAAAGTCAGGGCCTGACGAAAGTGTTGTTCATGCTGTCGAGCATCTTTACTGTAAATCAGGATGTCATCTATAAAGACTACTATGAATTGATCAAGGAATGGCCAGATGATTCTGTTCAAGAGTTCCATGAATGAATCTGGTGCATTAGTTAGTCCGAACGACATAACCATGAACTTATAATGACCATACCTTGTTCTAAAAGCTGATTTAGATATGTCACTCTCCTTGATACGTAATTGGTGGTAACCTCAGATCTATTTTAGAGAAAATAGTTGCACTACGCAACTGGTCAAACATGTCATCTATCCTTGGTAGAGGATATTTGTTCTTTATGGTTACTTTGTTTAGCTGTCTATAGTTGATGCATAATCGCATAGACCCATCTTTCTTTTTAACAAAAAGAACCAGAGCACCCCATGGTGAAGTACTCGGTCAAATAAAACCCTTTTCAAGCAACTCCTGTAACTGTTTCTTGAGTTCTGCCATCTTAGCAGGTGTCATTCTATAAGGTGTTTGAGCTATAGGTTGTGTACCCAGGATTAGATTAATCTTGAAATCAATCTCTCAGGATGGAGGAACACCTGGAAGTTCCTCAAGAAACACATCCTCAAACTCCCTAACAATCAGAACATCAAAAAGATTAGGACTCTCTATTCTGGTATCTACCACATGTGTTAAGAATGCGAAGCATCCTTGTCTCATCAGCTTTTTAGCCACCATAGCCGATACTAGGTAGGTTGGAAGAATCTGTCTGTCACCCTGAAAGATCCACGTAACACCATTGCCTGTGATCATAGCCTGCTTGGAACCACAATCCAAGATAGCCTTATACTTTTCTAGGGTTCCATTCCAAGGATTATGTCAAACCCATGCATCTCAAGTGGTATAATATCCACCTGAATGCTATGTTCTGAAAAAGAAAGAACACAGGGAGAACATATCTCCTGCAACATTGTAGATCTGACTAACAAAGTTTCTAATAATAGATTATCTGCTCTATGATTAACAGTCATATTCCAGTCATGAATCACTTCTCCAGTGATAAAGGAATGCGTAGCACCTTAATCAATCAAAACAGATACAAAACCGGATGAAAACATATCAGAATGAAATAATTTCATCTGACCTGTCACAACTCGTGGATTAACCACTGCCTCAGGCTGATTCATTGCATAGATGTTGACTTTGTGCTATGTTATTAGGGAAATAATTTCATCTGACCTGTCACAATTCCGTTGCTTGATGTTGACTTTGTGCTATGTTATTAGATGTAGATGAGCCATCTTGGGATGCCTGTCGACGTCCTCGAGTGCTACTGCTAAACTGTCACTTCTGAGAGCCTTGTTGACTCTGCCTCGATGGTTGGGTTACATTCATGTCTCTAACTAGATAATCTTTCCTCACATGTCCCATGTTCCCACATTTATAACAAACTCGGTTCTCCCGCTGTGGCCTAGATGGTCCTGTTACTGACATTGATCCTAAGTTGTGGGATCCCTTTGGTGGTAAACTATGACCTCTACCCTTGCTGGATGTCCACTGTGTTTGGGTGTTGAACCTTGGTGGTGCTGTTGGTGCAGAAAACCTTGGTTTCTTAAAACTGTTAGACCTCTATCCTTGAAACTGTGTATACACCTTCTTACTGTGGGCCCGAAGCTTCTCTGTCATAGAACTTTTTATCTGCCTAAATGACTCCACAAAGTTGGAAAATCTCTCTCTGTTCTCTAGAGCTGACACTAGTGTGGTTAATTAGAATTCAAACCCTTCTCAAAATGCTGAATTCTCTCCTCATCTATAGCAGCCATGTGCAGACAGAAACATAGAAGCTCCATGAACTTAGCTTCATACTCACTAATGTTCATTGGTCCTTGCCTTATCCGCTCAAATTGAGAGATTTTCTCATCCAAGTAAGTCTTGGGAAAATATGTACTAACAAACTCTCATCAGAACTCTTCCCATCCGACTTCAACACCTAGCCTTTTGCCTTCTTCTATGGTCCACCAATAGCCAACACTCCCCTTTAATAGGTACACTACATGTCTAACCTTCTCAACTTCTAGAATATTAAGAATTCTAAAGGCCTTTTCCAGCTCACTTAGTCACATGTCTACGTCTGCTGGGTCAGCTATACCAACATAGTCAGTGGCGCCTACCCAGTGAAGCTGTTCAAAAGTTTTCCCAGCTCCTTGCCCTTCATTGTGAGCTGGTTCCCTAGGTGCAGGTGGTGGCATCCTATCCGCCATATGTGTCATAGTCACCATAAACTGCCCAAATAGAGTATGGACAGCTGGGTTTTCCATTGCAACTTGGTTAAGCTGGGGAAGTTCAGGTACTAATTCTTCTCTAGCCTGATCCCCTGCACCTCTTCCTTGTACATCAACACTACTTTCAGCCGCATGTTCTTCGTGTGATCCAGCCATCTTCGAGCTTTACTTCTTCTCCTGAGAGCAGAAGTCACTATTAGATAAACTAGAAAACACTTAGAACAGACTCAACGACCTTAATCCTATGTCTCTGTAGACTCAGCGAACCTAGAGCTCTGATACCAACTAAATTGTGATGACAAACACCAAACATCAGATAATGATTAATGCAGAAGCAAACATAAGCAGCGGATTACTGAAAATCACTAAAAATTAAAACCTTTTTGCAAAGAGGTCCATTTCTAGGAAAACTCTTATAACAAGAACCAAAAGATTATATACAATTTGGACCATAAAGTACATTCCATGTACCTTCTCTTCTCAAGGATTACATATAATAGTTGCTCTGATAAATCTACACATAAGCAACATAAGTCCTCGAGGCATTCAATGCCAAAATCTCAGTTCGATCATGAAAACACTAACTACTAACTCCTAGGACCTGAGAGTACAGAGATGACTCATAGGACTCATATTTACAACATACAACAGTCAGTATATCTACCTGAGATGTTATTGTTGTTCCTGATGTTGTTGTCCTTCCCCTACTGTAGGGTTTCTACCTCCTCGTCCTCGTCCACCTAAAAATGTTGGATCCCATGGGGGTGAGACAATTGAAAATTGTCCCAGCGAGAGATATAAATCTCTGCCAGAAACAATATTATTGCAAATAAATAGTAATAAATTGAGCAGAGGAATTTCTATTGAAAAGCAAGATTTAATCATTATTAAGCAGAATAAAGCAATATCATCCTTTTGAAGTATGACAACAATAAAATGATATAGCAGTAGATCATCTATTCTTTTTAATAAGGAATATGAAGAACATGTATAATATTTATCCACTTCAGGATATAATAAGAAATATAACATCAACCAATACTTCTCATAATTGGTCCTAAAGCAAATATTCTACATGGCTGAATTACATTTTACAATCATACTTATGCCCTGAGGAAGTGAGCTTTACCACTCAAATCCAACCTTCAGTTGTGAAACCCAAAACTGCTGCCATACAAGATCAAAGGAAGAGTCAGACTCCTCGATCTCATCTGTCTCAGTCAGTGTAAGACCACAAGTAGGACTACAGTCTCTTGCTTAAGTGACGTCAGTCACAGGGTTAGCTCTCATAGGCTACCCATCCTCTAGCCCACCTTGGTATAGGTCTCGACGCTAGTGAATCTGAGCCACGGGCTAGTTCACCGTGCTCTCTGAGCCATGAATGCATTCGTGCTCCATCATACTGAGCCATGGGCCTGTCCACCATGCTCTTAAACATATATTGAGTCTACAAACAAAGTTGCACTCTAATCCTCCTATTTTTGGCTAGGAGTAACCCCGCATATTCAACAATATACGCTCCGGATTAACCAGAAGGAGAATCCGTTTCACCATCACCAGCTACTGACAATGATGGATCTATGGCCAGGGCTCTACATGATAATATTCCACTTAATTATTTAAGTACATTACCATATTCTTTTAGCATCAATCAAGTTCTCAAACAAGAATTATTATGAAAAATGCTACAAAGAAACAATACCCTTATCAAGTACTTTTCAAAACTTTATGAAGCATTAGGATCTCAATCCCTTGTCTCATTGCTGGGAATTCAGATCCCTCAACATCATCATCATCATGATTTATGGATCTGGGTATTCAAACCCTTAGTTCAACATTGAACATGGTTACCACTTATCAGGTAACTATTACCTCCAGGTCATCTGACCAAGGTATTCAGGATACTTGTTACACAAGCATTTCACATAGTTCACCAGGTATATTCAACTTCTTGTCACCTATCACTAAGCAACAAATAAAGTAATGGCTTGCAAGGCCCATTACCATCATAATTCATACCTGGTTATGCTCATCATCTCATGATACCTGCATGGTTAGTATACTTGATAAAAACCATATCAATTTCATAGCAACCTCATGCAATACAAATATAACATCACTATTCCCTCATTAGGGTTAGAGTTTTCCATTTTTATCAATTAGGGTTTCACATGATATCTTCCTGAATTAGGGTTTCACATAATATCACCCTATATTAGGGTTTTACATAATATCAACCTGTATTAGGGTTTCATATCATTATCAATTAGTGTTTCACATAACCTCACCCTACATTAGGATTTCACATAAAATCATCCCATATCAGGGTTCCATATAACATCATCCCATTATAGGGTTTCACATAGCATCACCTTGTATCAGGGTTTCTCATTACATCACCCTGTATTAGGGTTTCACAACCCATTACTCAAATTAGGGTTAGGGATTTCCCATTTCATTTCAATTAGGATTTCTCAACCCATTATCCAAAATTAGGGTTAGGGTTTCTCATCCTACTCGATTAGGGTTTCCATTCTCCATTAATTAGGGTTTTATGATTATCTCATTAATCCAAACCCTAAATCAGTCCTTCCATATATCTTGGAGCACATAGCATTATTTAAGTATTAAATCATACTTATCATTGTTCCATGTACTAGGAACACACATCACCATCATAACTTATTAGGCTGACTTAACATTTCACTAAGGACATGCAACCATTCATATCATAATGTATTGAATTATTACCTTCATAAGCATCGAATGATAATCACTCTAATTATGCTAATCACCTAGATACTTTAAAAGTTCTACCATTGAAATCATCCTTGAGATACCCTTCAACCACTTATGGGGTTATTAGTAATTACATGATTTGAACCAATTAGACCTTCAAATAGTCTTGGACCAATTGACCCTTCAAACAGTCTTCAGGTCACTTGACCTTCAAATGGTCTTGAAGACCGTTAGACCTTAAACAATCTTGGTTCAATTGAATCTCCAAACGGTCTTGAACCTTTTGTACCTCCAAACGATCTTGAGGTGCTTGACCTCCAAATGGTCTTGAGGTGCTTGACCTCCAAATGGTATTGATGTGCTCGACCTCCAAATGGTCTTGAGGTGCTTGACCTCCAAATGATCTTGAGGTGCTTGACCTCCAAATGGTCTTGTCCAAAATCTTCAATCGGTTTGGAAACCGTTTGATCAAATCAATTTTGAAAAAGTTTAACCCTAAATGGTTTTGGGATCGTTTGATTTGAATATTAATAAACCACAAATGGTTTGAGACCATTTGATTTAAATATTATTTAACCCCAAATGGTTTGATCCATTTAGTTCTCAAACGGTCTGAGACTGTTTGGTCAAGTGAGCTTGAAAATCGTTTAACCCTAATTTAGGGTTTTGTTCCTCAATTGACTTAGGCTTTGAACCCAATTGAGATAGGGTTATCAAATTAATTGAATTTGATTTGTTTGAAGTTATTAGGTCATGATACCAATCAATACTTGAACCTATTGAAACCATTTAACCTCTAATGGTTTGAAACGGTTTGCCCTCCAATCAGTTTTGAAACCGTTTGGTCTAAAACGGTTTGAAACTGTTTGCCCAATACAAAGTGAAATTGTTTGCTCATGATATTTCTTGTGGTGTTTTCTAAGATGATGCCATAATCATCAAGCTTAAGTCCTCCGATTTCTATTTCCACATATATGAAAAATTCAACAATTATTCAAGAAGAAGTAAAGGATCAACATATGATGAGAAATTGAAATCAATAACAACATCAATGGGTTCAAGTTATATAACCCACCTTCAAAGTAGCTTCAAAGCTTCAAGCTTCACGTCTCTAATTAATTGTGAATGAAGCTCCTTCCTCTATCCAAGGCTCGTTTCCAACTCTTTGGATGCAAAGGATAGCTGAGGTTGAGCATTGGATGGAGGAAAGAAGAAAATCAATGTTGAAATCCGATTTCAACCATCAATTCAAGGTGGAAGATGATCATGGAGCTTACCTTAAGGTTGGGGAACGTTCTCGTCCTACTCCTAATCTCCTTGGTCATTGGACAAAGCACTGAAAGAATGTGGTTTGCAAAATAGCCTTTCAAGTAAGGAGAAAATCAAGTATATGTAATTGATTTTCTAGGAGAGAGAAAGTAGAAGGAATTTCATCCTTTATCTTTGCCAGATGCCTCCTCCCTTCCTTGCCTCTGAATCCAACTCCCTTCATCCTCAATATCCCCTCGTTTATCCTTGAATTAAAAGCAACCACTTTAAGCACCTTAATTAATATAATACTATTATCCATTTTTAGTGGACATTACTTTTTAATTAACAAATGTGAGTGGGTTTCTTCACCTACTTAGGATATTTTGGTGCAACTCAAGGAATTTGGACGTACTTGCACTATAGGATTTCAACCAAAGACTTTTTAATTGATGGGCACTTCAATTAATATATTTATTTTTGCTACAAATTAAATTAGGGTTTTAATTATGCTTAAATCTTGATTATTTTATTATCAAGATTATCTCTCCTCAAAAGTAATTCAAACAAGACGCCCCTTTCTTTTAATTTTCTCTAAATGATACAAAGAAATAGTAGGGACTCCATATAGGTCGTATTTTACATATCCAACCCTAGATTTTGGGTAATTTGCAAATTACACCAAAACTAGCATCCAATGCCCAAACATTATTCAAACAAGCTCATTTTTGGAACTTAGGCTTGTGGAAGCCATACCTCAGCATCATTCATATTATTATGATGCTATAACACTTTAGGAACATTTATCATGTAACATTTGCAAAGTAACCACTCAAATTAGGTAAATTGCACTTTAGTCCAAACAGGTGAACATTGTTTCAACATTATTCAAATAGGACCAAAATTGAAACATAAGCTCTCCTTTAGTATTAATTACTTTTCAAAATATAAAGACAAAAATCTAAATGATTTACTTAAGCAAAACTCCCAGGGTTAAGGCATAACCCAAGTCAGGGATGTTACAGTACAAGTCTTACAAGTCACTACTAGGTCTTGCTTTGATCACATATCCATGAATTCCTAGGGGAAAAAACACATACCCCAAGAAGGGATACATATTTAAAAAGTAAAAATATGAACCTAACTACAAATACTTTTCATAAAAAAGTGCAAGAGTTTAATGATGTAGGCAAGTATCATTTGGAAATATTGGTTTTCAATTTCAATATGATTCAATATCCAAATTTCAGAGTTTAATTCAAATTTCAAATAAATAGAACATGTTAATGTCTAGATTTAAGGGAAACCATGTATTCTCTTTTACAGATAACAAACACACACCAACAAAGATTCCAGTATAGTGAGGGACCCTATGTTATTTAACTCTGTGTAGAAGTGTGGCAGTGTAACTCCACTAAACTAATGGGAATCATCCTTTCCTTTTTTCAACATTTAAACATTGTGTTACTATTTTTAAAAATAATCATTGGTAGCTTTCAAAGAGGAAGGATAAAGTATAAAACAACTTTTAGGCCAACCAACCTATCTACTATGCATGCTTAAAAAGGGAAATGAGTTTTCCAAAAACAACAGAAATTTCATAAATTGAATAAAATCATATAGAATCTAATAAATCCAGGTATGGAGCTACAAGAATCAATCAAAAGAGTGATCCACATGTGTAAAATTATATGGAATCAAATGTTGTTCATTTTGAGTTATTAGGTTTACATTTTAAATATCGACTTAATGTTCAATGGTTTTCATTTGCTTTACATTCCTAGGATTTTTTATTCGGTCATGTATATGATCAATATCCTATATGAGTGTATATAAACATAATATTATCTTGTCCTATAAATAATGCCTATAGTATGTATTATACAAATATGATCTAGTTTTACCAATCATATTTAAATTATAGGGACTTTATATTTAACATTCTATCTTCCTAATAACAAACTTTATCAAAGAAGATTCATGTGTGTTCAAGTTATATGTGAGTGTATGAACTGTGATTCCATTTAGGAACCATGTTTTCTAATATTATCCCCTTTTCTATAATTATATACTTTCATCTAGTCCACTAGGTTTGACTATATTCATGTTACAATTTAGTAACAATTTTCATTTTTACTTTCTATCACTTGTGTATATACCTATTCATGAATCTTGGGTTTTATTTTCATGAGAATATTAACCATTATTTTTGGATGTGACCAATTAGTAAATATTGAAATTTAGAAAATATATCCCTATCATGAGAATATATTTTATATATTGTATTAATAAATAGATGTATTAATGAAATTTAATACTAGTGATCTAATATTTTCTAATACAATAAGGCATTCTTATATGTATTGTCACTTGATTCGTAGTTACGGATTGATAAAGAAATTTATATCAATGTGATGGATATGTTTTGAGATTAATCTAAGTTATTTTCTGCTTACATATCTTGTTAATTACTAATCATTATTGTAGATTTTAATAGAAGCAAGCGAAGGTTAGCCTACCAATATTATTGACGTCATTTTTATTTCTCATCGCCATGCTTCATAAAATGGATGAAGTGGTCAACTCTTTGATCCAACTCAAAGGTGAACATACCAATCCCTCTCTTTGATATCCATGTCAAAATATCTCCAGAGTTTAGTAGCCAACATTATAAAATAGTCGCCTCTACTTTGCAATAGGTGGTTTGTTGGTGTTAGAGCTTCAAGGAGGCCTAGAAGGGCTAAAGATCTTCATATAAGTTGATTTTGAGTGTACTTAGTGGTGGAAGAAGGAAGCAGTACCTTTGAGGTCAAATTCCTATATGTTTGATGTAAAAGATCTTTTGTTGAATGGTTGAAGGGTTATTGATGAATTCAACTTATAGTTTTAGTTGTAGGTCTTATCTATGGTTCAAAGTTGGTGATCGGACCTAGGGAGGCATATTCCTTATCCCTTATGTGGGTCTATAAGAGCAGGCTATATGTGTGGGTAATGCTAGAGAGTAGTCGATGGTTCTAAAATCATGTCAGGATTACTTGCAGAAGGCTAGATGAGGGGATCAAGGTGCGTGCTGGTGAAATAGTTTGTGATCCAAGTTATTGGTTGCACTAGGTTTCAGGTTTGTGGTCAAGGAGAAGTGGGAGTCAGGATCTTGAGGGAAGCAACGTTGGTGGTTTGGTGTCAGCAGGCCTGCAACAAATATGATGTAGGTCTATAGTTCCCACATGTAGGGTATTATATGGAGAGGGGGGAGGTTCTAGGGTTTCCCCTATTCCTAGTGGTTAGGAGTGTGATTGAGTGTAAGGATCCATTGTTAGTCATGAGTTACCATTAATGTAGGTAAAGGTTGTTGCCATTTTGAGTCAGGGGGAGAAACTACCATAGTTGTGGCTGTTCCTAAGTTTTAAAAAGGTATATAAGACGTCCATTCGGGGAAATATGTTGAAAAAAAGGAGAAACATTATTTTTCACTTCTTATGATGAGGTGATCACAACAACAACTTCTCCTTCATCTTGTAAAATTATTCATGAGTGTGTGACCTAAAGAAGAGGAAGATGTGGTTTTTCCTCTTATCTAACACAATTATGTCTAATATAATTATTAGTGACTCCCTACTAGTTCATTATTCCAATTTTCTAACTCCTAGAAAAATGTAAATACATTTAATTTGTTGCTTTAATCCCTATTATAATAATTTTAAAATATTAACTTTAGATTATAAGTGTCTTAACTAGGTCATTAAGTTCTCTATAATGAATTATCAAAAACTCATATCTATGAAAATTAATATTTGTTCCAAATCCATTAGTTATAAATTAAGATCACTCTATGATCTTGGTCAACCTAAGGCATATTTGCTCAATTGATTCAAATTGAAATTACATAATATCAAATTGGTTCATGGAACAAACCTTGAGGGATTAATTTGTAACTTTTCTAAAAGAGAGGATAGGAGAGTCATTTAAACACAAGAAACTCAATCAAGGACAAACTTAGTATCACATAACATATAGATTGATCTAAATAACCAAAAGAGAATTTTAATGAAGGTATATTTTGCAAATGTAATCAAGTTTATGAATTATAGCTCAAGACAAATTGACTACCTAAAATTTGGCATGTTACAACTCTATTTCCTTAAAGCGTATTCTTTGGTATATCCATAATCCATCATATTCCACCCTCCACTCCTTGAAAGGATTCACTAACAAATATAGCATGTCAACTAGTGTCTAGTGTCCTTAACTTTCTCTTAATCAATACCCTACACCAAGTATAGGTTTTAAGGGTTTCATGTGATTTTCTTGTAGGGTTATTCTTATACCTATTTAATTGTGACTTAGTTCAAGAAATCATCGATAACATTCCACAAAAATATTTTTCTTTGTACATATAGTATTAAAACAAAATTATTTTTCTGTGGGAAAACTTTTCGATGAAACCCAAAAATGGATCAATTAGATGTTATAACCAAGTCACAATCATCTCAGGTCTACATTCTAATTATTGTTACTCCATCATCTCAACTATTTGACACATGTTGGACATTTAGATTTGTATGAAACATAAAGAGACACCTAAGCACTGAGTGATGCTTAGTCCATGTAATTCCTCTAGAGTCATGTACATTCCAACGTTAAGAATATGAATTATGAATATTAAATAGTGTGTTGCACCACAAAATATATTATATAAACTATAATTATCATAGATAAGCTTAAAATTTTATCAAAGTTTACTCAATATTGTCATCACTAGTCTTTATGTGATGTTTTATTGGGTCAAAACTATATATAAACTTCATTTTTAATTCATTATTTGTAGAGGGTAGGGTTTTACAAAATATAATGCTTAGCTCAACATATAATATCCACATTTTATCTATTTCTAAGAATTGTGAGTTTCAAAAATCTAGAGGTCCTAATATATATCACTTTTTATCATTTAATTGTCTTATTATGGATTGGGATGCATTGTTCCATCTCCATTCTTTCATCTATATAGGTATAATATTAGATTCATTTTTCATTTTCCTTTTTGGTCTTGCAAATATCATAGGTACATATATAGAAGGGGAACCTATTATTTAATTCTGAACTCACTAATTGTGTACGGGCATTTGTGGCAAAGCTATCATGAGACAAATTTTTCCCTAGATTTGGTATGGGTGTAAAGTTTTTAGTGGAATAAGATTTCATTTACTCTTTCTTTTGAATTTCTTTTTGGTGGTCCTCAATTTTCATCCATATGTCTATAGTATGGGATTTATTCCAAGTGGAATGACTTTAGAGCTATGAAGTTTCACAAAAGTTATAATTACACACATATATAAGGGAAAATACTAGTTGTCTCTTAGATTTTCAAATTTCCAACTGATTATCTCTACAAGTTATTTTGGTTCAAGTTTTTGTGAGGGACACTTCCTATACTACATATGTTTTCTATAAATGGTATTGTGTTTTAAATCTTTATAATTTTTCATTTACATATAACTTTTCCACTATGTATGTTAACATATTATTGTTTCCTATACTAGTAATGAATTTATGTAGTCCTTTTTTAATTGAATTAGATTGAATATTTCATTCAAATATTAGGGTTTTCTCCAAGTAGTCAAAATTTCCTTGTTCAATTCAATATGCAAAGTGAGGAAACCCTTCCACCATCGAAGTGGTTTGGGGGTAATTATGTCAAAACATTCACTAAACATCCTTCTATAGACACCTCATCTCATTCCACTTAAATAGTTACGAATGATTCTTAAATTGTTTACGTAACATCACACTCAAATATATAATTAAGATTCCATATGAAAGTCATCAAATGTGTTTATACATACATGGAATTTACCGTTTCAGGGTGTATGTTGTGATTATTATTTATTCTAAGTTTTTCCATTAGCAATTACTAGTGCACTCTAACCATTTGTAAACCTATAAAGGTGATTTTAATATTCCAAGGGTCTCATTGTAAATCTACATACTTGTATCTTAAATACTTCTTCATCAATAATATCTTCATGTAAATTGATGCCCAAGGGAGTCCAATATCTATTAGATGAGTTATCCATGTTTGGTGACTTCCTATGTTCAAGTGCATACCTCATATACTTTTCTCTTAGTATATCATAGTTGTACTCTAGCTATATCCCAATAATTAGGCCAATGATAGTACATTTTGTTATGAATTATTTTTCTATGTTTCTAACTATTCTATTTATGTTCCTAACTAAAATTAAATTTAGAGATACATGCATGAGTATCAAATGTTTGTAGCTCTGATACCATGTTGTAAAGGCCCAAATATTTATGATCAAATATTTACAAAATAATATCACAAAATATAAATAAATCATTTAATAATTCATGCTTTACATCAGAGTCATGGAATCATAAATAAGATTACAAAATTAAGAATATGCATTAGTCCTATCTACTCATCAACATGGGACAACTCTTGCACATGTCTTATTGGTCTTACTTTGTTCTCCTATCTGTCATTACCAAAGGGAATGAAACCACACATGAACCCGCCGGACAAGGCCAGCTGGCGTGAGGCGACATGACACTTCCTAGTCTTTGTATCCAGCTCGATTTGTTTTGGGCATGAGTATGATCGCGTGCATGAGGGGTACGACCGAGATGTGTGGTGCCCATATTACCAGTATGCTCTGTTATTTTCAGTTTGTGGTTGGGCAACCTCTCTAGACTGACTCGGAGGAGTGATTGTGATATAGCATGTTAGGTACTCTGTACTACTCACCTCCCATTAACGGGGGTGAGTTTTGGCCTTAGGTCTTGTTCGACTTTGTTTCCTTTATGTAAACAAATCTTTGTATGAGCAGGTAGTGCTAAGGGTCGAGATTCTTCCTAAGTCCTTCTCAAAATAAAATTACCCAATATTTGAGAAGTAGGGAAAACATAGGTCAGACAAATGACTGATACAAAATTCATATTTGTAAAGTAAAAGTATGAGACTATATACAAAGAATTTTCATAATAAAATTCAAATATTAAATAATGTAGGCAAGTATCAAATAGAAAGATTGGTTTTCAAATTCAATATTACACAATATCAAATATTTAGTCTAGTAATATAAATTTCAAATAAACATCAAATGTCAATATATAGATTTTGGGGATGCCATGTGTTCTCTTATGTAGAGAAAGATAACACACGAACTAAGATTCCCAGTATAATGATGGATCCTATTTCATTTAAGTCTGTGCAGAAGAGTGAAAACGTAATTCCACTAAACTAATAGGCACTGGTTTGCCTTTTTTGATGTTTAAATATTGTGATACTATTTTTAGAAATAATCATTGGTGGCTTTCAAATAGGAAGGCTAAAGTATAAAACAATTTTTTGGCCAACCAACCTATCTATTGTGCTTGCTTCAATAGGGAAATGAGCTTTCCAAAAATAATAGAAATTTATACCTTGAATAAAACCAATTAAAATCCAGATATTCCAGGTATAGAGATCGAAGATTCAATCAAGAGATTGATCAATAACTGTGGAATGATACATGCTACTTTTGGCTTGGAATCAATGTAGTTCATTACAAGTTATAAGGAGTATATTTTAAATTTAGATTTAACGTTCAATGGTTTCCCTTTCCTTTACGTTGTTGAGTATTATTACTAGGTCATGCATATGATTAGTGTCCCATATAAGTGTATATAAACATAGTACTATATTATTGTATAAATAATACCTACAACATGTGTCATTCAAATATTACCTACAATTTGTATTATTCAAATATTACCTCATTTTAAAAGTCATATTTCAATTCTAGGGATTTTAGATTTAACATTGTATCTTCTTGATAACCATATTTTTTGAAGAAGATTCATGTGTGTCTAAATTACATAAAAGTGTATGGATTGCAATTTCATTTATGACCCATGTGTTTTAATATTATTCCCTTTTCTATATTATATACTTTCATTTGGTCCAATGCGATTGACTATATGCATGTTATGATTTAGTAATGATTTACATTTATACTTGCAATCACATGTGTATATACCTATTCATGAATATAGGGTTTTAGCTTCATGACAGTAGCAATCAATATTTTAATTTATAAAAACTAAACTTCAGAAAATATATCCCTATTATTAGAATATATATTATATATACTATTAGTACATACATGTACTAATAAAATTCAATACTAGTGATCTATTAGTTTCTAATGCACTAAGGCATACTTATGCTTAAAGTGACTTGATCTATAGTTATGTATTGATCGACCAATTTATATCATGTCATGGATATAACATGAGTTGTATATAAGTTACTGTCTCCTTATATACTATTATATATTCATAAAATAGGGCTAGATGGTTAAAATAATAGCTAATAGTTTGCTCTCTATTCAGAATTATAAATTTGAATAAAAGTGAGAGAAGGCTAGCTTACTAATATTATAGAGGTCATTTTGAATTATCATTATAATGCTTCATACCATGGATAGAGTTGTCAATTCGAGATGCAACTCAAAGATGAACCCACCAATCCCTCTCTTTGGCAACCAGGTCCAAGTATCTCTATAGTTTAGCAAGTAGCATTGTAGAATTGTGGCCTCTACTTTGCAGCAAGTGGCCTATTGGTGTCGAGGCTTCAAGGAGACGCATTAGAGCTAAATATCTTCACAACAATTGATTTTGAGTGGGGTTGGTGATGGAAGAAATAAGTAGTAACTTGAGGTAGAATTCCTATATGTTTGATGTTAGAGATCTATTATTGAAGGGTTGAAGGGTTGTTGTTGTGTTCAACTTCTGGTTTCAGTTGTAAGTCTTATCTATGGCCAAAAGTGGGTGATCGGGGTAAGGAAGGCATTATCCTTATCCCTTATGTGAGTCTATATGAGCAGGCTATAGGTGTGAGTGGCATATGAGAGTAGTAGGTGGTTCTACAATCTTGTCATGGTTACTTGTAGATAGCTAGATGAAGGGATTCATGTGTGTGGTGGTCAAAATATTTGCAATCTATGGTTGCAGGTTGTGCTAGGTTGCATGTTTGTAGTTGAGGATAAGAGGGAGTCGAGATCTTGAGGGAAGTAATAATGTGATCTTAGTGATGGAAGGTGTGCGATATATATGTTGCAAATTTTCAGTTCCCACATATCGGGTATTAGATGGAGGGGGGAGGCTCTAAGGTATCCCTTATGCTTGGTAACAAGAGAATGGAAGGGTTCATTGCTGGTCGACAGTTACCATTCATCTAGGCCAAAAAAAATCAGTTTCAAGTTAGGGGGAGAAACTATAACAATGGTCATTGTCCCTTGTTTGGTAAAGGGTATAGGTGATGACCGTTTTGGAATGCATGATGAAGGAAAAGAGGAGAAACTTTATTTTTTAGTGATTGTAATGGGGAGATCACAGACAAAAAATTCTCCATCCTATTATAGAATCATCTGTGGGTGTGTGATCTAAAGAGGAGGAAGGTGTGATTTTCCTCTTAATATCTAACATAATTATGTATAATATAATTATAACTTGCTCCCTACTAGTTCATTTCTTCCAATTTTATAACTCCTAGAAAAACCTTATGAGATTTTATCTGTTGTTGTAATCCATGTTATTATCATTTATAAAATATTAACTCTTCATTCTAAGAGTGTTAACTAAGACATTAAATTATCTATAATTAATCATCTAATAACTCATATATATGAATATTTATATTTGTTCCAAAGGCATTATTTATGAATTCAAGAGCGCTCTATGATCATGGTTAAACCAAGGTGCATTTGCACAATTTGTTCAAATTGCAATTACTCAATACGAAACTAGTTCATGGAACAAACATGAGGGACTAATTTGTATATTTTCTCAAAGAGAGGATGGGGGCTAGGTTAGACACAAGAAACTCAGCCAAGGACTAACATAGTATCACACAACATGTTGATTGATTTCAATAACAAAATAAGACTTCAAATGAAGGAATGTTTGGCTAATGTGTTAATTATGAATTATAGTTCAATATAGATTTAGTACATAATATTCAGTATGTTACAACATAAAAATATCTATGAAATTTCTAAATGTTTTCTAGAATTTCATTATGCTATAAAAGCCACTTGAAGACCTTAGCCTTTTTCAAATCTCCTTGTGTCAAGATAGCCTTCCAATTATTGGGTAGACTTTTTCATTTTTAGTTTAAGTCCACTTATAAATAAAGGGAGAAATCATCTTACAACATTGTTGATGTATTTTCAAAAACTTATCTTGCATATATTTTGGGTTAGGAAGTGGTAGGAAAGAGATGGAGTGATAAGTTTTTGCAGGTAAGTATCCTTGCACAAAACTCCTACCTAATCCACGATGGTGGTTGTCATAGAACTCACTATTAAGGATTCAAGATCGGAAGCAACAATAATTGAGAGAAAAATATCCAGTATCAATTGCCCATTCAATAACAAATCTCATAAGATAATGATATTGTCACCATTGTTGATGACAACACCTAGTGATGAAGCTCAAAAATCTATTCTAGAGGCACCAGTAATATAGAACCGAAACTAGAGATATTGGGTAGACCAAAATAGGTAATTCTCTATATAGCTTTCACTAATTTTCAATTTAATTATGTGTAACTTGAAAATATAGGTAGCTCATGTGCCACCCAAGTTTCCATGTGGTTATTATACTAATAATATTATTTATCTGTATGTCTATAACAATGTGTGTCCTAATGAACATCTGTGCACATACACATGGTTTTCTAGCTGGAGAGCCATTCATGGTATATTTTTTAACCATCACTAGCACCCAAAAGCTTGAAAGGGTGTTTTTGAAAACCCCACACATCATTAGTGTCTTGTTCTAATCACAATCATCTTTTATATGTATCCCATCCATATCCTTATCGAAGTAAGTTTCTTCTAGGACAAGAGAAAGTTTCCAATGCTCATAGTTTCCAAACCAAATAAATTTCTTCATGTGCTTTTTGACATCATCATATGGAAATGGGGATAATAAAATACTTTGTGTTGCATATGATGGGAGTGCATGTGTAGGTTATTCAATAAAGGATATGCCTTTCAAGAGAAAGGTGTCCTATATTCATACTACTCATATGATCCTTAGTTAAATTCTACATACTTTCATGTTATTACTTGTTTATCCTATGATGGATGATAGATACACCCAAGACAATGTCTAAGGTATTTTGTCTGAGGGATTCAAAGAACTTTTGTTATTTATCACTTTTGTGTTTTTTTGGTTTTGGACAAAAATAAGTATTCAAACTTTTCTTTGTAGACTTTTCGTCCTAGTACTTCATCAAGATTCTTAAGAACTTTAGTGAGACTCAACTAGAGCATGACTTGTGGGAGACTGCCATTGTAAGGACATCATCAACAACATAGACTTGAGTAGGAGGAGATTCTTTCTATGGAAAAAATTACATTCTAGACACCATGTTCTGTTAAATTATAAACGTCTTGCATAAACTCTCTATGCTAAAAAAATTATGTAAGGGCTGTTTAGATCACCTTAATGAACTGTCTTGGTCTGACTTGTAGTGGTTCCCCATGTACAATGATGTATTTTTCCCTAGTGGTGATTATCTATAAAATAAGATTCATAACCTTGACCAATAGAAACACTTCTGCAAGATTTGCATTAATATAACCAATGATTTATTTGATAAACACCTTCTATAAATCCAACTTATACAAATATATTCCCTACCAAATTTATTGTTCATCATAGAGAAGATTGACTCCTATACAAGAAGAATATAGTCCCACATTCTCCTACCAGGTAAAAAGCTAGATAGTGTGGGGGAAATCCATTTCTTTAGGAAAGGCTAGATGTACTCTGGTCAGACTTTACATATGATCTTGAAGCATCTAGTGTTCATGGAGCAGACTCAAGCTTCCACAGGCTAGATGATTCTTCACTTTGGGCATAGTAAGGTATGCCCAGAGATCCAATCATGTGATGATTTACATGGCATATACCATGAAGGATTTGATTAATACTCATAAAGGAAAGCTTCTAATTCATTTTGTTTAGATAATGAGAAAACATTATGAATATCTAAAGAATGACAATACTCAATGATGTATGTCTTCAAGTATTAGCCTTAGAGGATGAGATCATAGGAATGTTAAGTGTGTACATTCTTGTTATGTCCCTAGTCAGTTGTTACTGTGGAAGGTAGATAGACACCCACAACACATAAGACTAGAGTGTGGGTTGGTTTATGACATAATCTCATTAGTCATGATATGGCAATATCAAACCAAGTACACAGATACATGTTAGGTAACAATGTATCAAATAGATTCACCTTGAGAATGACACATGGAAACCATCTTTGGTGCTAATAGTAATCTCTCATAGTGAAGGAAATGATTGTGATTCTAAGACCTGAAATCACTGCACTCGTCACATGTCATTGGGTATGATTTGACATCATCAAATGTATCCCTCAAACATGGGTTGTTATAAAGGTGATGATTGGGTGACTTTGACACATGGGGATAGACTATGAATGATATACATGGGATTTGCCCCTCCTACTTTAGTATGATATCCTGGCGAGCGAGACTGAGAAACACATGCGAATGCACATGTGAATCAATATGTGATATTGAGGTGACATTATCTCAGACAACCTTCTCTTAAGTAAAGGAACATGAGATGAATGTTGATAGGATGATGAGTCCATGCCTTGAGTTAAGTATGGACAAGAGATAAAGGAATTATAAAATCACTGCAACACCTTACATTGATTGTAGTTGAAGTTGTTCTCCAACTTTCCATTCACTTGGGTACCACTGATGTGCAACTAGGCACCACTCCTTACTTGTGATGTCATAAGATAATTATGGACATTAACTATCAACATGATATAAGACTTATTGGGTCACACACATAGGAACTCTTCTAGAAGAGGAGTTTATCTTGAATGATGATTGGATTGATAACTAAAGAGTTTAGGCATTCAATTCACACAACAGATCAATGATTGGCTAACTGGACTATCAAACAACCATCTCAAGTGTTGAGATGGCCATTTGGACATGCCAGATGGGTGTCTCAAGTGTTGAGATGACCATTTGGGTAGTTAGGATAATCAAAGTTCAAATTGGCTAAGTTCTTCCCAAATAGAGGTCTGAACTGACAGGTTCGTTCTGATTAATCGATCGGTGCAGCTCAACTCACCAGATGGCCTTCTGGGTGAGTGAGACAGATGTCTCGCATGGGTGATATGTCTCAGTTGGGATGAACAAAGGTTTTGGATGTTTCTCGAACTTGTTTTGATTGCAGATTATTTTTGGTGTAAGGAATTAATATGTAATATTAATTAGAATCGGAATTTCTAAATTAATATGCAATTGAGAAACTACCAGACAAACATCTCGTAGTGTAAGACAACCGTCTCACACACCAAACGATCATCTAGGTGCTCCAGACGACTGTTTGGAGTGTCGTAGGTTGTGAAAAGTCAAGATCTTCTAGTCCCTTCCACTCTCGCACAATCCTGTACATACTGGGAACCCTGATCCTAACCCCACCTATTAATGGAGGGGTATTGGAGGCTTCCAAGAACACAACATAGACAACTAAAAATCAGTTCCTTTTGAAAATTGTTGTCCTCTCTAGTTGTGATAACCAAGAGATCCCAAGAAAGTCGTAACTGTTAAGGGAGGGATATCAAGGGAGAGAACAACTGAGAGTTGTCATTGTGGGTGAGCACATTGGTGACTAGTATGCCAATAGTAGGGAAAACTCCTTCCTATTTGTCTTAGATGAACGATAGGAGTTCTAGTTGGTCCATGTGGACTAATCTAGAGGTAGGAGTCCTTTGGCTGTTTCTAGGAGAGCAAAGTCAGCCTACTGTCTGTGGCGAGACTAACCAGAGTCGTTGTAGAAGCTGTTCTATTTGTTGTTCATGGTGAAGACCAGGAGCTGCACAACCACAGTCCAAGAGTAAGTAGTTGATAGTTGCATTGAAGTGAGTTGTTGTCGATGGACTTTCTCTAGTACCAACTATAACTCACTAAACCATCCTTCCTATGTCATAGTAGTTGACGTGATCTTGATGTTATGGGAAAATAGATAGATAATTTTTTAATTTTGTTGCTATACTCTGTGCCTGCATTTACCAATAGTGGTATCAAAGCCACATTAATTTACAATGTTTTAGGATAATCGATATGATCAGATATTGGTTTAATAGTTTATTTATTGCATAAGACGTGAATATTTAAAATATCTCATACGCATATCCAATCAAATACCACATAATCCCAAACTAATATATATACATATGATATGACATATATGCAATTTACATGTGTCTCCCTAAAAGTGGTTTTGATGGTGGATGTGTAGCATGGTTATGGCCAATAGTCTATATCTATGTGTGGTTGGATGGTTTGATTTCTCTTGTTTATCTCAGTCTGCATACCGAATCTCTACCACTTTCTTCCCAATGTAAAGTTAATTCATTCCTACCTTTGCTCCCCTTGAATGTCACTTGAGGTTTCTCATCACAATGTAATAGTTTAATAGGAATAGGATAGTTTCGTGCAACGACGAGGAAAATGATCATCGCCGGATGAGACGACCAATTCATGAGACAAGCTGACGGGATGGAGGACCATGGAGGATAGAATGACGGAGCCAGACGACCGCCCGATAGACCCAACCAACCGTTTGGAAGGAGTCCAAACATCCATTAGACTAGAGGCCAAATGACCGTCTGTGATGACCAACCAACCAGCCAAGAGGCGAGACGAGGGGTTCAAGAGTTGAACTGATCTACCCAGATTGGCAAGCACAAGTCTACACCAACAATAGGTTCATACATGTGATGTGATGATTGACCTTAATGGTAGTGATTCCTAGTGTCTCTAAGGAATTACAAGTAGACATGGCCATAACCATCACTTTTTATTTTGTATTGCATCTTTATGTTGTGGGATATAGCATGTATATGGTACGTACTATATATATGTGGTGATTGGATATAGTATTTGCATATATATATATATATGATATATATATATAAACCCCTCAATCAAATATATTAAGTCTAAGAAGCTTTTCCATTAGCAATACACATGCAGAGCTTGATTGACCAAGCGTAGATTTTCCCAAAGCTTGGTGCGTCATCTATCTCGTGGAAGTGTGATGGCACATATGTAAATTTATATAATGCATGGTGCATATCTAACGTATTAGATGTTGGGTCAGGCTTAACTGGTGACTTGGAGAGCCCAAGTCTAGAAGCATTCAGATGATTATGGCAAAGAGTTGTGCCTATCATCTATCCAAGAATTGCATATGATGTAATTGGGCGATCATCCAAAGATGACTCATGATTTGATGAAATATGGATCTTGGCTCATTAGAAAAAAATTTCGGTGCAATTTTCTAAATTGATACTTGAGGTTCATCAATTTGAACAAAATAATGAGAACAATAATGAATTAAAGACCAAATTATTATTGCCAAATTTTAATCAAATCATATCAAATAAAAAAAATGAGTTTTTGACAAAATTGCAAATTCTTTTATAGAATCAAATGGCAATAAACAACAATCACTTTTTTATGTGATTAGTCTTTGAGCAGGACAAACTAACAGGGAAGAACTGCCATGACTGGTTCAGGGCTTTGCAAATTGTTCTCACATAGGAGCACAAGCTCTATGTCCTAGAGACGCCAGAACTAGAGGAACCACCTCAAAATCCTTCAAGGGCTGACAAGGACACTTATAAGAAGCACAATGAATACACTATGGATGTCAAGAGTCTGATGCTATGCTCCATTAACTATGAGTTGTAGAGGAATTATGAGAATATGGGTGTGATTGAGTTGGTCACACATATTAAGAACATGTACCAAGATCAAGCAGGACAAGAGAGATAAGATGTATCCAAGACATTGTTCAAGTGCAACATGATAGAAGGTGACCTAGTAGGTCCTCATGTGCTCTAGCTCATTGGATATGTTTAGAACCTTGCTAGACTGGTATTTCCTATGGGTCAAGTGTTGGCCACTAATGTGATTCTACAGTCTCTGCCAGAGTCATATAGTCAGTTTATTATGAACTACAACATGAATGACTTTGACAAGTCAGTGATAGAGTTGTTGGGCATGTTTAGAATAGTTGAGGGACAAATGAAGGAAGACAAGCCCAAGTATGTGTTGATAATCAACAAGATAAAGGGTAAGACTCAAGGAAAAGGAAAAGCTAAGAAGAGTTCTAAAGCTAGACAAAAACCAAAGTCTTCATATCTCAAGGTGAAGGGAGGTTTGAAGAAAGTAAGAGGCAATTGTCACCATTGTCACCACCTTGGATATTATAGAAGAAACTTCCCACTCTAATTAGAGTAATTAAAGAAGAAGGAATCCACTGACGCCTCCACTTTAGGTATAAGTGTTATAAAATAAGTTTGATAATTTCTTCATTTTGGTATATGATACCAAATAGAGATCTGACATAGTGATGTGTAGGATCTGACAAGAAGTAAAGGCCTTCATGGAAGGATATATGTGGACAAGGCGAAGCAAGAGTTGTGGAAGCTTTTGTCTACATTTAAAATTTATCTTATCCCAATGGGCATGTAATAGAGTTCGTTGAACTGCTATTTCATTATGCCATGAAAAACATTTTTTTATGCATCATGTATGATAAGGATGTTAAATCAATAAAATGTTGTTTATGTTTCTATTTCAAAAGATGTGAGCTTGTATGGAAATGCCCAAACATCTAATGATCTTTGTGTGAAAGACTTTAAGATGAATGTTTACAACGTTAATACCTGACGATTATAATTGATAACGCAAGATTATCATTTGCAGCAGTCACCTTGGATAAATACATAAGAAATGCATGTCTAGAGTACATATTCATGTTAATCTAGATTCCAGCAGTTACCAAACCTAAGGAAATATGCCATTATTAATTGTACATAACGTGACATGTCATCCTTCACTAGATGTAATGGGAGGATAAGCTTTCCATTAGACCTCATACATCTGATACATGAAGATCTTGTGGAAAAAATGCTATAGATAATTACTTATACTTCATTTCTATTACTGATAATATGATGATATGTACTCAATAAAATAGAAACATATATCTCTTGAAGTGTTCAATAAAATTATAAATAAAGTATGACTTGGATGAAAGCATTAAGAAATTTTGATGAGATCAAATACTGAAATATTTTGCATCGATGTCACAAGAACCTTCAAGGAAAGACTGTAATAATGCATCATGAGTCAAATCCATATGAACAAGATGATGTGTCAGAATGACATAATTTTACAATGACGAGTCATGATATAGTTATAAATTAATCTAATCTTCTAATATCCTCATAAATATAAAGCTATCACTAAATAATGTACAGTCTAAATGGTTTATAAGACATCATATATGATATTATTTCAGAATGTGCCAATATGTCATAAGGATTGAAACCTACATTGAAAAAGTAGTTTCTTGAAGATGGTTCATCCACAAACCATAATTTTTTAAGGTTACCATTCATCCCAATTTAATAAAAAAAGTGTTTAGTTGATAGGATAACTGAGTTCGAAAGAAATCAGAGGGAGTAAAAGTAGAAATTGAAGTGTTCGACATCAATAGAGAGGTACAATGAGAACTAACAGAATCAGAAGCTATTATGGAATCTCAAGTTTGTCATGAAACAAAAAGCACAATAGTTCTAGTAGAACATGTTTGAGATTGAAGGATTGTGAATCTAACAATTCAGGTAGGTTGGTCATAACAGGATGAGCCAACTAATCAACTAGAAGCTATTAAAAACCATAATCTGAGTAATGGCTTAAGGCCAATATGGGATCCATGTAAGCTAAAAAGATTGGACCTTGATAGCTCCACCTAAAGGAGTAATACCTAAATGATGTAATATGGTCTTGTGGTAAAGACCTACATGGATAGCATAGAAGGACAAATTGGTTGAAAAAGTTTTCAGATCAGTTCAAGTTGGTGAACATGGTAGAAATTTCTTTACTAATTGTCATGCTTGTTGTTGTAGTTAAAATAGACTATGAGATTTGGCATGTGAAGATAAAATTAGATTCCATAAAAGGTTTTATAACTTCAAGAATGCAAATAAAGTCTATGAACTATAAAGTTCAATTTGGGATTCAATCAAGCATCTCAAAGATGGGATCTTTTGATTTGATAAGATAGTCAAAGAGTTTGACTTGAATCAAGATAAAATATGAAATATGTGATTACAAAAGATTTAGTGGGAGCATATATGAATATTCCACATGTGATGAGGAATAACAACTCAATAATGTGAATATTGAGATCTGGCATGAAAACCCCTTCAACAATAAAGGATTAAGTAAAACATCATATGAGATAAGGATAAAGATCTATGAGATAGTTCTTGAATGTTTCATAATGGAAGTTTAAGAAGATACAATAGCACTAGTGTTGAAAGAGTTCAACATGGGAAGGATTTAGTGAGAGAGAATACATATTAGTCTCTCATGAGCCAGATGTTCCAATTCTTGTGTAGAATGGAATTTTCATGATGAAGATGTCACAGGATGAAGCAATGGGTCTATCATGGATGCTATAGATGTCCTCATCCCATATAATCTTATACGTATGGACATGAAAAAATGATAGTAAGTTCCATTAAGGGTTATTGGAATGTCATTCAAGACATCCTTCAATACTCATAAAGTATTGAAGGATAGATTGCTAGTCAATAAGGATAGCAATATAAGGAAGAGTTGGATGTAAAGGGTTACATCGATTCAAGCTTCCATAATGACAAAAGTGATCACAAATAAAATATGTTTGATTTAAAAGAGAATTGTTGTTAGTTGGAAGGGTTTTGACTAATAGACATTCTATAATAGAAACTGAGTATACTTGTGTTTTGAACATAGAGTGATACAATATGGATCTAGAAGTTCATATGATGAACTCATAGATGTTCCAACCATGGATGACTCATTAGAAGTACTATGACAACAATGGATCTATATAATAGGCAAGGAACGCCAGATACAATATTGTGGTAGTTTCATCTCAGAGCAAAGAGATCAGAAACATGCAATATATCGACTAATAGATAACCCACTGAGATAAGAACTTGCACAACAACAAGCATGATGGACATGTTTGGATCACTAAGAATGAGATTCGTGGGTGATTGGCTCTAAGTGCAAGTGGGAGTCTGTTGGTAAGGTATGCCAAGACAACCAATCATGTGATGATTGACATGGCATATACCATAAAGGATTTGATTAATTCTCATAAAGGCAAGCTTTGAATTCATTTTGTTTCACTCAGTACGAGATAATGAGAAGATATTATGAATGTCTAAAAATGACAATACTCAATGATGTATGTCTTCATGTATTAGCCTTGGTGGATGATATCATATGAATATTAAGAGTGTGTACATTCTCGTTATGTCCCTAGTCAGTTGTTACTGTGGAACGTAGATAGACACCAATAACACATAAGACTAGAGTGTGGGTTGGTTGATGGCATAATAACATTAGTCATGATATGGAAATATCAAACGAAGCACACAGATACATGTTAGGGAGTAGTGTATCAGGCTGACCCACCTTGAGAGTGACACATGGAAACCATCTTTGGTGGTCATAATTAGCTCTCACTATGAAGGTGGTGATTGTAATTCATAGACCTAAAATCACTACACTAGTCACATGTGATTGGGTATGCTTTGACAGAAACAAACACAGTCCTAAAACATGGGTTGTTATAAAGGTGAATATTGGGTGACTTTGACACATGGGGGTAGACTGTGAGTGATAGATATAGGATTTGCCACTCCTACTAGAGTATGATATCCTGGCCACTTGATTAGCGAGAGTGAGAAACACATGCGCTTACATATGTGAATCAATATATAATATTGAGGACACATTATCTCAGACAGTCTGCTCTTGGTTAGAGGAACATGAGATGAATGTTAAGAGGATGATGAGTCCATGCCTTGAGTTCACACTAGATATCAGAGACAAAGGAATTATATAATCACTACAACACCTTACACAGACTGTAGATTGAATTTGTTCTCCAACATTCCATTCACTTGGGTATCAATGATGTGTGACTAGGCACCACTCCTTTCTTGGGATATTATAAGCTAGTTATGGGCATTCACTTCCAACATTATATGGGACCTATAGGATCACACACATAAGAACTCATCTAGAAGAGGAGTTTGTCTTGAATGATGATTGGATTGATTACTAAAGAATTTAGGTATGAAATTCATGCAATAGATTAATAGATTGGTTGAATGGACTACCAAATGACCATCTCAAGTGTTGAGACAACTGTTTGGGCATGCTAGACGGACGTCTCAAGTGTTGAGATGGTCGCTTGGGTAATCAGTTTTGAAATGGCTATGTTCTGTCCAAATTGAGGCCTGAACTGACCAGTTCATTCTGACGAGCCAATCAACTTAGCTCAACTCACCGTACGACCTTCTAAGTGAGTGATACAGGCGTATCACATGGGTGAGATGACTTGGTTGGGCCATGCGAAGCATCTGGATGTTTCTTGAACTTGTTTTGATTACACATTACTTGACAAATTTATATGCCATTGAGAAACTGCTAGACGACCGTCTCACACACCAGACAATTGTATGGGTGTGCCAGATGACCATTTGGAGTGTTACAAGTTGCAAAAGTTCAAAATCTTCTGATCCCTTCCACTCCTGCACAATCTTGTACAAACTAGGAACCCTGACCTTAACCCCATGTTAAAAAAGGGGTACTTGGGGCTTCCCAGCACACAACACAGACAAGTGAGAATCAGTTCCTCTGACAATTGTTGTCCTCTCTAGTTGTGGTAACCGAGAGAGCCCAAAAAATTCCTACTTGATAAGGGATGGATATCAAGGGAGAAAACATCTATGAGTTTTCATTATGGGAGAGAAGGTTGGGGACTAGTACACTATTGGGAGGGACAACTCCTTCCCGTCTATTCTAGTTGAATGACATGAGTACTAGTTGGTCCCTATGGACTACTCTAGAGGTAGGAGTCCTTTGTCTACTGCTAGGAGAGCAAAGTCAGCCTACAACCCTGGCGAGACCACATGAGTCATTGCAGAAGCTATTCATTTCATAGTTTGTGGTGAAGACTAGGAGTCGCACAACCACCATCCAAGAGCAACTAGTTGACAGTTGCATTGAAGCAAGTTGTTGTCACTGGGATTTCTCTAGGACCATGTATAACTCGCTAAACCATCCTTCCTATTTCATAGTAGTTGACATGATCTTGTTGTTATGGGAATATAGATAGATAATTTTTTTGTTGACACTGCTATACTATGTTACCTTATTTCCCAATACATGGATTAAGTCCCAACCTCTGACAAACATTTCATGTTGGAAGGTTTCTTGGTCAGTCTAGAATATTTCGTACATGACTTGAATTATATGGAATCAACTCACTACACACCCCTTCTGGATCAGATGCTTTTGTAGGTGCCATTTGGTACTACATATTTCATACATCAGTAGAATGCTTAACACATGTTGCTACTAAATATTGTTTATCCTAGGGAAGACACCTAATAGTTGTAATTGTTTTCCATGCTTGGCTTATCATGTATAGACATGATCTACTTAAATAAAATTTGGACTACTAGCTTGAGTTTGTGATGGTTGTCAATGATTGAATTTCTTTGCTTTAGAGTTAAGCAATTGTATTGTTGTGATAGCCTAGTTTACTAAAATTTTAACTTTTATCCTACACATTACTCCGTTGTAATGCTTCTTAAGTATGCTATTTGCTTCTTTCCTTATTAAGATCCATGCAATTCTTACTGAACTCTAGTTTTGAAATCGTAAGATAAGTAAGATACTTAGTGATAAAGGGAAACCATAACACATCTAGTTAAGTGCCCAAAACACCATGAGCCTTCTAGATGTCTATTCTAGGGTGGTGAATATGTTTTTCTTGCATTGGATGAAATCAATATAAAGAATATTTGGAGTAGATTAGGCCTTGAGGGCTAATCTATGAAGTGTTTGAGGAAATCAAATAGAGATGTAAGTGATACCCCATGTCTCTTTGCAACATTGAGATGTGAATATTAAGGGATAGAGACCTCAGTGTATATTATGTGACTAGAATGACGTGAGTCAAGTTATAAGTTGAGAAATGAGATAAGATATTAATGTGTGATATATTTGATACTCCCTAGACTTGTACCTAAGTGTGATATTAAAAATTATAGATGGTATAGGCTCTTACATATCACTACAATGGGTATAGGATTATGTGACTTGTCTTAGGGTAGCCAACTAAATCCTAAGGCATTGATGGTGAGTCGTGCATGTGTATATACTATGAAGGCATCTACTTGTGTAGTTACAAGTAAAGTAAAAACATGGGAAATTATTAAATAAATCCAAATCTTATGTGTATTGTTATTAAGAGCATTTTCTTCTATACTTGATATTTTTCCTCCTATAAATTCATATTAATGCAAAGAAAGTGGATGGGAAAAGTATTCAGTTAGTCCTATGTTGATATGGTCACTTGTATATTGGGTAATCAACCAATGCAAATACTCTTTTTTGGTCTGGAAGAAAAATTTTTTGTCCATCTTGAAACCCAAGCCAAGTGACTTCACTTCTAGGTGATGCCTTTCTCGAGGTATGTTGCACCTAGAGTTCATGTATTGGAATCCTTTGGTATGACCTTTGAGTGTGATGTGTTTTACTAAAAAGATGGTTTTGTGATTGAAATAGTGTATATGATGTTAATGAGGAAGCAATAGATATGCTATGTGAACATATATTTATCTAATCTCCTTGAATAATAGAAGTCTTCTACTTTTACTGTAGCTCCTCATTTTCTCTTAAATTGTTTTGGATATATCTTTGTAGCAAACTTCAAACGTCATAAGTAATTGTAGTATGGTTGATTATTGGGAGTGGTTCTCAATAGTTGTAGTGTCATCCATCATTCATGTATGATTGGAAGAACTCAATGTTACTATCACCTTATTGCATACAATTTATGTGAGGCTTTTGTTTCTCGCCAACTTTCTCTTGCACCATGATCAAATTTTATTTCTCCTAGAGTTTAATATATATATAATCATTAATGGGAAAATATGATTATGATGGAGATAAATAGATATGTCTTATTAATAGAGAATGATACATTTTTTTTTAAATTATTAATTCAATGTTTTTGCTTCCTAGAATGCAATAGTGGGTTGAAGATCTAATAGAGCATTGGGAAATCATATCTATTTATTCAACTTGGTCATATTTTATAAAGGGTGGCATGTATTTTTGTCTTGATTTTGTGCTGAATAGATTTGTTGTTGTCATTTTGTTTTGCTGCACAATACTAGGATGAGATTCTAATGTTAATCTGCTCTAGGAAGTAGTGTGGTTGTGGTATGTTGTGTAAAGATATCTATTTCTCATTGGATAAGAATCTATCTATTTTTCAAGGACGTCCTTGCTCATGAATGTGACCCTACCAACCTCATGTAAGACAGGCCAATAGTCACTAACACTTCATTGAACATGTTGATGGATGCTTTTTCCCACATTTTGACTCCTATCTTTTCATGGACATGTATCATTCTGTTAAAGTAATGTACTACATATGTACCACATTTTTTCCTCATGCATTGTGCACAGACTATGATACCTCCTCAAGATGTTCATGTAACTACTCCATAGGATTAGCACTGGGGTTCCCATGCATGATTGATATGTATGATATACCATTGACTTTGCATTGAATAACATGTCTATGCCAAAACTAGATTTCAATAATACAATTTCCTTTCTCACACATGTGCCCTATACCATCATCTACATGTACTGCTTTGATAATATGGGAAATTGAGAAGCCTTTCTTCTTAATCATTTGATTTTCTTGATTTCCACTACACTAGGGTTCCATTTTAGCTAGAAAGTGTAGCTTATGATATTTATTGAGATCTTGCATTTGATGGATTTTGTTGTTAAAGAGGCTCCATGCATTCTCCAATAGGAAAACTTCACTACAAAAGGTTGTAAGAGGATGTGACCTTTTGGAATTCCACTGAAAGTCTCACCATAACTTTATCCCTAGTCATTGACTCTTCAGAATTTGATTCCAACTAATTTCACCCTCTTCCTTAACAACATGGTCAGTCTTTCCCTTCTTCTATGCACAGTTGGGGCTTGCCTACTACAGCACATTGTATTCTAGAGAAGCACATACCCACTTCCCACATCTAAAGAAGTGTCAATGTACATGGTAGTTGTCCACATTGCTTTTTATCAACCTAGAATTGATCAACTATGTCCATCATTGTTGTCTATTATGATTTATTATATTCTTTTTTGAGATGACAACCATATCATCATGTTGACCCACTTTCTTGGTTTGATTGGTATACTAGTGAGGTTTTTTTTGGACAAGATTTTTTTGGTGTGGGAACTTGTTGTGAAGGTTTTTTCTCATGTTATTCTATCTATGGTGTTGGCTTTCATTACATCCCTCATCCTTATCAAAGAACATCTCTCGGTTCTGGAGTTACTCCATATCTTTCCTTGATTTTATTGCTTGACCATATGCATTAGTATAAATATTTCTCCTTTTTGGTGGAACTTCTGATTGCCTTGACAAGGAATGTGCATGCAATCAAAATAAAAATCTTAGTAACACTAGAGGCATGCAATAGGAGTTATAGTATATCTTAATGTTGCAATATAAGTTAGAGTAGTATATCTTAATGTTGTCTCCACAAGAAGTCATACATATTAAACAACAACTAATTCAATTGATAAGTGACTAAGAAGAAAAAATGGGACTTGATTTGATTCTAAATAAAGTAAACTGGTCACGCATTTGTCTTAAATTTTTACTCAATTAAATGTATTGGGTTCCATGACACCCATTAACCATATGATGAACACTCACACAATTGATGGAATTATCTTCTTTGTCATATCTTACGAAGGTGAGAATGACTTTTTCCTATTAACCAACTATGTAAGAATATTGAAATCTTCCAACTAACAATCAATCATATTCCAGTTTCCTTTTGATATAAAAATTACCAACTTAAGAACAAGTAGAATGAAATATTATGTAGTATCCCTCTAATCATTTATACGTAATAGGGGGATAGAGTTGTAATTATTTTCCACTAAATTCATGTCCCTTCTTGGTATGTTGAATGTGGGATGTTTAGGGACCTTGGCTAAGATCCGCATATACATTCAAGAGTAATTAGACAAATATAGAACCAAATTTCTAATATTATATAGAGTTGTTCATCACAATATTAATATGGTAAAAGACAGAACCAAACATAGGGAATCTACTTTATATGTGATGATGTTCTACAAATAAGGTGTATGGCAAATATTCTATGAGATCCATGGAGTAACTAAGGAGGAAAAGAAAAGAAGAGGGAGAGATTCAAGATGAAACACATGAATAGGAGAAATCCCCTACAAATGGATTCAACCAAAAGATTTTCTAGATGAACCTAGATTGGAATCATCACTTGATCCTTCTTCTTCCTTTTAGCCTCATTAAGGGTGGAATCACCCTCTAGGACACCTCCCTCTTTTATCTTGAGGAGGG
Source organism: Alisma plantago-aquatica (assembly GCA_963693085.1). Lineage (NCBI taxonomy): Eukaryota > Viridiplantae > Streptophyta > Magnoliopsida > Alismatales > Alismataceae > Alisma > Alisma plantago-aquatica. Next base: position 316,247,227 of record OY856409.1, read on the forward strand.
AGAGTGATAATATTAGATATGCCTCTTCAACACTTTTGTTTCAATATTTGTATTTTTGTAGAAATTTGAGATGACATGTCATGTCTGGTTGTAGACATATCATGGATATGTTGAAAGTTACCTAAAGTTGAGCTTGGTAAATGCTCGACAAAACTTGTTTTGTGGGATCAAAATGGTGTGTCAATGGTCCTGTCGATAGCGTTTTGATGAGGAGGAAGAAGTGTCATTGTCTTGACATGTTTTGTGTCAATGTGATCTTCGTGTTCAAATTTTGTTGAGGTGAGGTGTGACATTCTTTAACTAGAGAAAGTAATGTTTTCTTATGTTGGAACTAATTGACGTCATTCAGAGAGGGCATTGTGTGCAATGAATGAAGCACATTGCGTACACTATTTAGAAAGTGGGGCTGACTTTTTGGACGTGGTTGTGATGTGCTCGAATTGATGCATGTCATGTCATTGTGCATGAATGATTGATTTCAAACTTCTCAAATCCCAAGGTTGGTGCTAGATGTTCCATTGGTTCTAGATGAGCCAAATCTACTGGTGTCCATGTCAAAACACATGAATGTAATCAACATGAAAATAGGAAATCTAACTATATTAGTTAAGCAATTGCAAGTCTGGAATGTAGACAAGCATATAATTTGGGGAAATAAGTATAGTGAGATAGGGCATAGAATATGGCATAAATGATGTTCATCAAATAACCCCAACATTATATCATTGCTAGTTTTCAAGCAATATGATCAAAATTTACATTGAAAAAGGGTTCATGCATTAATGACGATAAAACTGAACCAAACAAACAATAAAAACTTCTTTTTCCCAATGGATTGCTAGAATGAATGACAAATCATATTTATTCATTGTGTCATCAAATGAGAAAAAAAACTGAGTTCTCCTCTTGCTCATAGGAATCCCCCACTCTACAAGCTTTACCCCTAAAAAGCAAAATGAATGATTAAACACCACTTGGTAACTCTCATCAAAACACAATTGTACCTCCATGCATCCTTTCCGAAAGAATTCTACCTGTTCAAGTTTGAGGTGTGTTGGCTCTTTTTTCATTTAATGATCAAGGTACCCAACCATAAAGGCCAGATTGGTATTTTAAACCATGTTGGAATGCTAAGAGGTTTGTTGTTGCTTCTTTTTTGGGTTTTAAATATTTAGAATTTTAGTTAAACTATTTGACAACTAAGCCAACCATTGAGACCATATCAACAATTCAAACTAGGTTGGCAATATGAGTGTGGCAACTAATAGTTCTTCACTAATTAGTTAAATAGAGTGTAATTGATGAAAAAAGGTGAGTTGTTTTGAGTGGTATAGTCATTGAGGTTATGTAATGGGGTAATCCATATTTGTTGATTAGATACACTAAAGGTGGGATTGGCTTCTTGTTCACACAAAGCATCCATAATTTTATTCTTTTAAGCATATCATTATTCATTTTCATCATTTGGGCCTTTGAATCAATTACAACACAACAAAAAAATTAGGTTGGGATGTAAGAATTGAAATAGTAGAAGTATATCATATATTTTTATCATTATTAAAATAAATGGCCAAATAACACCATAGTCTAGGGAATGGTATAAAAAGGTGAACTAATTCAATAATAAAATGTATTCCCTATTTAATATGATTTTAAAAAAATCCAAGATATTGGCATTTTGCTGCATTTGATCTTGAAATTTGACAAACACACAATAGAAATAAACCTCCTTACTACATGTAAAAAATATAAAACAAACATGAGAACATAGTTCAAACAAGATATAAACATATGAAATAGGAAAACATATGTGATGTGTGTGTTATAGGAGACAAGTAGGATTACAAAATAAGAAGAAAAAGCAATAAAAAACTGAAAGGAAGTCCACTTATCACCCTTCACATGCTTATTCAATACACTATATACACTACAACAATAAGCTTGTGACAAGGCACAATTGGACATTCATGGTGGAAAAATTGAATCAAGAGAACCCCACAATGGACCTCATTGGTGAAGTCAAAGTCCCTCAACATTTCATCACATTGGTAGGTGTAGGCAATGAGTAATTAGCTACTAAAATCTCTAAACATCCTACATAAGGCATTTTTGTGTAGGTTCCCTATTTTATCTTCCTCTTGCTCTACATGGATCTTGCAATTGGTTGCCCAAGTGAAATACACACATATCTATTGGCACTTGCCTCATCCTCTATTGTGGACCATGGTGATGGTTGAGGTGGAGAAGGGTGGTGGGGGAAGTGGTTCAGGCTTCCTAGGTTGAAGAATGATATGTTCTAGGATGAGAATGACGTCTTCTAGTGCATGGGTTTGACATCTTGTCTAGGGATGATAGTGGTGTAGATCTTGTGTGGTTTATGCCAAAACCATAATCGTGCCAAAGTTAAAAACCAAACACCATACCGTATCCACTACGGTGTTTGACATGAGGTACCTTATCCACATTGCCAAAAGCCTTAGTTAGTCGCACCACACTGCACAACATTAAGACTAAATTGTTTACTGCTGTAATTAGCATTATACATAAAATTTGTCAAGAAACTATACACAATAAATAAAATAACATCAATAAATATGAATCAACAAAGTCATGCTCATATTACTAATAAAAAACACTAAGTTTTTTGTTCATGCAGTACTACAGAAGTGGCCTTTGGCGTCGGTCGTTTAACCCCATTTGGCGTCGGTTTTCGACCGACGCCTATGTGGGCGCCGCTAAAGGTCGAACACTTCGGCGTCAGTTGTTTAACCGACGCCTATTTAACCTATCAGCGTCGGTCGTTTAGTAGATAACCGACGCCAAAAGGGTTCGCGCCACATAAAACGGCGTCAGCTAGGGCACTTTCTGCGTCGGTTATTTACTAACGGACCGACGCCTATATTACTTATAGCGTCGGTCTTTTATTAGATAACCGACGCATAAAGTGTCCTAAATGACGCCATTTTTTGTGGCGCGAACACTTTTGGCATCGGTTATCTACTAAACGACCGACACCTGTAATTTAAATAGGCGTCGGTTTGATACGAATATCCAACGCCATTTCGAGGACTGCTTTGGCCACATAAGGCGTCGGTTATCTATAAATAACCGACACTGTAGATCTTTGCTGAAGGTTTTTTATAAATAACCGACGCCTATTTATATTTTTTTTTTTTCATATCAGTTTGTAGGCCTGCTGTGGCTGGTCAGCAGGATGAGAACCTGCAGTTCAGTTTTCTGAACTGCAGGTTTACGACATCCATTGATATCAGCCTAGAAACAGGCCGCAAACCTGCAAAAGTCATAAGCAAGATTTCACACAAGTATATACATTCAGACATCAATTCAATTCTCACATTCACACATATAGAAACATTCAAATACATGTATTAACATTCAGAAATATTCATTTGCAAAGTATCATTCATTATCGATATCAACATCCCAATTATATCTTACAGTTGCCACTGCTTGTATGGCTTTTGCCCATTCTTCTCTTACTTCATTTAATAATTCCCTCGTATATGGAGCATGTACATTTTTTAAGCGTTTGCCTATAGTGTGGTCAGTTTTAAACACCTGCAAAGAGAATGATGTATATATATAAGTAATAATATAAAAATAAGACTGATATATTTCATACTAACTAATGAGACTATATATAATACCTCATGTATGCAATCGATTTCCAATGCGGCATGTTTGATAATCATCTGCATAAATCGCATCACATAGTATGCGCATGCCCAGCCATTGTCTTGTGTAGCACACTATAAATTGAAACATACAAAATAATACAACTAAACACAATTCACATCAATAATATATACATTGGAGTCGGGAACTTACTTGTACGTTCTCCCAATTTATTGGCTGGTTCTTTTTCCTTGGGACCGTTCCTCCAGCCTTTTTGAATGCATCTAAACCCCTACATGTTAATATAACACAGTAAATTACATAAGTAAATAGTAATGTAATAACAGATGTTAACAGATACAAAAATGAAATATTTCTCACCAGAATAATGGCATTCTCATTACGTGTCCAATTTTAGTGTTTAATGTACTTCCCGCGGGATCTAGATAATAAACAGTGAACGTCCCGGGGACAATAACTAGTAACTCCCAATGTTTACCGCTAGAGGTAAAAAGTTAACAATTAATAACTCAAAATGCACAATAAAAATGGAATTTTCTTAAGTCCAAATTATAAATAAAGTAAACTTACTTGACATTGAATGGAGCTATTATTATCGTCTTATTTTGCTGACCAAAAATTGTAAAAGCATCTATACAGTATTGTTGAACATTATCAGGGTCTTTAGCTACCATACTAATCAATGATGGAATCAAAAATCCCACATCATCAAATGCAAATTGTTTGCAATGATCTTCGACTAAGTAGCTGCAAAACATGTATTACGTATGCATTAATATATAAGAAACCAGATCACCGGATCTTACACAAGGTATATGGATGTATAAACAAGATCTCACCTTATCCATGTCTCTATCATTGATGTATTCAGCCAATCATACATAAACAACTCAATAATATCTTGTATAAATAAAGAGCTATCGTATGATCGACCTGCATAATCTGCATCTAAAGAAACTATTATAGGGCAATTTATATGATGTGCACGTAGCCAACATGTCATTCCCCTACAAGCAGGACCTAACGGGTATGTTAGGTCAGTTGGAACCCAATCGGGTAATGCGGGAAGTGGAGGTGGAGGCCTAGGTGCTCCTGGTGTCTTCTTTTTAACCTGTATATATAATTTCAGATCAGTTGACATAATATATACACATTAACAGTCTAAATCAATGTAAATTTATCTTACAATTTCAGTCGTGTAGACGACATCTGCTTTGGGCCACAATATGACCCCACCTTCTGCCTCACCAAGTGTATCAATATCTGGGTGGGCATATGGCAACGCAACTTCCCTCCAATCGGGTAACACACGTAATGGGCCCACACGAACATAGCCCTGTGGCATTGGAGTCCCGTGAAACCTTTCCCCAGGAAGGGACGGGTAAGCTTGCGCCTCTGCAACAACATAGTCTTCTATTCTTAAGCGGCATGGCTTCAATGCCTACAAATTTACGTAAAGAATGTTATACATATATACATATAATCTTGAAAAGATATCATCTTGAAAAGACTAGCTACAATGTCATAAACAATACTTACAGCAGACGTGCTAGGCGATGGGTCTCCAGGATTACTCGCAGTCTGTGCATCAGGAGAAGAGTGGGTCGCCATAGGCGTATTGGAAGCCTGAGATGCCTGCCACCGCAGCAATTCTTCCTTGACCTTCTCAGCAACTACATTGTTGACCTTCTTAGCAACTAAATCCTCAACTCTCTTATTCTCCTATACATGGATAAAAGAAACATTAGCTTCTTATTAATGAATTTCCTTTTGCAGTAACATTCTAAAAAAAGAATAGGTTACCTCTTCTTGAGAAAGTCCCACTCTGGGTTTGCGCTGGGATGGCCCAAAGAATGCTTTGATGCCAACACCAGTGCCGGCACCTCTAACACGTCCAGGATGCTCTGGGTTACCCAGAGCAACTGTCAATTCATCCCTTGTGCCCTAAGGGATGAACGTGCCTTGTTTCCTCTGCTCGTGCAGCTCCCGCTAATCACCATAAACAGAAATTGGTAAGTTAACACCACAAATAATCAATATTCAAACGATTTCTCTAAGAGTTGTATTTTACCATTTTTGCAGCCGCCTCAGTAGTTACAGGCTTCTTTATTTCACCCTTCTTATTTTGCCTTCCAGCTATCCAGATATCGTGGCGAGGCATGGGTGTGGCAGACTCCTGAGTAGGAGCAGACTCCTGAGTAGCCGCAGACTCCGCCTGTAGTCTTTGGCGAACGCTTGCATAGCCTTTTGGACCCATAGTGTGGTCATGCACATTCAGTGTATGCCTTGCTTTTGGTGCGTCACTGAGGGCCTAGTTAGTATGCACATTAAATATTTGGTTAGTAGCACTAAATGTTAATCTTGAATAGGTGAATACAATGTATATTAATTAAATTGGGAGTGACGCCTAATACCTTGAATTCTTCAGATTTTCTTGAAGCAACAAAATTGTCCCAATCTTCTTTGTCCAAGAAGTTCCATTGTTCAAGGGCTGACTTCTTCTTCTTATCACCCTCTTTTATGTATTCTCTGTTCAGATTTGTCCTATAATTCCTAAGCATCTTTCCAGCGCGTTGCATCACATTTTTACGATGCAACTTCTCATCCAATGCAAACCGATTCTGTAAAATAGAAATGTTATTAACTAGTATCCAAAATAGAATTGCAAATAATAGAATTTGTAATCTACAAAATAGAATTGCAAATAATAATAACTCACGCATAAATCCTTCCATAAATAGTCTTGCCGCCATGTTTTAGTCTTATTGAATCAGTATTTTCTTCACATATAGGACACGCTTTAGCTCCTTTGACACTATATCTAGACAAATTCCCATATGCTGGAAAGTCATTAATAGTGCAAAACAACATAGCGTGCAAACGAAATGTCTCTCTTGCTGAAGCATCATAGGTCATCACACCTTCAGCCCAAAGTTTCTTTAAGTCATCAATCAAAGGTTCAAGATAAACATCGATATCATTTCCGGGTTGTTTAGGGCCCGATATCAACAATGACAACATAACGTACTTATTTTTCATACACATCCAGGGAGGAAGATTGTATATAACAAGCATGACTGGCCAAGTGCTATGTTGGCTGTTCAATGTCCCGTATGGATTCATCCCATCTGTACAAAGCCCAAGTCTTAGATTCCTATCTTCTTCACCAAATTTAGGGTACAATATATCAATCTTCTTCCACTGTGGGGAATCAGACGCATGTCGTAGGATCCCATCATTATTTTTCTTAACATCTGCATGCCACCTCAAATTCTTCGCATCTTTCGGATTTGCAAACAAGCGTTGAAACCGTGATATTATAGGTAGATACCACAACACCTTGGCAGGAGAACCAGTTTTGGACTCCCCCGAAGTCGTCAATTTATAACGTGACACACCACATTTTGGACAATCTTTCAAATCTACAAAGTCCTTTTGAAATAATACACAATCATTCGGGCATGCGTGTATCTTCTTGGCCTCCATTCCCATTGGGCACAACATTTTCTTTACCTGGTATGTTGAGATTGGAAGCTCGTTTCCTTCAGGAAGCATTTCTTTCAACAAAGTCAACAATGAAGTGAAGCTTTTGTCACTCCATCTATTGTTAGCTTTCAACTTATACAATCTCAACACAGCGCTAAGCTTCGTAAACTTAGCAGAGCCTGTGTATAACGGTATCTCAGCATCATGCACAATGTTTGTAAAGATAGGAGGTGGATCGGTGTGCTCTACCCTACAACTATCCAGCATCGCATCAACGATGTCTGCTGGAACTGGTTCGTTCACATTTACGTCATCGGAGGCAATTTCTTCTTCCACCCAAGCACTGCTATCGACATCTACTGGTTTCGATTTTGAAATCTCTCGATGCCAGTGCCATTCTGTATAGCCTTGTATAATCCCGTTGCACATGACATGACTTTTGATTTCCTCACCAGTGTTGACTTTCAAGTTGTTACCGCAATGCCTACATGGACAGTAGAACCTATCTGTAGGTTTTTTTCTATGTTCCTCGGCAAATCTAATAAACTGATCAAGACCAGATATAAACTCTGGGGTGCAACGATTACGAATGGACATCCATGATCTATCCATTCTATGATCAGAGAAAACAAGTATATATTAGGAAACAAGTATATATTAGGAAAAGATTAGGCAGCATTTCCCTAGTATATAATAAATGTGTACCACCTATCCCATCCTTGAACACCTAATCTCACTAGTAAGTGTATAATGTGTATTGGGTTTTCGAGAAAATTTCGGCAGCATTTCCCCGCTATTCTCTAAGTACATATGTACTTAGAGAACAAACGGGGAAATGCTACCAAAATTTTCTCGAAAACCCAATACACATTATACACTTACATCCTAAGTGAGATTAGGTGTTCAAGAACAGTCCCAAACCGGGGACTATCCAAGATTTACTCCTAATGAGTCAATCTTGGACGGGTTTCTAGGCCAACAAACACATTTGATGTCATTCTTATATATAATAAATGTGTACCACATATCCCATCCTTGAACACCTAATCTCACTAGTAAGTGTATAATGCGTATTTGGTTTTCAAGAAAATTTCGGCAGCATTTCCCCGCTGTTCTCTAAGTACATATGTACTTAGAGAACAAACGGGGAAATGCTACTGAAAGTTTCTCAAAAACCCAATACACATTATACACTTACATCCTAAGTGAGATTAGGTGTTCAAGAACAGTCCCAAACCAGGGACTATCCAAGATATACTCCTAATGAGTAAATCTTGGACGGGTTTCTAGGCCAACAAATACATGTGTTGTCATTCTTATATATAATAATTGTCTATAAACCGGGGACTATCCAAGATTTACTCCTAATGAGTAAATCTTGGATTGGGTATGGTAACCAATATACTTAAAAATGTTGTACTCAGGGTTTGATCCTAAAAATATATTGCAATAAGACATGTATGCTCGTTGGGAATGATTATTGCACAATGGGTTTGATTAAATCTAGAATAAAATCTTATATAATTGTTTGCTATAAAATCACACATAATGCACCACAAGGGTATCTTCATAGATGACCCACAATCTCATGATATATTTCAATAAACTCAGGGTCACTCTGTATATGAATATCAATGGATTAGCATGACACTAACCCTGGTAATGAGGCATGACAAAGATGGGTAAAGTGTGGGATAGGAGATTTGAATCACTTGTGGAATTATTTTTGCCTCACCTTGCCAATATAAGGAGAGAATGAGCTCTCATTATAATCTAGATTGGGCCTACAAATTGAGAACATTCACTAGGAAAATCCTAGTCATTTGCAATCCAAAAGTCCATCATAAGGCTCAAACAACAATGTATGCAATGGTAACTATAAACTGAATATAAATACATTATGAAGACCTAAAGGGAACCCATATACGTATATATGCTTGTGATTTATTACTTGTTCTAAGAATTGTTGAGAATAAAGCCCAAGGAGGTGTGGCCTGAGCAGAGACCTACCCCAAAGAAGCCACCGGCGGCGAGGAGAGGAGAGCAACTGTGCGCGGTGAGGAGAGCAGCAGTGCGCGGCGGCGGCGGTGCAGGCGAGCAGGCGGTGGCGAGCAGGCGACGGAGCAGGAGACTTCAGAGCACAGTAGCAGGAGCAGGAGCGGCGACGAGCAGGCGGCGGCGGTGGCAGCGACGCAGAGCTGGTGTCCAACGGCGGCAGGAGCGGCGGCGAGCAGGAGTGGTGGCGGAGAAGGGGGCGCCGGAGAAGGGGAGCTGAAGAAGAAATCGCCGGAGAAGGGGAGCTGAAGAAGAAATAGGGAAATCGCTCGCAATGAAACAGAAGAAAGGGGAAGAGTCGGGCGATCGAGGGTTATGAAGTTCCCAAATAGCGTCGGTTGTTTAAAACAACCGACGCCTAAACATCTTTAGTGTCGGTTGTTTGAAAAAACCGACGTCCAATTGGACGATATTTTCATGAAATTGTTTGGCGGGAACCACCTTCAGCGTCGGTTATCCTTGAATAACCGACGCTGAAGGTGACACTTTTCGTGCAAATTTTCATCACACATAGGCGTCGGTTTCTACCTAAATAACCGACGCTGATAATGACACTATTTTTTTCATCGAAATTTGGATTTCGCGGGCGACTTTAAGCGTCGGTTTGTTATAAAAAACCGACGCTGAAGACAAAGCGGTACCCGTGTCTGGCTGGTCTTCGAATATAGACGTCGGTTTTCGTAAACAACCGACGCCTAACATAGAAGGCGTCGGTTTTCCTTAATAACCGACGCCCAGAAAAGTGTCACTAAATGTTATTTCTATAGTAGTGATGTGAACATACGTTCTAACATATTTAAAAAATAATAAATGCAAATATAATTTTTTTCAACTACATATAAATTTTCTCATTGAAGTTCAAACAACATTTTGTTCTAAAATGTATAGTCACCCCCATTAATATACATTTTTTTTCAAACAACACTATCATATTTAATATGATTCGTCAAGTCTTTATCAGTTATTAAGTCATCCTCTTCACTTTAAGCTTCTAAGATATGATTTTTTTCTCTATATATTCAATTCAATGAGATTAAAGTAAAATAACATTTAGAAATAAGGGTCATGATATATTCACTGAGAGAGAGGGGAAAGTCAATACTTTTTATGAGAGGATAGTAAACTATTTGAATAATTATGGAGAAGGATGAATATAATCATCTATGTAATTGTCTCTTTTTCTCTATTTTATGTCTTTCCATTTTACTTTTACCTTTTTTTCTTAACTTTATTTTATTTATAATAGTAACTGCATCCATCAGTCTACACATTATAGTTCATTCATAGTAATAAATAAAATTCTCATCTTGATTACTTATCTCCCATTTTCTATTTTTTTAAATATTTCTACTCGAGATTGGTATGAACAAGTCAATAAAATCTACTCATAATATATTTAATGACTTCACTAACATGACAACAACTATGTATCACCATTACACACATGACTTCATAAATAATAAATTTGTGAAAATACACATAACTACAAAGTGAAATATATATAAGTAAATATGAACGACATATCTTCATGTAATAAGGGAACATGTATGTTGTAATCGTGCAAAGAGGAAGACATGTGTAGTAATTGTAGAAACCTAAAAGTTTCCACGTATGTATACATTATTTGTTATTCAAAACTAGAGATCCAGTAATCATTGTACAATATACAATTTGATTAGATTACTAATCTATATATATATATATATATTAATTTATTCTGATAAATTTTATTCATGATTATTTTCTCCAAAATCATAACCACACCATGCTTCTGCGGTTTTAAAAATTGAAAACAATATCCATACCATAACCATTTAGTGTGATTATGTGGTATAAAATGTGGTTCAATTATTTGTGGATATGATTTTTTGCAACACCATTGCCATCCCTAATTTTGTCAACGAGGCCTCCAAATCTACTGTATCAGACTCGTTGTCTTGGTTATGTCCCAGAAAATCCCTACCACACATTTATCCAAAAATTCACCCCGAAATAAATTTAGTACAATGTGTATATGCCTGAGATTGACAGGGACACGTCGAGATAACGTGCACGAGACAACAGATTTGAACCCATCAAGGAGAAGCATGAAATATGATGGGGCGATAACCTGACTTTTTCTCTCACCTCTGTAGTACTCTTTCTCTCTCATCAAGTAACATGTTACTCACTCTAATATAAAATTTCATATTTGAAGATTGGTTATGCTCTAATTTAGTCACATTCGTTACCAATTTCATAATGGGTGACATTAATTAGCTCAATTGATCTAAGTTTCATGCTTTATGTATCGCCCCCTCTTATGATCAAATTAGATCTCTTATATGTGATCTCCTTGTTTATCACTATGTATCATGATGTGGAGCTTTCAATCACAAATTGAACAGTACCAAAATTGCTTCAATTGGACATCCCCAACCCAAGTTATAATCAAGGATGATGGTCTCAAATTATACTAGATTTTACCTTTTTATATGCTAATTGAGTCTTGTTGGGCCCAAGACACATGGGCCATGTACCTGGTTGTCCCTTCTCCTTCCCCTTTCTATTTCTGGAAAGGAAAACTTGGGTAGAGGGTCATCTCCCTCCTCCAGCCAGATCGGGAAACTCCTTTTAGAGCCTTAGGTTGAAGGAATCCACCCTAAAAAAAACCTAAAAACTTACACTACTTGAGTGTTTTGTGCTTAATTTTTTGTTGGGACACCCATTCTAGTTGTAGTATTGTTCTCCCTCTTTTCTCCTTCTCCACCTCTATTTTTCTGCCAAGACTCCAAGGCATCATAGAAAACCTACAGGGATAGGTAGCTAGGTCCTAGCCTCCCTCTACCTCCTCGTTCTTACTCTCCTCTTCCATCGCTTCTCCAGGGCGATGGCTTCCTTTTTTTCCCCTTTGCTCCAATGTTGTGGATCTTGAAAGCTACATCAACCACCGAGGAGGGAAGGCAGTGCCAGGGCAGTGGGGTGCCTCCCACAACAAGGACGCACCACCAGATGAAAGGGAAAGGTATAGGTTATCGTTGGGCTTCTCCTCCCCACTTCCCCCTTCCTTGGCCGGAAGCAAGAAACACCGAGACATATTCCCTTGCTCAACCCCTATTTTGGGAACATAGATAGGGGAATCCCGTATTGGGGTTGTGGAGGTCTGGTGGGCGGTGAACTATGGCTGGCAATTGGGCGTCCGTGGTGGGTGGCGGGTCTTGGATACCACGAGCAGTGGCCTGCAACTGAAGGAGGCAAATGACCACATAGTTGTGGTGGACCAGGAGCTAGGGCGGGCAAGAAATGTCGAGTGATGTGCCTGGTGTGAGATGGTGGATCAGAAATCAAGGGCTATGATTATCTCGATGATGAATAGAGGTAACACATATGATCATTTCTAGATAGTTTTACTACAAAACTTCAAAAAATGATAACCCCTAACTCCCTTAGCCAAAAATAGTGAAAATATTCACCATTTTGATCCTCTCAAAAAGATCTATCACATGAGAATATTTACATACTCTAAATCATCTTCCTATTTTCCTATTTTTCTAAAAATACAATCTTGACTATGGGTGACAATATCTGAAGCATGATCATGATGTAAGTTGGGATCTTTGATATTCAATCTACCCTCTAATGATATATCAGTAACTTGGTTCCTATTTTGAGACTAATGATGACACCAAGGACCCTTCTTGCTCTATGGTTAACTCTAATGCATTTTTGTGTCTTATTGATGGTTTTAATGATGTACATTTCCCTATTATGCTGCACTTGCTTCTTAATGTGGACTAATGATATACTAGCCCTGAAATTTGTGTCCTATACACCTCTAAGTCACAATATTAGTCCCTAATACCTCTTTTGTTGAGTTTGATTGATATGTAACCTAATGCATTTTTTTGCCCCTTTTATGAGAATACATGTTAGACCTAGACCAAATGATGTGTTTTACCTATATCACACATCAAATGCCATTGCATTCTTGAAATCAACAACTCCATAATGTGTAGAGGCCCTAATTCCCAATATTCACACTATATCTTTATATGATGGTGTATAGGATCCTAAGACCACTAGTAATGACCTACTATGATACCATTGGCATGTTTGTCTATTTTTGTGTGCTAAATGTGATATGGTTCTTGATCTCATGTCTTTACCTCCCAAATCAAGAAGTATCCTCTCTTATGTTTGTCTTGATGTAGATGTCCCATATTATATATATGTTGGACCCAAATGATACAAGTCTCCTTTGTTGGATCTTGAATGTATGTTGATGTGTTGATACCTAGTTAGATCTTGATTCCTTGACACTAAGGGACATCCACTTATCTTGGAATGTGTTTGATATGACCTTATGCTGCTGATATAAACCATATATGATTCTTGGTTCTAGTGTCTTTATGATCATGACCTTGTTTTCCCTATTATGAGTCTTTGAACCTTATGATGTACATAAGTGACATGAATCTTACATATCCATATGAAACCTCGAGATGATATGGAACTTGAACCACACCTTTGTAATGGAACCCAAATCAATAAGAGATTACCAAATACACTCATAAGCAACCTTGAATCCTAACTTGGCTAAAAACCCTAAAATAAATCTAGTTAGGGTTAATGATGAGAATCTAATGCATGTGCATAATCTTGTTGGTAATTAGGTGTTGCTTGTGGATAGATGATCAAGGATAAGTTAAGTTATGAATCTATAAAATCAGGTATGGGATTTAATAATTATATTTCTATGGCTTTCTTGTTTTAATGTGATACATATGCATGCTTGTTTACTTGCTCAAATATTGCCATGTAGTATTCCAGTGTTTTACTCGATGTTTGTCTTGCACGTTGTTTTATAACTTGCAAGCATAATATAGACACTCCATTATACAAACCTTGTGCACCTACCTATATTCTCGAGGTAAGGACATGAGGTTGGGCGTCCTACTTGAGTTGTCAAGATACGGCAGAATATTTCGATAAAAGGATTAGCTCTTGGCAATGGCCTTGAGGTCCCTTATGTATAGAAGGGTTAGCTAATCTTGAGCAACCTTATGGACCCTTCCAATGGGAAGTTGGTCAAAGGCCTTATGATATATGTTTTTGTTAGTATAATTTGAGTGAAATGACATAAAATATGGGCTCTCATTTTGCTAAATACTTAACTTGTTTAATCATACTCATTTACTTCTGCAAATCTTTTCAAATTATGCAAAGCTTATGTATGTGTATCTTTTAGCCCTGTACTCGATACCTTGTGTGTTTGACCCGCCTTGTTTCACGTATTTTATAGGTTTAGAGATGCCTAGAAGTGATGGGTTGGTTAGCTATGTCAGGTGTACTTGTTGTAGGATCCCTAGTATATCTGAACCATCTTGTAAAGCTATACTCTTGAATATGTAAGTGAAAGCTTGTAATAAAAGGATGTTTATTAATAATGTTGTTAAATGTCGAGATACTATTGGTGCCTTTATCTTGTTACTTTTCATGTATGCTAAGCATTTCATACTTCTGCATGTTGTCTTTGGTATTTGTTTGGGTCATGGGGCTGAGATTTTGGTTTTGTGATAGATGGTATCAGAGCATGAACAATGACTACACGAAACATGAATCGCATTAAATGCAAATTAAACTCACTTTACATCTCAACCCTAGAAATTTAATGAGTTGTCCTTTGTGGACTAAGATGACTTAACATCTAGGTTAGAACCTAGATGTTCTAAAACTAGGTGTATACTTGTGTAATCCCTAGAATCTTTCCTTTCTCCTCCTTTTGTCCTATAGTTTGGGCTGTAGGTTTAGGAGGGTGGGAAAAGAGAGATCTATTACAACCCTAGGAATATGTTTTATGCATGTTCTTGGGGTAGCTACATAGGAGTGCACCATGTTCTTGCTAGTTCTCTAGATGTCATGGTACTAGAATACCTAATGAGTGTGGTAACTCACTTTTGGTTTTGCTTTTATTCTAATGGAGTATGGTGGTTTCCATTGCCTATTTTAACATTGAAGAAAACCTATTTCAAGTATTAGTATATGTACATATGAAAAATGGTACCACATACAGAAAGGTAGTGAGTGTCCATGTAGCCTAAGAGAAAGACATGTAACATCTAGTCTATATGAGAGTGTTTAGATCCTAGTTGTAGTCTCTGGAATTGTCTACAACCATGATAAAGGTTAGGCTAGTGAGTAGCCTATATGACCTAAGATGATGATGGTGTTAACGATGATGATGATCACAATGATGACGATGATGATGTTGATGTGATGTAATGAGATGTTTCATGATGATTCGAGTTATGTTTGATGATATGAGAAGTGTTGACCATGCAACCCTAACTAGGCCTTACACCTTGTATGAATCATATGACTTGGTTGATGTGCTAAACATAGCCATTGGGTTGGCATGCTCATTTGTTCCTAGACTTATATATGTTGAATTACAATATGTGGGTTATGATTCATGACCAACATAGGCCTCAATCTATTTACAAGGAAGGACCTCTATAATGGGACATACAAAAAGGGTGACCTCTTGTTATGAGTCAACCTGCCACGGGAGAAGGTCAAAGTACCTAGAATCCAAAATATGTGAAATGTTGAGAAATATGAACAATGAAATACATGATGATGAGTCCCTAGCTAGAATACTTGTAAGTATGTGAGTTGAGTCACCTAGTATGTGGGCCCTTGAAAATGTTGAAGCCTAGGTTTCCTATGAAAAGATCTAACCCTAGAGGAAGAGGCATTTGATATTTGATGCTTGCTATATAGGTGAGGGAGATGTCCCAAGACCCTAAGATGATGTACATGATGTATGATATCCATGATGAGCCTCATACTCAGGTTAGTGGGTGTATATAAAGGAATCTAGTGTTGCCCTTGGTTCTTGAGAGTTGGGTAAAAAGAAAATTTCATTAAGGGTAAATGGTTTTGGTTAGCATGACTTGTTGAACATAGGTAGGTCATAGCTTGAATGGCTTGAGCTTGTGAAGCTCTGTTCATATACAAGTGAGATGACTACTAAACCTCAAAGTTGATGATAATGTTGTTCCTCAAATTATCCATGATGTATGAAAATAATATTGCTTACATCTAAAACTCAATATATGTATGATAATTCACTCTGTTAAGCTAGGCCTGATATGAAACCATACCATACATAAAAGGTGTAGACATGAAATTATGAACTTGATATGATGATTCCTAGAGATAATAACTTGAATTATCAGGGGAAACATGCTTAATTTCATACCCAAATAAAAAAAAACGATTAAATCGATATGATGATGCTCTTGGGGTCATAACTCGAATAAACAAGATGAATAAATTGCTTAATATCAGATCCAAAATGAGAAATGATGAACTTAATTGGGGATAGTTGGTAAAACCCTGGGGGAAAACTAAAACATACATGAAATCTAGTATAGTGATGAAATATACACATTCAATGATGATCACTTTTGGAAGTCATGATTGTGAACATGTTTTCTTATGAATTGATAACATAGATTTTGATAATACACCTAGATCTTGTGTGAAGATATGAACAAAAACCCTAATATAGTAGGGATAATGGTTCCAGAACCCTAACGTCAAGATGTCATAATATGATAAAATGCCAAGTAATATGTATATATATGGGGATGGATACACCTTTGATGATGGAAACCTATTTGTGCACCCGATGATGGGAGATTCCTTGATACCCTTAGTTGGGTTTCTTAAGAATGATGAATACATTAACTTTGACTCTTAACTGTGATCATGGAAGAATTTGAGGATGAAATTTCTTTCAAGGAGGGAAGGATGTCATAAACTGACTTTTTCTCTCTCCTCTATAGAACTCTTCTTCTCTCACCAAGTGACATGTTACTCACTCTAATATCAAATTTCATATTTGAAGATTGGTGATGTTCTAATTTAGTCACATCCATGACCTATTTCATAATGGGTGACATAAATTAGCTCAATTGATCTAAGTTTCATGATTTATGAATCCCCCCCTCTTGTGACCGAATTAGATCTCTTATATGTGATTTCCTTGTTTATTACTATGTGTCATGATGTGGAGCTTTCAATCACGAATTCGACGGTACAAAAATTGCTTCAATCGGACATCCACAACCCAAGTTATAATCATGGATGATGGGCTCAAATTATACTAGATTTAATCTTTTTATTTGGTAATTGAGTCTTGTTGGGCCCAAGACATGTGGCCAATCTACCTGGCTGTCCCTTCTCCTCCCCCTTTCTACTTCAGGAAAGGAATACTTGGCTAGAGGGTCATCTCCCTCCACCGGACAGATCGGGAAACTCCTTTTGGAGCCTTAGGATGAAGGAATCCACCCTAAAAAAACCTAAAATCTTACACTACTTGAGTGTTTTGTGCTTCATTTATTGTTGGGATACCCATTTGAGCCGCCAACTTGTCCTCACTCTTTTCTCTGTCTCCACCTCCATTTTTCCACCAAGACTTCAAGGCCTCATGGAAAACCTACAGGGACAAGTAGCCAGGTGCTAGCCTCCATCTACCGCCCGCAACTGCTCGTTCTTACTCTCCTCTTCCATCACTTCTCCCCTGGCAATGGCTTCCTTTTTTCCCCCTTTGCTATGATGCCATGGATACTGAAAACCTACATCAGCCGCCGAGGAGGGCAGGTCGGCACCATGGCAGTGGGGCGCCTCCCACAATAAGGACCCACCACCAGATGCAAGGGAAATGTCTAGGTCACCGTCAGACTTCTCCTCCCCACTTCCCCCTTCCTTGGATGGAAGCAAGCAGCACCGAGCCATCTTCCCCTACTTGGCCCCTATTTTGGGAATAGAGATAGGGAAATCTCATATTGGGGTTGCGGAGGTCTGGCGGGCGGTGAACTATGGCTGGCGATCATGCGTCCGTGGTGGGTGGTGGGTCCTGGCGACTGCGAGCGGTGGCTAGCAACTAAAGGAGGAAAATGACCGCACGATTGCGGTAGACCAGGAGCCAGGGTGGCCAGGAAATGCCCGGTGAGGTTCTTGGTGCAAGACAGTGGATAATAAATTAAGGGATATGATTATCTCGATGATGAATAGAAGTAACACCTAAGATCGTTTCCATATAGTTTTCATGCAAAAATTCAAAAAATGATAACTCCCAAATCCCTTGGACAAACATAGTCAAATTATATTCCATTTTTATCCTCTCAAAAAGATCTACCACATGAGAATATTTACAGACTCTGGATCATCTTCCTATTTTCCTATTTTTCTAAAAAAATCAATATTGACTATGATTGACCATATTTGAAGCATGATAATTATGTAAGTTGGGATCCTTGATGTTCGTTCTACCCTATAATGCTATATCAGTAACTTGGTTCCTATTTTGAGACTAATGATGATAGTAAGGACCCTTCTTGATCTATGGTTAACTATAATGTATGTTTGTGTCTTATTGATTATTTTAATGATGTACCTTACCCTATTATGCTACACTTGCCTCTTAATGTGGACTAATGATGTACCAACCTTGAAATATGTGTC
This sequence comes from Alisma plantago-aquatica, assembly GCA_963693085.1. Lineage (NCBI taxonomy): Eukaryota > Viridiplantae > Streptophyta > Magnoliopsida > Alismatales > Alismataceae > Alisma > Alisma plantago-aquatica. Next base: position 316,265,938 of record OY856409.1, read on the forward strand.
CTATACACCTCTACATCACAATATCAGTCCTAATACCTCTTTATTTGAGTTTGATTCATATGTAGCCTAATGCTTGTTTTTGCCCCTTTTATGAGAATTCATGTTAGACCTGGAACAAATGATGTGTTTGACCTATATGACACATTAATGCCTTTGCAATATTGAAATTAACAACTCCATAATGTGTAGAGGCCCTAATGCCCAAGACTCACACTATATCTTGATATGAAGGTGTATATGTCCCCTAGTAATGACCTACTGTGATACCATTATCATGTTTGTCTAATTTTTTGCGCCAAATGTGATATGGCTCTTGATCTCATGTCTTTGCCTTAAAAATTAGGAAGTATCCTCTCTTATGTTTGTCTTGGTTTGGATGTCCCATATAATATTTATGTTGGACCCTAATGATACAAGTCTCGTTTGTTGGATATTTAATGTGTGTTGATGTGTTGATATAGAATTAGACCTTGATCCCTTGACACAAAGGGACATCCACTTATCTTGTAATGTGTTTCTTATGACCTTATGCTTCTGATATACATGATATATGATTCTTGGTTCTTTTTTCTTTATGATCATGACCTTATTTTTCCTATTATGAGTCATTGAACCTTATGATGTACATAAGTGACATGAATCTTGCATATCCATATGAAACCTCGAGATGATATGGGACTTGAACCACACCTTTGTAAATGACCCCAAATCAATAAGATATCATCAAATGCACTCACAAGAAACCTTGAATCCTAACTTGACTAAAAACTCTAAAATAAATCTAGTTAGGGTTAATGATGAGAATCTAATGCATGTATGTAATCTTGTTGGTAATTAGGTGTTGCTTGTGGATAGATGATCAAGGATAAGTTAAGTTATGAATCTCTGAAATCAGTTACAAGCTTTAATAATTATATGACTATGTCTTTCTTGTTTGAATGTGATACATACGTATGCTTCTTTACTTGCTCAAATATTGCCATGTAGTATTATAGTATTGTACTCGATGTTTATCTCGCACGTTATTTTATAACTTGCAAACATACTATAGAAACTCCATTATACAAACCTTGTGCACCTACCTCTATTCTTGGGATAAGGACACGAGGTTGGGCCCTACTTGAGTTGTCAAGATAGGGAAAACCATGTCAATAAAAGAGTTAGCTCTTGGCGATGGCCTTGAGGTCCCTTATGTATAGAAGGGTTAGCTAATCTTGAGCATCCTTACAGACCCTTCCAATGGGAAGTTTGTCAAAGGCCTTATGATATATGTTTTTGTTGGTATAATTGGAGTGAAATGACATAAAGTATGGGATCTCGTTTTATCCATGTACTCGACACCTCGTGTGCTTGACTTACCTTGTTTCATGTATTTTATAGATTCAGAGATGGCTAGAAGTGATGGACTTGGTGAGCTATGTCAGGTGTACTTGTTGTAGGATCCCTAGTATATATGAATAGTCCTTCAAAACTATACTCTTGAATATGTAAGTGAAATCTTGTAATAAAAGGATGCTTCTTAATAATATTTTTAAATGTTGAGATATTGTTGGTGCCTTTATGTTGTTACATGTTCATGTATGCTAAGCATTTCATGCTCCGCATGTTGTCTTTGGTATTCATTTGGTTCATGGGAATGAGATTCTGGTTCTATGACAGATGGAGTAAACACATCACGTACTGGTTTTATGAACATGCACATATGTGCTGACAATGGAGTTGGGAATAGGGAGTGAGAGAGAGAGCGGATGTTGGAGGTGGGGCTTAAGGTGTTGATGTCTTGATGTTTCTTTTTGAGGTGAAGGGGATCGTGAGGTCGGCATAAATGCTTGTGCATCTCGGAGCCCTACGCAGCTCAGTGGTGAAAGGGTGATAGCGCCATATTGTACTCAAGATGAGGAAGTAAGATTAGTAGTGATCACTCAACCATTTTGGCAATTCTCAGCTTGAAAGAATGCAAAGGTGGTGATTCATTAATTGTTGGATGCTACTTTGTGAAGAAGAGAGTGTTGAGGAGATTATTAGGGAACAGTGTGTTTACTCGAATCGGCACTCCCCCACTTTATAAATTTTGAATGTTTTGAAAGGAGAAGTGTAGTTGAGCGTGCATGCGATGCTCGAGGCCAGAAACTAAGGATGGTTTTTTCAAATAAGAGGACACATTGTATGGTTGTACTTGCATAGAGTTCTGAAACCTCTTCTCACGTTTGTTGGGATTTCATGCACAACGTGCGGCTAGATCTACTTAGAATGCTCAAAGTCAAAGCCTTCATTTTTGTCTTGCACATGGTGACACAGCCGGTAGGTGCAACACATGTCATGCATTGTCCTAGTAAAAATCAATTTGTTAAGGAATATTTGGCATGCCATATCTCTCAGTGACATGATGTACTTGAAGATTGCATAACTCGACTACCTCCTTCCTGAACTTGTAGAGAGCGTGTATGATGTGTGATTATTTTAGTGAACTTAGACCAAACTTTCCTAATGTGATAAATTTTATGTATCACCACAATATATCATATCAGGTGTTTTGAATGTGAATTCTCAAGAACATAATATATATCTATGCATATGCAATTAAGATTTGTAAATATATTATGAAAGTCAAATGTAAAAGGGAAATTTTCAGTTATAAACTGCAAGTTCTTGTGTTTTTTGTCCCTCATTTGGACACTTTTCAACTTGGTTCAAATGGAATATATTGATCAACAAGTTCATCATGTAAATCACCATTTCACCTCCTACATCCATCTTATATATTGGACAGTATTGGTCGACAAACATTATTGAGAAGGTGATTCTCTTGTCACAGATCATACCCAATTATCCTATTGCCAATATCAGTTATATCTTTGACATTTTCTTGAAATGGGAATCCTAAGATACTTTTAATGTGATCTTTCTCTTGATTGATCAACCATATGAACATTGATCTTCAATTTCTTAGGTGAATTCTAACCCAAGTGAGTAGACACAATTAGATGTATAACATTCAAGGTGGATCTTTAGTCACATAACATACTAGGTAACTACATGCTACCTATATAATTGTTGGGACATAAAGCATTGGGATCCATATTTTTGGTAGGAAAGTTTTTAGAGTTGAGGTTATTATATCGAGTGAAGGAAGGATGCTCTTAAATTTATCATTCTCTCCTTCACAAAATAGAATCCCATGAATTGAATTTCTAGAATGATTTCGTCTTCCTTATCCTCTTATACAATGTTTTTTACATTCCAATTTGATAGACACTTGCATTAGCTTCTTTCCTAAATAAGGTGGTACCTAGGGAGTTGTGGTCATTTCTTCTAATTCAAGATGGTTGGGTTTTTCTCATTTGGTATTCAACTTTCTTGAGAAGAATCTCATCAAAACAACTGGTAGGAACACTCACAAGGTCTACTTTTTTGTCTCTTACTCCTTGACAACTTGGTTAAGAAAGTCAACTCCTATGAAATGAATACTCTCAGGAAGGTCCACTTCAGTGTTCTTAGAATTGCTCCTTCATTACTTTTGTGTCCACTAATTTCTGAAGATAGCTATCCTATTTGTTTCTCAATCCTTTTGATTGGGGCATCTTGATTTTACATGAGTTTTGAAAATCCATTCATGAACATGGACATTACACCTTCAAGATAGTCATTTTACTCAGGATGACATTGGTATAACATTGGTGATCACATTTTGGTGTTGGTGTTTCTAATCATTGTCCTAAAATTGAAGTTGGAATGAATTATGCACCTTCGATTGTAGGAATTCAAAAGGTTAGAATTTCCTTGGTGTTTTCCAAATAAAATTCACACATTCTTCATTACATCCGATTGATGGGTAGTTGCAATGTATATTGCAATGAAGGTCATTGCAAAAATTGCACAAGACTTGGTGTACTTGATTGACATTTATATACATTGAGTTTCTTAGTAAGGTAGGTAATCTTTGTATTAAGGTATGAATTTGCTTTCAAAGCATGGTTATTTCTACCACACCCATGCCCCCAACATATTGACTCATGAACATGAACTCCAGCATTTTCCTATCTTCACTTAATTTTGTCTAAAAAATCCTCTAGAGGATACATCAATAATGGAAGTGGTATCATGGAATAAACCATCATAGAAGGTGCTAAGTTATATCCAATCAGGTAGATTATGGTGTGGATACTACATGAGTAACTCTTTGTACCTCTCCCAACCTGCAACTAGTGTTATCTCGAGGTTGTTTCTCAAAGCTAAAGTTTTTCTTCAAAATCACGCTAACCTTGCAAAGAGCAAAGGAATTTTTTAGGAAAAACATCAACAAGGAGTTCTAAGTTTCAATTAACCCTTTCTCCATGCCTTGCTTCGATTTTTTTTAGATCATCCTTGTAGATTTAATGGGGATAAATGAAGATATGAGCCACCATCATTCATCTTATTGATCTTCATAGTATCACAGATCCTAAGAATGTTCTCTACGAGAAGATTTGGATGTTCATTTATCGAGCTTGAGAATCAGATCTATTTCACAATGAGAATTATACTAAGGTATAATCAGAAGTAAGAGGCATATACAAGTGGTTTGATGATTTCTAAAATAGACACATCATTAGGATGAGAGGAGGTGTAGTCAAGAAATTCTCTTTAGATATCATTATTGAAGTTTAAGTGGAAGTGAATGTCTCTAACTTTTCTTTGCTTTCTTATCTTTTTGCGTGATTGCCTTTTGTTTATCACAACCTCGGGTTGTCAAAGATCTCTAGAAAAGAGTCACAACTAGACTTAGTGTAGACCATACATGGTTCCTATTAATCTAGAAAGTGGATATTAATTTATAAAAAGAATTATATAAAATAAAAGAATGAAATGAGTGTAGGAAACTAATCCTACATAATCACACAAATAGATAGACATGATATGTTTGACTTTTCCTAAAATGAACAGTCTCTCTGAAAATAGTGCTAAGAGTTGATACTACCACAACTAGGAGTGTTCATAAAAAAATAACAAAAACCAAAACAATACATAGGAGGCAACAAAATATGGGTTAATAATATTATAGTTACGTACATGTTATATCGTCAATTTTGGTAAAATTGAATTATGTAAATATAAGCCAAATTTCACTAGTGATATTATTGATAGAATGATAACGTTATTTATGGGACTATTTGCTTTACAAATATGTCCTTGGAACAGAAGATAAATAAATAAGAGATTTTGGGCATAAATAAATAACAATGATTTTTTGAATTTTTGAATAATAGAAATATGGGATAATATGCAAGTTTTCAAAAGAAAATAAGATGTGGGATTTTTATATAATTAAAAGGGTAATTATGTAGCCATTTTGGCAACACGTGTTTTGAGACATTAGTTAGTATTATTTTGATCTATCTTTTGGTAAACATGAAAATAATAATAAAAGCAAGAGGATTCTATAAATTGGGAAAAAAAGATATTTCATGGGATAATGGTATTGTTTTAAATTATGTTTAAAAGAGCAAGTTTTGTATGTGAAAGGCATCCCTATAAATCCCAACATATTAGGTATAGATTGGAAAAGGCATTACGAGTACCTTGAAGAAAGGGTAATCAATATATAGGAATATATCAAAGAGAAAGGTAGAAGAATAATCTAGAGTGTAATTGTATTTCCTAAATAGACTGAATGACCAATTATCCAATGGGCATCATATAAAAATGGATATTTCATTAAAGGCTTATTGTTTCCAAATACAAGTCCTAATAAGTTTATGGTACTATCTTTTTGTGACTTTTGTCTTCAACTAAAATAAAAGGCAAGACTTTCATATAAGGGAATATGTTTTCTTAAGCAAAATGCCTTGCCTTTTCCATATTTTTAATTGGAGACCAATTTTCAAATAACTAAGATAACTTAATAATGGTTTTGGAAAGAATAAATATTTTCCATGCATCCCCTTTTTGTGAAAAACATAACGATAAGGAGGTAATTATCTATTGGGACACATAATATAATTTATGAATACTTTGGATTGCAACTATTGTACCATTGTCTAAAATGACTAAATGCCTTCTTATATCTACATAATACCCCAAAAAGGAAGCAACCACTCGATACCCATAACTTATTTCTCTTCCTTCCCTTCCCTCTTGTTGTTTGTAGACACCATTGGGGTTTCTTCTAGGTTATATATATACCAGGAGTCCTCGTCTCCAAGATAACACAAAGATCTAGACCAGACCATGAATGGAATCACCATCATTCCCATTCCTATCTTCTTATTGAGAGGAGTGCATACCCAGAGTACCAAATGTGTCATCGAATCAGGAAGATAGTACAAGTGCGTCTAGATAGATCTTCAGGTATTCCAAGAATCGTCATTGATGGAGATATCATGGCTATCACGGAAGCCACTTTTCAGAAGGATGTTGGATATGATCTGGTTTTTTGTGGGCGCCTTTGCCTTGTCCCTCCTCATGGTCAACACCACCCTTTTTGAGGGTATGACCCTATCCTATGCACAATCTTTGACCATGGGGCCCACTTCCCTCCAAACGTAAGTAATAGATGGAGGCTCACCCTCTAGTTCTAATCGCAGAACCTATAGGGTACAATTAGCGGGGGATGGAGCTAGGGCTGTGAATGAGATGCTAATGCGGTGACCATGGGAGATAGAACCAACTAGATAGTGGGGAATGTGAGGTTGTTTCTCCTTTGATCATGGGTATCAGACCAACGCTACCTATACGAGGGAGGATGGCCCACACGACTTACATGCACATAAGGACAAAGAAGACCGGTCTATGAGTTAGTCGGTGGTTCAATCAAATAAGTCAATTGAAGACTGGTCTAGGAGAAAACCAATTCTCTGAACTGCAGCCTACCTCACTAAGTTACGTTGGCACTGACCAATACTAGATCGCCACGTGACATCACTTTGAGGTATTAGTTTTTTTTGTTTAATTAATAGAAAGTTCTAGGAGTCCCCAAAAATATAGGGAGTGTATATCATTTTGATCGGAAAAAGAGGGGAAAAAGATATAATTGATACTTAATTCTCATTGCAATTCTAAACGTAGTGAAATATGTTCTAAGTGGTGATAAAATCACATAAACCCTAGATTTTTACACATTAAATGTGTGTCTTTGAGATGTAAATTTATAATATGGAATATAATGGTAACTTAATAAGATAAAGGCATGGAGATGATGTTTAGGGAATCTAAAACTTATAATCATGCATAAAAAGGAATAGAGTTAAATATGCTATTTTTCTATATTGTTAATGCACATAATCTGATAAAAGTGTTCATTATGTTATAACATGGTAGATTTAATAATCATGATTACACATAATATGAATTGGGGTTCTTAAGTGATTAGATCACTAAACACAAGAATTGGGGTATCGAAGTATAATCCTAATAATCAGAGTAGGGTTTAATACAATTAATGTCATGGTGACACATTAGGATTTGCATACAGGAATATTAAATAATAAATGCTTGATTAGCTTAGATCCATTAATTGACTTGATTGAATATAGTTGAAGCATAATTACAAGATCTGCATGGCTCACCATTGAGGTATGTGGTTACGCTTATGACTGCCCACACTAGTTTTCCAGTGTTTTCCAATGATTTCTTGAGGATTGAATAACTAAATTGTTGGATGTTTATTTAGATTTTGTTCAATCACAATGCCACTATGAGTTTTACATGAAGAAATATTATATGAAGAAAATGTCAATTCTTATTTGCAAATGTTTGATGGAATATATGTAGTTAGTTTACTTACACACCTTTACATGCACCCCATGTACACAACATATTTCTATATGCTTATCCATACTTTTTTTTCACTACATTTCAGGTACATCCTAGATAGGATGATACAAATATATGATGGACAAATGAATTTAGTAGTAGACATTAAATTTAATTTGTATGGAGGATTATCTATATTCTTCTTCTCATATGTACAATTTTGATGATGGAAAGTTATGCAAGTTGTAGAGGAACATCTTGTAAATAAAATATTTGAATTAATGGAAATTATTTACTTTTATTTATTATTTCCTAAATTTGGATCCAAGGGAAAAGTTTAGTCAGTGGGTCTTATCTTTTTCACCTTCCTGAGTTGAGGATTTTTGAAA